>OX459105.1:6611654-7003039 GCA_949775045.1 Metridium senile | reverse complement strand
AAATAGTAAGACCGCCTAACCTTTACCGGTTTCAAATATCGGGTATTTCAGTCTACGAGGCACCACAATAATAGCCGGATACTAAAAACAGCAGTTTCACGTTCCCTTTATTTCCACATATAGATATCATTTATAAAACTGATTTCTCTTTATATTAATACATTGTATATATACTTGAAGATATATTATATACTTGAATATTTATGCGTAAAACCTTGTCGGGCTTTAAAAGTGAGTGAGTGAGTGAGTGAGGTACAACTTCGAGACGTTTCGGGGGTTAATTCTGTTGGTTTACTACTATCACTAACACTAAAGTTCAAGGAATTGTCTGTGTTAGTGTTAAGGTATTCGGCGTCGAAACTATGACCCAAAACAGTACGAAATCAACGGAGACTACATATGTTGCATTTTATGTATATGTAGACTATAAATATAGTAGAAATACTCGAAATAGATCATTTTGTGGCTGTGTGAGGTCGTTTTAATTAACAAGGAGTCGTTTTGTCCGCTTTAACCGGACTTGTAAATACACTAGATGACAGAGTCTAGGACGTCATACAACGTCTAGGAATAGTGACGATGGCTCAAGCAGGATTAGAGCAACATCGTGATAGACATTCTACAAGGCTTGAAAAGGACTATTCTGAACCATCCCATGTTGAAATCCGGAAAGATTTTTAAATAATTTAGAACTAACGATAGTAGCTAGTAGTTACAAAAGTTTGTAAATGTCCACTTTAAATAATAAATTCCTCTTGGTATTTGGTAGTAAGAGTCAACTAATGATACGTGGACATTGATCATTTTATTGTGTTTGTTTGACTGTCGTACTAACACAACTTTAAGAGTCGTTAATATTTTTATAACCATTTGTATTTATCAATTTATAATAATTGTTAATGAAAAATAAAGTAAACGGTCCAAAAGATATTATATTATGTGTGTGATCTTTAGCTCGAAGCGTCATGTTTTAATCAATGTTAACATGACAATTAGACTTGTAGAGGCATATCTAACTCGGCGAAACTCGCGTCCGCATTTCGACACGATCCATGCTATAAAGTTCGCCTTGCTTATTGTTTAAATGGAAAAATAAATGTTTAAATAGCGAGTAAACTAGTATACGCCCGTATACGCCTGGTCGGTTTTTGATATAAAAGATAGGTAATCAGTAATGAAATTTGAAACACCGTAAAAAATGTTAACTGCACTTTACCGGACACCAGTTTATCCCTTCGTCGGAGTAAAAGAGTTAGCTTATTGTTTAGTTTACAATTCAGTTTGATTTCGTGACTTGGTTATCTTAATACAAGTAAAATGAAGCAAAAATGCGTTATTATTTCCTCGGCAACCGGAAAAGAAATGACGAAAAACACGTCAACTGCTCTTACCGGTACAAACCACAATCATCCTACGCTACACAAACAACAACAAAGACAACTTATAATAGAAAGGAAACATTTAACAAGTGACAACCACAAAAACCCATGAGATTTATCGTTAGATCTAGAGTTTGCTCTCCTCTGAGTTTTCAGTTCGTTAATCGGCTAATAATTCAGCATTAATATTTGTCAGACGGCATTATAAATTGTTAGAATTAAAAAATTGAAATATTTTGATTTTAAACATAGTTGTGGTTACGTTCTTCTAGCTATGTGTTTCTCACATAGTTGTGTGTGATTTTTTGTGAGGTTTTAGTAGTTTGCGTCCAAAACAACCCTTTTGTTTTATTTTCTGTTTGTCAAAAAAAAAAACATGCTAAATTCGGCGTTAGTTATCGTTACGAACTTGAAATATTTTGATTTCAAGCGTGTTTGCGTTCCTTTACTTGTTTGTTTGCCTTTTTCATCAAAGCACAATATCTTATCTTAATCCAATAAACTCTAATCGACTCAAAATAACACTTAGCCACGATCTTGACACATTTTACACACATTTAGCCCAGCGGTCAGTAACGCCAAAGGTGTCACTTTGCAAACAACACATACAAAACTGCAGTAACGGAGAATTTCATAAAAGATCCAGCTATCAAAATGTGTTGGATATTGTGTATACAAAACGGTGTGTTTTTCGTCTCGGCGGGTATTGTCTGGCTAGGTCATAGACACTGGTTATCACTGACACAATCAAATAATGACTGTAATATCTGGACTATCTCTGTGATTATTCTACCTACTGGATAATACGAAACAGAGCCAATGCCAGACAACATCATTAACATCCTTGAAATACTCACTGATCGTACTGATAATATGTCAAATGTAATAAATAGCCGTAAGCTTGACTTAATTTACGAGCAACTTCGCCGCGCTAAAACATCTGAAAAACTTCAAATTGCTATAAATGTACTTGAAATTGTCCAAGGAAAGAGAACGCTTATACCTAGACCACACAACAGTGGGGACTTGCTAATCATTTCTAATTGAAATTTGCAAACGACTTGACACCTATTAGAAGGGACGATCTGTATTGTGATTTGATTGGTTGGTTGATGGCTTATTTCGGGAAACCCCCAGTGAGTTGTGAAAAGGCAATTTCCTGATCCCAGTGAAATTAGAGACAACACGAGGTAACGTAGTCAACAACGCCTTGCGAACCGTGAGAGGAATGTGTCCAAAGGTTATCATCCATGGGGATATAAATGAACAAACAATTATCCCAAAGCCAGATCAAGAACTACTTTGGAGCACTCTCAGTTGACATCTGATCACAACGTAAGATAAACTTGTACGTTCCACGAGGTACATCTTCACTGAGATAACATCACTATGCGAGACTTCGAGGCATCAAACGATCACTTGCTCCTTTCGCCGTTGAGTACAGCTAGTAGCTCTAGTGGATCAGATACGAGCCTTAGCCCCGGCAGTACAGCAGTGCCCAGGAACCCGAGGTACTATGTGAATAGAAAAGTCGTTACGCTACCATTAGATGACAGAAGACATGCTTATATGAAGAGACTATACACAAACAGCCGTGAAAGATGGAGACAACAACACGTAAATCTTGCTTTTGCTGAACTTCGAAAACTCATTCCCACTTATCCTCCAGAGAGAAAGTTATCGAAAAACGAAATATTAAGACTGTCAATGAAGTACATCAAATTCCTTGAGAAAGTACTAGGAGACATGGAAGTAACATCACCGTCTTCCAGTGACCCGATAGACCCGAACGATAACTATCAAGATAGTGATATTAGTCCAACTACAACTACACCCACAGAACGAACACCAGCCGAGACGTGTTTAATGGACGAAAGTACGTTAAAACTCGAAGACACTAACTCACAATCATCACAAGACGAGTTATCAGCGTTTATATTCGGGCAATCGTGAGTAAGAGTCATAAACTATTTACTCTAAAGCAGTGCGAACAGTGGCATCGTAACGCAAGGGTCGAGATCGCTGATATTATCACCGTGAACTTAAAGATAACTGTTGTTCAAGTTTGTACATAAGGGTCTATCCTACACTCAATTTAATATACTAATCATATCTTCACAACCTTTACTCTCTGAGCTCGACAAAATTCTTGGAATGTTTTTGTAGTTTGTTTACACTAGTATATACGAGATCGACTAGCTGTTATGATGTTTATTTTATGATTGATCTAAATGATCGAACTCAGGCGAATAGAATAAAATAATAACAGAATAAAACAGGGTAAAGCGCTCTTGGAAAAGATAAAACGATTAACATGAGCTACGATCAATTCTATCGTAGATATGATACAATAACGAACATTAATCATGATTTGTTTTTGTAAATAAATACTGTAAATAGTTTGAGATGAAGCGTGCCCGCTTCAAACAAAAAGTGTGCCTTGAGTCTATTAAGGTAAAGTGACAATAAAATGGAATGAACATGAAGATGTCTTGAATTTTATTCACTTGAGAAAGCGACTAATGATGAGTGTATTCAAGGGGGTTAGTAAATATTCCGTGCAGTCATAGGCTAAGAAATGCGAGAAGATAGAATCTTGAACTTTAGGAAGGATATCCCTGTATAGAATGTCTGTCGAAATCGGTAGATCTCTACACTGATAAGATTGAGATCATATAAAAGGGTAATAAAGAGGCATTCGAGAACACCCTAAAGAAACTTAATTGTTTTGCCATCGGGGTCAATCCAATTGAGTAGGCGCCTAATAGGTATAGATCCACGCTTAAAACCTTTCCCAAAAAGCCATGACTCTTGACATAATACTTTCGTCCAGGCTTAGTTATGACCCAAATGGATTTTCACACAGTTGTCAGTGATAGCCGATGAAGGTTTGGTCTGTTTTCCCACGACCGTTCTAGTGCGATGTGGCCTCGAGGCATACGCGCATTTTTTCCGTGCGAACGTCTGCGTGACTAAACGCTCCCCAATAGAAAAACTCCAACCCCCTAGAGAGGGGTTTTGAATGAATTAGTCTGCCCATCAAACTTTGCTTTACAATCGACCGTTTTTAAGATTTTTGACCAAACATTAAAGCGGCTCATTAGAATCGTAAGTGTTATTTTTGTGCGGTTTATAAATGTATGTTAGCAAGCTGCTTGATCAGTGGGTCAGTTGGATTGAATCCAACCTAGGTCACTTCTAACTACCATCATTATCAAGTGGATCTCTCTTCTCTGGTACTCATCTTTGCTATACGGTCTCAGTGGCATGTTTTTACTTTTCTTAATGATATAACAATAACGGTACTCAAACGCTGTTTTTAGCGTAGCCGTACGTATTAGGTTCAATGGTTTTTCAATATAGACATTCAAAGTCGAGAACTCCACATTTTCCACATTCATTTACACCGACGAAGGGCTAAAGCTCGAAACGTCAATAAAGTTAAGTTAAACATTTTAAAGGTATTTCAAATTTCATCATTTTTACCCTGCAGCCTATACTAGTTTACTCGCTAGTTTCCATCATATACATATTGTTAGTTGTTTTGAGCGTTCTTTTCTCCCTTTTTGTATTTTTTTTTCAGCCTTAACTTGTCTTTTCATACTTTACTTAACTTTTATAGTTTTCAGTCACAAACACACAAAAAAACAAGTATACATAAATAAAGAAAACTTGGACAGATATTTCCCTCAATGATAGACTACTTCTTTAATATATACATCTCCGTTCTTCTGCTATCTCAGTTGTGTGTTTTAAAAATAGTCATGTTCTCTTGGCCTCCTTCCTTATCTGTTCCTATTTCTCTAACTAGTACTATAATGCTATATAATGCCAACTAGTGCTATATAATACTATATAAAAGTGATGACAAATCAACATTGGAAATTAACGTGATCCCGGCCTAAAAACTACCCACTAGAAGATATACATCATGATCAGATATAAATAGACGTGATGCGAATAAATTTAGATAGAGTGGTTTTCATTAACCCGTGAAACAAAGTGTAATAGGGAAAGAGTAATAAAGTGTATTAATGCATGTGTAATAGTACTATTGAACAAATGATTATAGAGTGGTTTTCATTAACCCGTGAAACACACTTTAGCGTAATATGCTTTATTACACTTTATTACACTTTAACTTTGACTTTGTGTTTTATAATCATTTGTTCAATAGTACTATTACACATTAATACACTTTATTACTCTTTCCCTATTACACTTTGTATCACGGGTTAATGAAAACCACTCTAAAACACAAAGTTAAAGTGTAATAAAGCATATTACGTTAAAGTGTGTTTCACGGGTTAATGAAAACCACTCTAACTATAAGAAATAGGACATATTTGTAATTTAAAGTTTCCTGAGTACTTTCTTTATTAATGCTTGCGTGATATGGATGTAGCTAACTGGCATTTTTTTCAGTTTTGATAAAACAATGACCAATTTGAAATGTGCTTTATGAAATTTACTATAGCCTGGGCCCAGTAACTCTACTAGCAGGGAACTAAGTCAAACTGAATGGACCATTATACACCTAATCCAAAAAACGTTGTCTGGTCCGCCGCACAGTCCTCACGCCAAGACTGTGAAAGATATTGGTTACATCTAACCAGTAATTAATTTATTTGCATGTTCACACTCTAGTGTGGTACTTTTTTCAACGAAATAGTGTTGTGTCTACTTTTATTTTCTTGTTTTATCACTCTCATCAAAATATTCACGGTCTTGGCGCGAGGACTGTGCGGCGGACCCGACAACGTTTTTTGGATTAGGTGTATATTTGATGGGAGAGCTCAGTGGTCAATTCTAAGTTTGCTCGAGTATGTAGACCTTGCTCGATATTTTTTGGGAGATTTAACTACACATCAAATGGTACGTTCAATAAAGCTATCTATTATATAACCACCATTCGGATTGATCAAATGATGTTTTGAAATAAGCTGTTACAACATAAAACAAGTTTTGTTTATATGCCGATTGCGCTCTACGGCTGTGAACGTGTTAACCAGACCGAAACTGAGCAAAGTAGAATAATATATTATTGTGCGTAGGTCCAGCTTTCGGACATCTCGTCAACCTACAGAGCGTTGCTTAATAACTGTTCGAAGTAGCATTTAAAGCACAGCACGTGCTAACCCACCGAATCATAGTAAAGAAGAAAACAATATTATTGTGCATACGTAGTGCGTATATCCAGCCTTCGGACATCTACAACCTACATAGCGTTGGTAGATAACTGTTCGAAGTAATATTAAAAGCAAAGTTTAAAATAATGTTGATGTTACAGAGTTTAACAGACCAAAACAAACAACAATTTGATCAAACACCAAACGTGAACATTAATTTCTCTAGATGCCAAATGGTTTGGCTCAGTGGTCAGTGCTAGATCCATTTCAAAGTATGTAGTTTATGTCGAATAAATGAGCTCGTCACCGCTCATCCTTTACGATATAATCTGTATCCTATAAAGATCAACCAGATATCTATACCATATTACCGAAGTATATAACCTGGTTTTAATATCAACGTCGAGAACGATTTAGGGTTAGAGGCCATATAGGTTTAGAGATAAGAGAGAAAAAATATCATAGTTAATGGCGATGCCGCATTCCAAATGGATTCAATTGTCGGTATAGTGACCTCTTTATCAATTCAATCAACTCAAAACAGACGCAACTTATTCTCTATCCTAGTTTATAGGCTTTTATAGCTAGGCTTTATACAAAAACGGCTTGTGTGTGATTTTACATAGAGCTGGCTTTTTAAGACGTTTGCTGGTTGTCGTTACCAGTCTTAAACGCGGCGCGCAATGTATTTAGCTCGCACCACAACTGTTTTTCCACTATAGTTTTCATACGATATTAATTAGGTTATCTTTCTTATATATTTAGTTCATGTTTTGAGTAAGTGGTGAGAGTTTGGTATATCAATTGCGATGTAAGCAATGTAATTTCTGACTGAGCAACGCGATTTTCACATGATATACCTTTTAAGGGTCTCTTAAGGTATTTTAATATGAAAACTAAGCTAAGGGTCTCGTAAGGTATTTTAATATGAAAACTAAGCTATTGGAAAGTTGCGACGTTTCATATTTTAAGGAATCGTAGGTATATAAGCACTTAATTATTTAAAAGGTTATTTATATGGAAGCATATGTATATACTTAATACAATCATTCAATCTGATTTTTGCAATTAATAGAAATCATAAGGCTCGAGAGAGCATACGATCGCGTTACTCTCATATTGCGCACAGGATCGGATCACTTAACTTAAAACAAACTAGCGCTCCATACCAAAGGACACATAAATACCAAAGGACACATAAATACAAGGCTCTGTAAATGAATAACATAATAACGGAAACATAACGAATGTTTTTTTATGAAAATCTAAAGTGCTAAATTACTCTCAGGTTTTACAAAAGGTCGGGCATATGAGAACAATCTATTTCAGAATCATCTCACAGCTGAAATAAAATCCGTACAGAATTTCAATTCTATACCTTTTTCTTTCTTGGAATTAGACATTTTATCATCATGTCAAGTATTTTATTGTAAGCTACTGTAAAAACCAAAGGGTCCTCATGAGCATATGGACATCAGTTGTATTTTTACACAGTATGTTACTCGTCACTTATGAATTTTACACCTACTTTGTTGCAATCAAAACCACGCTCTGAAGAACGCAAAGGATGTCGGTATATCTTCTCTTGTTATCGATTTATTCATAACATATTTTGGTTGTACGTACGTGTTTGTGTGTTTGTATGAACATAACAACTTGTTGCAATGGTAGATGTTAAAACAAATTTTTGCTTTAAAAAACTCGTACCAATGCATTAACAGTTTATGCTTATACTACAAACATCCTTTGTATGCTTCAGAGTGTGGACTGTAGCTTCGGCTGCGACGACAATTTTTGAAATAGGTGTATATGAAATCAGGTTAGGGACGGATCATTTGATATGTGATGGGAGGGCACAGTTCTAAACGTGCTCGAGATTTGTGACACGATATTTTTGGATGAGTTTCGGCTTGATATTTCATTTCCATCAGAGTTTTGACCTTGTGTGATATTGTTTTCAGGATCAAGATTTTGCTCGATATAGGCGGTGAACTTAGTGTAGGCATTGCGCTGCTAATTTCCCAACCATTTATACACAATATGTTGATTTCTGTATTTCTCTTTGTTCTATAAAAACAATGGTTGCATGGTTGGCAAAACCATAATAAAATACGTCGCTGTACGTCAACCTATTACATGTTTAGCGGTTCATTCAACCCAACCCACAATCAAATATAATATCTGTCCCTAATATATAATTGTCAAAAGACAATCACTTGAAGATGTAGTGTACGTGCTTGGTCAGGACTATGTATTACTTTAAATAACGTTTAGTGACACCACCAGTTAAGCACTGTGACATGCTCATGACACTTTATTTTTCGCAATTTTTCTAAATCGAAAAATTCTATAACATTTTTCAAGACATTTTTCCTTGCAATATTTATAATAAAATTTCAGTTATAGGAAAAAAAAGCGCGGAGGATCATGATGTGCTTATCTTAAATGTGGCATAAAGTCCAATGAAAAGAAACTGAAATAGGTTAATAAATAACCTAAAAAGCAAAAGAAGACAAAAAAAAAAAAAACAATAAAAAAATGGAATGCGGAATCAATTGCAATAGGGTTTGGGTCTAAACCGTAGGCTGTCTTGTTTAACTGCACCCACTGTGTCGGCAAAATCACCTGATGTTTTTCCAAATATTACTTACCACCTCCCCCCTCCCCCCACCACCCCCTCCCTGGCTGGTAAAAAATATCCTAACCCCAAATATATTTGCCCACTTTTTTACTAAAGCTGCATATACAATATAGCTTTCGAAAAAAACGTGACCCCCTACAATATTGCCGACCACCTCCCCCCCCCCCCCCCATACACTAATAAATGAAAGCCTGATTTAATGCAAAAAGAAAAAGGGTAAAATTAATGTTTTTTTTCTTTTATTTGTATTTCCCTTCTAATTGTTCTCTGTTGGTATAGAGTGGATACACAGAAGGTCTAGATTATTGATATATCAGTTGATATTAATTCTATTTAAAACAGTAACCGGCGAAGTTGTACATTGTTCGGGGAGCCGGCCAATAAATAAACTGTTAATATTTCTTACACCTGATATTCGCGCACCTAAATTTTTGCGACATCTTTAATTTAACATATTCGAGATTAAATTATAGAAGAATCCGGGATGTTGTTATATAAACAACAATAATGTAAGAAGACGGCGATATTATGTTTTTGATGGCACACGATAACGATTTATGCCTCGTGATAACAGTGATAACTTTAACCGGCTAAAATGTATTGTGGTGCAAACGGCCTTTGATTTTTTTAACAACTCGTTTAATCAATCTATAATTCAATCTTAACCAAGCTTTATGGCTGCTAGCCTGCAGGCATCATCGGGGTAAACAATGTGAAAATGTTTTTCTTACAATAGTGATGTTTACATGCAGTGTTCACCCTGATGATGTGCTAGCAGCCTGCAAACCTAACTCGTGCCCAGTTCTTCCCTGCAAAATATATCAACACAGGAGTCCCGATCGCGATAACAAAGGAATCCCTAAGGAGTAGCCTGCGGAGGAGGCTAAGATATAGGTTGATGACACGTGTTTATAAATTAATATCAACATAACCTACAAACATCTACTAGGTTTGTTTTTTATTGCTTAATTTTCTGAAGCGCAGCAGCCAAACACGATTTATGTAAATTGGTAGAATTTTAACTCCGTTGCACTTCGACCATCCTTTCCTCTGAGCATAGACAAACATGTAGCATAAAGCATAAATGTTATTGTTACTCGAGGTTTTAGTGCCCGCCCTATCCGGTCATTTACAATTGCGCATGCTCGTTTAAGAGAGATTAACCCACATGGCTTTTTGTTTTTTGTGAAACAAGCCAGTTAATCGATACAGTGAGCTGCAGGTCATCACAACGAAGCGCTGCATCAGCTGTACACTGTATATGACGTGTCTGTTTTGCGGGAATAACTGTGGTATTTTCGAAACGATATTTCCTTCTCCATTGGAGCCCTAAGTGCTCTACCAAGGAGCTTGATTTACAATTACGTATCCTCGTAGCCTTGAGAGCAGGTCCCAATTGGCTTTATGTGTTTACATGTTCATCCTTTCCGTGGGTGCTATTGACTATAGGGTTGGTATATATATTGACTGTGGTATGCTGTTGTGTAGACGCCACTTCGCTCTCTTCACCAAGTATCTCGTAGCAATGTATATCAGACCTGACAAGTTTCTTTAACTTTTTCCTTATATATGAGCTTTTGTTATGATGTCTACCACTCATATCAGTCATGGCCAAATATGGCTCAAGATGTTTTTTTCTATAGGTTCGTCGATATCGAAGATATACCATAATAACAACAAACAGGACAAGAGACAAGATAGCTAGAGCGATCGCAAAAGGGATGTAGGATGTCTTGCAATCTGAAAAAGACAACAAAATTGTAAATGTTAGTTAACTCAAAAAGAAAGACTCAGACTCAGACTCAGACTCTACTACTTCTACGTTAAATACTTTTGCACACGTTCATCTTTGCAGAGGGATAAAAAGCGGATTATACGGAGTAAATGATGAGGAGTGCGCGCGTTAAACCATGCACTACGCCTATCGTGCCTCCCTAAAAACGACTATAAAATAGCAAATGACCTCACCTTGAGTTTGTGTGGCATCAAAGCTCGCTTCGTGATTGCTTACTTTGATCTTTGTAAATCTCTCTAGTTTCATGGAATAACTTGCACTTTGTTGTCCATTAGTAACATTACAGACATATATACCAAAATCTTTTGCAGCCACTTGAGAGACTACAACAGTGTTATCAAGAACGTGGACAGTATCACTAAATCTGACCAATGGGAAACCATCCTTTGACCACGTATATGTGATTGGTTGATTACCAGTTGCATGGCAACCAAGAATAACTCGATCACCAGGCTCTGCTTTTATAAGTGGTGCCATCTTTTCTTGTAAGATTTTAAAGGAACCTGAAATATGAATAAAACTTGCAATTACATCGCTTTGGTAGGCCTGAAACTGATTGCGATAATTTCATTATTTACCCGTTGTAAATGTAGCCTTCGTGGCAGGGGTGCAAGGGAGGTCTGTATAATCTTTCTCTGCTGATACGTTTTTGCCTAAAAGTAAATAAAAGTACATGGCCAAAGAGATTATATGATTTAACATTTTATTTAATGAGGACATGCAAGTGAAGCTTTCCCAACTTGCAGTCCTTCAGCGGGGTTTGGATAGACGGAGAGAACGGCAGACACTCCCATAATGATACAACACCTTAGAAACGTTTGGAATGTAATTATATCAACATATTTAGATTGTAATAAAGGGACGTCTTACCTGTTGTACTAACATTGTAGTTGCATGTCACTAATGGCTGAAGGTCAACACCATATGACACTGATTCTCCTTTCAAGTTGGTTACGTAACAAACATATTTCCCATAATCCATAGCGGTTTCAACCTTCACAACCAAAACATTCCTATACACTTTCAGGGCAGCAACTAAGCCAAGATCTTTTGACCAGCGGTATGTTATTGGATGGTATCCAGTTGCATAGCAACCAATGCTAACAGTTTCATTGTAACCAGCTCTAACCAAAGGTGCCATCTTATTGCTTTCTATGCTAAGGTTACCTAAAAAAATACATGTATGTAGTTAGTATTATTTGACTATTTGTAGCAGCTCCTTTCCGAGCGAGTAAAAAAATAAGGGCGCCTATCGATAATTCACGTGTAGTTTAAAGTAAGCTCAATGTCCCAACAGTGTTTTGACTTCCAGGTGATTTCGCGCGCGCACTTCCGGTTAGTATAAGCCAATCAGAAGCATTTCTGTCGCATCGCCAACAGTTCCAAGATGGCGTCGTTCGAGAAAGTTGTTTCCCGTGTTCACCCTCGATAAATACAAACCTAAACTAACTTAACATTAAAACGTTATATGTTGTTTGGACAATAAAAGCTCACTTCTGCTCTAACAGGGATAAAAAAAAAATTAAAAAAAACGCAAATGCCTAAAAGTAACCGAAATTGTTTTTGTCTCGAGGCGCCATTTTGGAACTATTCGTTTTGACAAACAAAGCGCACTTGGAAGCGAGAGCACCTGGTTCTACATTTTACCTACTTCATGATCCAAACCCCGATAGCATTCATACCACCTAATATATACCATACCACCCTCCTGTTTGCGCTCCTCCGCCTGATCCCTTACCAGTTCATGCTCATATTTGCAATAGTGTCCCAATAGTGTTTTGACTTCCTCATTTTACCTACTTCATGATCCAAACCCCGATAACATCCATGCCACCTAAACTTTGCCGGCTAACCCTCCTGTTCACGCTCCTCCGCCTGATTCTTACCAGTAAATGCTACCATTTGCAACATTAAGAGGTCTTTTTGCTTGTGATTTTAAAGAATGCATTTCTAGCTAATGAGTAGCCTGCGTAGCAAGCGTTTCTTTTTGGGGGAACGGGAGAAAGTTCTTTTTTTGGTTCTTTTGGGATAGCTGTGTTACCGATATGGCCGCGCGAAACCTAAGACGGGTACACAAAAACGAGGGTGGGGAAGGGGGAGGGGAAAAGAGCGGAGGAAACCTCCTCTCCCCCTCCCTCTAACTTGATGTTTTGTACTCGTGTTAGGTTTCGCGCGGCCATATCGGTAACACAGCTATCCCAAAACAACCAACGCAGGCTAGCTAATGAGGCGAGAATATGTTGCCACCTACTCATTCTAATTGTGTAAAAACGTTTTTGATTGTTATACATACAGTAAAAAGAAACTGTTGGTGAAAATTGTTATTTTGAGCTCATAAGGCTTTTGACATTGTTTGTTTCAATTTATATTTATATTTTTTGATTTGTTATATTATCTTTAAACCTACCAATAGGCAACGGCGTCTCGTGCAATTTGTTACTTAACAGCCCGTCCTTAACAGTAAAACCAAGAACTTGAAACATGTACTCGGTCGACTCATTGAGGCCTGGCACTACAGCTGTCATCGCAGCAGGACTATTTACCAAGAAAACTCGTGAATGCGACATTTCTTCATCACGTGATCGATAGACGATTTTGTAACCTCTCAAGACGCCATTTGTACATTTCAGATCTTGGAGTGACGTCCATATAATGAGAACACTTGTGGCCGAGAAACTTTGAGTAGACATGAGGACTGGAACACATTCGGGAGCTGAGGAACGAGAAATATCAAAAACATGCTGTCAAGGACAGAAATTCATGTTATATAGCACCGCTGTATTATTTCGCAAAAGGCGCGTTTGTACAGGATAAGGCTCGATTTGCAAAGAACGAAAATATGTTATCGCTTAACAACAGAAAACATATTAAGAGAAGATTTCTGTAAATACCATGCAAACGCGGCAACACTCAAAAAATCGATTTTGCTCATATTTTAACCATAGGTGTCCTCAACATGAAACAAATCATGATGCCTTTAGTTAAGAAAAATATTGCATATTTTACGAGAAAATCGCAAAAAACGAAATTTCGTTAAATCGCTGCTCCGAGACGCTAATTTTTATGTCAATTTTAACAGCTCCGTATGGCAAAATTAATGACTCCAAACTTTCATAATATTGTTTATTGTCATCTTAACTTTAAACTCAAGTTTTTATAGAAATATCCAGTTACTTAAATATATTATTCTATTTATGTTTCTATGTCATACTTTTCGCCTTAGAAAAAGTAGGGTAAAAACAAACAAATATTTTACTATGTGCAGCACATAATTTTTCAATAATAATCTGGGTTCTGAATGTTAAGGTACTAAATATATAACTGTGAAAAATTCAGCTTGGGTAAATGTAATTGAACGAAGTTATTGAAAATATTGTTTACGCTGCATACTAGTCTAATGTCGGCTAACATCACTCAATAGACTGCTTTAGATCCAAGGCGCGAACTTCGAAGATGACGCCAATATGACGAGTGGAGCCTGGGTCGAGAACATCGGCCGCAATGAAATGTTTTGATTTAGAAAGATGACGTGCGAATTGCGTGACGCGAAGTCGACGCGAGTAGTATTGTTGGTTCACTCTCCGTTTTATATGTGAGTCAGGTTGTTTTTCTTGGATATGTCGAGCTCTAGGGGGCTGCAAGCGGCAAGAGATGCTTTGTGCATCGCATACGATCAAAATGTAATCGACGATTTGGAGTTTGCCTTGCTGTACGACGCGAATAAGTCACGAGAAATTTTTCCATATTGGAAATTTCAACCTTTTGACTTGAGTTCTTGGGATGATACAGAATGTAAAACGGAGTTAAGGTTTTCAAAGAAAGACTTACCTGACCTATTGGATGTTTTGGACATTCCAGACAAGATTATTTGCTCTCAAGGGAATACTTGTAGTGGTATGGAAGGACTTTACATCTTGTTGAAACGTTTAGCGTATCCATGTCGATATACAGACTTTGTTCATAGATTTGGGAGAAACCCAACTGCTTTATGTCTAATTTTTAACGAAGTGTTGGACCTTGTTTACGAGAATCATCATCACCGTCTTGACGAATGGAATCATGAACTGTTACAACCACAACAAATGCAAGAATATGCTGCTGCTATCCATGCGAAAGGTGCTCCCTTGACTCATTGTTTTGGCTTTATCGATGGGACACTAAGGCCGACTTCAAGACCAAAAGTGGGTCAACGTCTAGTGTACAACGGCCACAAAAGAAAACATGGACTCAAATTCCAGAGTGTTGTGATACCAAATGGAATGATTGCGAGTCTGCATGGGCCATACGAAGGACGAAAGCATGACAGTTCAATGTTACACGATACAAATCTATTGAATGAACTGAGGCAGAATGCATGGGCTATTGGATATCCACTATGTTTGTATGGTGACCCTGCCTACCCGTTAAATCCACATCTACAAATGCCTTTTCGAAGGGCCCAGCCACTAACAGCTAACATGACAGCCTACAATAAAGCAATGAGTCAGGTTAGAGTGTCTGTAGAGTGGCTTTTTGGTAACATTACAAATTATTTTACATTCATTGACTTCAAAAAACAAATGAAAATTGGCTTGAGTCCTGTTGGAAAACTTTATGTGGTTTGTGCTCTATTTGAAAATGCAAGAACTTGCCTTTACAGTAATATTGTGTCACAGTCTTTTGGTGTTGACCCTCCAACCTTGCATGAGTACTTTCAGTGATTTAATAATTATATATAAATTTTGCAATAATTGTTTAAATAAGTGTACAATTGTGTAGAGCTGATAACATTATGATAGAACACTCATTTGTCACAGTTATCAATGCATTTGCTTTATTTTGATCACAAGACTCATTTCATTTCATGTGCAGCAACCAATTGATTCTATACTGTTGTTGCAAGGTACTGCATGGTCAATGTTTGACCGCCATCTAGGAATTTCATGCATTCAGCAAAAAACACTGTAAATCTTTTTAGAGTTGCAACATATTTAATACCTTTATAATAAATACTGCTAATTCTATTGTTCTCAAGTGTTTAATTAACACTTAATTTTATTGCACACTTTTAGTGTTTGTACTCTATCATAAAGTGAAGTCATTTCAGAACCTGTGAAATAGAGGTTAATTAGACTAGAGTGCATTCAGTGAAAGCAAGTACAAGCTGTCTTAAATTTTTGAACAGCTAATAAACTAACTATAAATATTGAAAAGACTAACTATATGATCATCAAATCTAGTAGGAAAATAATTCCTAACATTGAACTACCACAATTTAGACAGACTGAATACATCAAATACTTTAGGTGTTTACATCGATCAACACCTATCATGGGAAAAACAAATTAATTTTGCTCTAGGCAAAATATCTAAAAACAATGGCATAATAAGAAAGCTAAGGCATTATGTTAATCTTAAAACTTTACAAAGCTTGTACTATTCATTAATCTATCCTTATCTTTCATATGGTATATTGTCGTGGGGCAGTACATATAAAACTAAGTTGTCAAAAATATGTACTGCCCAAAACAAATCTATTAGAAACTTTTTCTTTGAAAATCAATACGAGACCGCAGCTCCTCTGTATACAATTCTTGACTTTCTAACATTTGAAAATATTTTTAAGCTTAAAGCAGCAGTACTTTGTTATAAAATCCTTACAGCGCAACGCGTAAAAGTATGGTCACTGATAATGTATTCGCATAGTTCTGTCTCGCCATCGATCCAATCAGCGTTGTAGGATTGTGTTATCTTGTCGTTGATTGGATCGATTGCGAGACAGAAGTATGCGAATACATTATCAGTGGCCATACTTTTACGCGTTGCGCTGTAATACAAGCAATACTAAAATCAAGATAGAGTAGACGCACTAAATCCGTGACATATAATTAGTACTAATTAATTAGTACTATTTCATAAAAAAATTATTTGTTTTCTATTGTTTTATTATCACTATTTAGTACTAAAAATTAGTATTTGTTTCACGTATTAAGTGCGTCTACTCTACCAGAAATATTCTCTGGTATTATTAAGTTAGCAAAATCTCAACATAGTTATAACACCAGATATGCTTCAGCAAACAATCTTGTCCCTCCACCATCTCGTACTAATTATGGCAAATTTATGTTTAAATCTATAATAACCAAAATATGGGAAAAATATCCCAATACATATTAAAAACAAAAAATCGTTAACTGTATTCAAGTCATGCTTTAAAAGGCACTTGATTCAATTTCAATAAATTGTAAATATACACATATGAGCATGTATATACATATGTATATATATATATGTTCATATATGTAAATAATGTTGTACCTTTATGTTAACTGTAAATATCATATTGTATATACTATTGTAGAATTATTTTCTAAAATTATCCTCATATATCAATAGCTACCTTCTTCTCATTTTATAACTATATAACATGATCCGTCATTTTGATCTAATTTCACACTTAAATTGAATTACTTAACTGCAGTGGCTGTTGACTCGAAAGTTTATACTACTTCGACAGCCACACACACTTTACTATAAATTAAATACATAATTTTCAGTCACTTCAGTCCTGCTTTCAAATTTGTAAATGTTATGTATAAATATTCATATTGTAAATATATATGTGTGTGAATAAAACAAAAGTTCAAAGTTCATGAAACATTACATGTAGGTCTAGTAAAAAATACTAATTTGTACTATTTTATGCTAATTCTTTTGTTTTGTTCGACTAAGTACTATTTTGCACAATTTAGTAATTAGTGTTTCACGTTTTTACTGAATGCACTCTAATACACCCTTGTAGTCTCTAGTTCCATTGTTTTCTTTTGTGTCTATTTGACTATTACGCCTTGACCATTAGATTTTGTTTCACAGGTTTAATATTTTCTCTTTCAAAACCAGATTTAATAATTATTTTATATTGTACACTATGTATGTTGTTTAAATCATGCAGTTCAAGTCATAGTTGTTATTTTGATAGCTGTTAGTTTTACTTGTGACTGACAATATTTGACATAAGGCATTACACTGTATGTCAGAATTTTAATATTGGATATATTTTATTATTATTCAAATAAAATACACAAATATACAAATGATAAGAATTTTATTTGTCCCTCAGTATATATTTTTTAAATGTTATGGGGAATGTACATTGAGTACATGAATGCTTTTACAGCAAAATATTATGATGATGATAAATCAAAAATTCAATAATATAATAAATAGTCAATTCATATAAGAAAAATACATGTTAACTACATGTATATTACACTGTTGATTTCTAGCGATCTCTATTTGTTATTGTTATTTATGTATCAAATTTAAAATTGCATTCAGTATAAATAATTGCATCAAATACATTAAATCACATTAATTGTGTTGAATGGCATGCTGATCAAAACAGAAACATCAGTAAATTTTTACAGAATCAAGTTATATTTGTTTGTCATATGCAGTAAAACCATAGTGTGATATACAATAGATTTGCAACAAGTCATGGAGACAGCTCTATACATGACTTTAAATATCATATGTAATATGGGCAATTCTAAATTTCTAAATTCTTACATGTATACTACTGCATATGACAAAAAAATATTTACACTAGTCCTTTTTCTGTAACATACTTTGCATAAATGCAAACATTTGTTGCTGCATCATCATTTGTTGTTGTTGTTGTTGCTGCTGTTGTTCTTGTTGTTTTTCAATCTGCTTCATGAGCAGGGTCATTTGGTTTTGTGACTGTTTTACTTGAAGGTTTTGCTGTTCCTTTGCTAAATCAAGTTCTTCTTTCTTGAATTTCAATTCTTCCTCCCTCATTCTGGCATCATTTGCTGACTTTTCTTTCAGCCATTCAATGGTGTCAGTTGATGACCTTCGAGATTTGACTGGCTTTGTAGGTGTATTTTCATCTTCATCATCAGAACACCCTGCTGCTGCCTGCATCCTCTTCCTTGTCTCCCCCATCCTCTCCAAGGCTGTTTTACGGATATCTTCTGCCATCTTCTTTTCCTTGCTGATACCATCTTTTTTTTGTTGCTTGTCTCTCTCTGTATCTTCTGCCATGCTGCTTAGGTCTTCTAGAAGACAGTCGACTTCTGATGGCTCATCTCCTCCACCACCACTCTCTCTTAGCTCTTTTGACTTCTTTGCTTTATATTTCTTAAGTAGTGTTGTGTAGTGATCTCTAACAGATCTTGATGACAGGAAGTTGAAATTGCCCTCTGTACATGCATTCAGGTTTTCTGCCACTTTTTGCCATGAACTACCCCTTTCTCGGCTCAGGTATTTGTGACTGAAGACCCCCTCAGCTGCAATTTCTCTAAGTAAAAGTACATCTTCTTTGTCAGTCCATGTCATGCTTCTACAAGAAAAAAATCTTGAAGTTAGTATACTTATTATCTCTATTTGTGGCATTTAAAAAGGTAAATATTGTACTAATGTGTAAATTATATATCACAATTTTACAAAATACACCATATATTTTTGGAGTGTCTGGACTCTACAAAACGGTCAGGTTTTTTGTACAAAATTAATTACAAACAATCAAAATGAACAACATGACTTGACAATTCTAACACAGTAATTGTATATCTTACAAGCTTACTTTTTATTCGCCATCTTTCAACTCCGAGTTATCGTATTTTTGCTGAAAAGTAAAAAGCGTTGAAGTTATAAGTTTAAATGAACGTACAGCTTGACAATTCGCAATCAAAAACGTACATTAGAAATAACAAAATAAAAACGTAATAGAGTCATGGAAACTTTCAGTATAAAAAGGAACAAACATGACGAGACTAAAAATAACATTTTAAGCTTACATATTTTACATGACATCAGGCAATATATCTCAAAAACACCAAAATTATCGACGAATTTGACACTAGTTAAATTTCTAAAAGCTTTTAATGCTCTTACGAGAGTAAACATATGCATTTTCAAAAAACTATACTAAAGTTTTAATCACATAAACATAAAGGTCTAGTAGTTGAAAACAATTGAAGTTAAAAATGTACGACCTACAAGTTTGTTTATCTCCATTTTTATCACAAAAATTATGAAAAATTGTGGTAAAATGGTGTTAATTCAAATTCTTAATGTTTTTAGCATTATCGGCAGCACTTATATGTACGTTTTCTCAAAGAAAAAAGGGAGTTTTTATAACATCAACTTACCGTTCTCAACTGGACGTGAAATGGCGCGAAAAGAGCGCGTCTTCACACGCTCGCGGACTTCGCCAATGCCACCGGAAGTTAAATTTCACTCGTGCCATTCCTAACCGTGAGGTGTAACGCAATCTTCGAGGTTCGCGTCTTGGATCTAAAGCAGTCTAATTTGCCAAGTCGCGGACGTAATTTGCATAAATAATCACATTTTCCTGCTTTCGAACAGCAAAATGCTATCAAATAGAATCAGTAAAACTCAAGCAATGTTTACCTTTTAATTAGTTTTGAAAAATATAAGTAAATTAAAGATATTTTTGTATTTAATTTTTCTCTGTCATACTTTTTGCCTTGTAAAAAGTAGGGCAAAAACAAAAACATATTTTACTATGTGCTACTCAAACTTTCTCAATAAAAATCCGTATTCAGAATGTTAAGATATTGAATATATAACTGTGAAAAATTCAGTTCGGATAAATGTAATTGAGCGAAGTTATTGAGCTGGGAACTTTCGCAAAATCTTGCATTCGCTGCATAGTCTACTGGATACCGTCTACCTGTCTACGGTCGGCTAACCTATCAGTCAATCAAGTCGAGAACATTTACATAAACAATCACGCTCTCCTTTTTTTCCTGCGAAAGTTCGCAGCTCAATAACTTCGCTCAATTACATTTATCCGAACTAAATTTTTCACAGTTATATAATTAATACCTTATCATTCCGAATACTGATTTTTGTTGAAAAAGTGTGAGTAGCACATAGTAAAATATGTTTTTGCCCTACTTTTTACAAGGCAAAAAGTATGACAGAGAAAAATAAATACAAAAATATCTTTAATTTACTGGATATTTTTGTAAATGCTTGAGATTAAACTTAAGATGTCAATAAACAATATTAAGAAGTTTTGGAGTCATTAAAGTAATTAATTTTGTCAAACGAGGCCGTCAAAGTTGACAGACAAATTAGCGTCTCGATCGAACTAGCAGCGATTTGACGAAATGTTGTTTTTCTCGATTTTCTCGTAAAACATGAAATATTTTTCAAAACTAATTAAAAGGTAAACATTGCTTGAGTTTTACTGATTTTATTTGATAGCATTTTGCTGTTCGAAAGCAGGAAAATGTGATTATTTATGCAAATTACGTCCGCGACTTGGCAAATTGAGTGATGTTAGCCGACATTAGACTAGTATGCAGCGTAAACAATATTTTCAATAACTTCGTTCAATTACATTTACCCAAGCTGAATTTTTCACAGTTATATATTTAGTACCTTAACATTCAGAACCCAGATTATTATTGAAAAATTATGTGCTGCACATAGTAAAATATTTGTTTGTTTTTACCCTACTTTTTCTAAGGCGAAAAGTATGACATAGAAACATAAATAGAATAATATCTTTAAGTAACTGGATATTTCTATAAAAGCTTGAGTTTAAAGTTAAGATGACAATAAACAATATTAGTAAGTTTGGAGTCATTAAAATAATTAATGTTGCCATACGGAGCTGTTAAAGTTGACATAAAAATTAGCGTCTCGGAGCAGCGATTTGACGAAATTTCGTTTTTTGCGATTTTCTCGTAAAATATGCAATATTTTTCTTAACTAAAGGCATCATGATTTGTTTCATGTTGAGGGCTACCTATGGTTAAAATATGAGCAAAATCGATTTTTTGAGTGTTGCCGCGTTTGCATGGTATTTACAGAAATCTTCTCTTAAATTTACTCTGATTTGATGCTATCCCTGTGCAAATGCGCCTTTTGTCAAATAGTACAGCGGTGCTAGACAACAAGGATCTGGTCTATTTCGCTTTGCTCTCCATAACAATTAGTTAAGTTGGACAGCGGGAATATGTTTCACGCATGCACACTTCACACTTTGTCAAAGACAGCATAAAGGGATAAGTAGCATTTAGTGATATAAATAAGCCTCTCTTGAAAAAAAAGATGTGGCAGGCAAACGCAGTCCAACATACCACTGCCACTGGCAGCTTTCTGAGTAAATATCAAGATGCCTTATATCGTTGCTTATTTAGGGTCTGTTTATGGACGAAATTAATAACACATGAAAAATCAATAATTACCATCTTCCATAGTCTTCTGTCTTTGCGTCGAGCTTGGTCGTCCAAGGTATATACTGTTCTTTACAGAAACAGTGACGTTGTAATATGTATTTTTCTCTAATGACGTCAAATTATATGTTCTTACGTCACCCACGTCGATCTTCTTAGTTTCATCTTGTTTGGTGTATATAATTTTAAAGCCTGCCATTGGTCCATTTACTTTTTCAAGCTGAGTGAACTAGATAAAAAAAAGATAGATCAGTTACAAAAAAAGAAAACCTTGCATATTACCCAATTGTTAGTTAACTTGATATAAAAAAAGTCGTTGTCGCAATATAAGCTACAGACTATTCAAAACTCTAAAACCTGCACAGGATAATATGAGCATAGTTTGTGTGTTATTTCACTTTTCTTTTTTAAATAAATATTTGTATCATTATCTATACCACTGCAACAACGTGTTTTGTTCAAATAACACAAACACGTACAGCCAAAGTATGCTATTATGAAATGGATTACAAGACAATAAAAACAAACATCAAGCTTTGCAGGCAAATTGTGGACTGATTAATTGCAACGACGAGTTTTGTAAGATGTATTATACAACACAGATTTTACCTGCCAATCAACACGCATGCTCTGTGAAGTAACCGCTGTGAAACGTGTAACCAAAGGAATTCCATCTGGCTCTGGTAATAGAAAGAAGAATAAAAGGAAAGAAGTAGAAAAAGAGGAAATATGAAGAAGAGAAATGAAGAAAAAAAAGGAAAGAAAAAGGAGAGGAAAGAAAAAAATGAATAGTAGAAGAGGAAAGAAGAATCAAGAAGGATATGCTTGATGATGAAGAAGTTAAGTTGAATTGAATAACAAAAACAACAGCAACATAAAGAAAAAAGTCATTAAAATCTAAAAACAAGAACTCGGCCTAGCACAATGCAGAGATCAATGGCTAATTACCGGCTATTTTAGTCCTGATAGTTTTCAAAGAGCTCCACAATCCAATCCCAAGTTTAGTTATACCTTGTACTCTAATAGTAAAGTTAGTGTAAGGTCTCAAGTACGTTAAATTATAGGCACAGTTTGGAGGCTGGATCTTTATGTTTGTTACATAACTTAGATTTTTTAGCTGAATAATGTAGTGTTGTATGGTACCAACATCATCCGTTACATTGAATATATTCCAGTTGATTGTTATCATGCGTCGATGACTGACAGCCGTCAATAACGGTGCCTCGGGAACATCTGGAAGAAAAATGAATATATGAATTATTTAAAGAAGGATAAAAGTCAATAATTTCAAAACCTAATTACATTTGGATGTGTTTGCTTTATGCCGGATATATTTGTCTGAAATACTGTTTTCTGTGATGTAAACATCACTGATGTTTTTAAAGTTGTCAATTGGTCCCATGATGTAATGGCTAGCAATTTAAACTCTGATCTGAATCCAGTGATCCCGTCAAGTCTCGGTGGGACCTCTAGATCTCAAACTTGTGTCCAGTCATTTCCAAATAAGTATACATTTCATCTAGTTGAATCAGGGTAACTTTAACGATTTCAAAAGCAAAGGTCCCATGGTGTAATGGTTAGCACATTGGACTTTGAATCCAGCGATCCGAGTTCAAGTCTCGGTGGGACCTCATGCTGAAATTTTAGTAAATCATTGTTTTAACATATTTTGCATCTGTGTTTTCTCCTAGAGTCAAATGAATTAAAAAATTAGCATAATGTCACCCACTGCATCTTCACAAATATTTTTATAATTTTTTAAAAATGTCGTTATTTTATTCTTACTTAAATACACAGATACTTGTGCTGTTGCCTTGTAAACTCCTGTTGAGCTTGGTACAATGTCTATATATGAAACTCTGCACTGATAGTCAGCTTTGCAAACCACCAGCCGTGACGTCATACTTTGCCTTGAACAACGGTACTTAGTAACCACGTCTTCAGCTGAAAAGAAATGGACTGAGAGGGTTGTCTCTTTAGCATTGATTATTCTTATGTTATTTCTAAACCATTGAACACGTGGTACTTCGCCTCGTATGACACAGCTAATCGTTTTGTAGCTGTCCTTTGTACTTGGAAGAACCAGGCTGCTCACATTTACACTGATTCTGGGAGGTGACGAATCTGGAAATGTTGTTAAAATCAGTTAGTAGTAGAACTATAAACATTCACATCTAGCCAAACAATTAGTTCAGTAGTAGTATTTCAAAAGTCGTTGTCGTAGCGGAAGCTACAGACAGCACTTAAAGACTGCAAATGTTTGTGAAATATGTAATCATGAACAGCTGTTGCATATATAGATAGATGCTGAACCGAACATCTCTAAAAATAATTTGGCAATAAAAGGATCAATAACCGACATCGTTTGCAGTATTGCCGAATTGACTGTAGCTTCCATCGAGAATAATCAGTTAAAACAGGTGTTAAAAACTTCACAAGTCTATCTACACACAATAAACACATTACAATAAATAGAATTACAATAAATAGAATTACAATAGACCATTATAAGAAGAGTGTGCGTGGTTCTTGAAGTAGTCATGACTTTCGTGTCAACCACCAATCTTTGTGAATTGTGCAAATTGTGTGATAACAAACAATAGATTTTGTTCAAAAGACTGCAATGAATTAGCATCAATAATTCTTACAAAAATTGCAGCCAAATAGCTCAAATCGTAGACAATGCCCATTCTTGCTGACGTAGGGATGTATTCGAACATAACGCGCTGCTATTGGACGACTCAACCAATTGACAATGACGTCATTTCTGTTGCTATTCCCGGTAAAAGTCTGCAAATTATTAAAATGAGTTTTCAGTCGCGGTCCAAGTCAGTTAAATCGATGTCTATATGCTGTTACTGCATAAATGACTACCTTTGTAGATTGATTCTCCTTGTAATCGTACCAGACCCCTCTCCTGAAACTGTAGCTGACTTTGTATGACATCATCCATTTGTTCAGTACATGATCGCCTTGAGTTGCTATACCCGTTACTGACTTGACTCGCTCCAGGTCTACTTGGATATACTCCCTATTCGATGTTGTTGAGCTACACCATGATGACTCACTGTACAGACGACCTCGTGGTGCATCATGGGTGCTGTCTGAATGGCTTGATGACGTCACATACGAATCTGGTATCTGGTAGTTTTCAAGACCAAGCGATGTTGTACATCCTATCAGTATAACGAGATTATCAACTTATTTAATTATATAAATATATATGAAATTAAAAAATTATCGTGAATATGAGATAAGTAGCGCCATCCTATATTACAGACCTTCTACTACCTTTTCACAAAGTTCATAATATCAATACTCGTGGTTCAACTAATAACTTGAAGCTTCCACTTACGAACTCAAAATCTGGATTGCGAACTTTCAGTTACCTAGCCTCCAGTGAATGGAACTTACTGATACTGTAAAATCATCTACATCACTCAAATCGTCATTCAAATCTAATTATTTAAACATGTCTTTCAAAAAGCTTGAAAACATGAACTTATCTTAGTTTGTACTTTTTTCAAATTAGGAATTTCCAAATTACATTTAGAAAAGCTTGAAACATGAATTACCTTAGGTCGTTTTTTTTTTTTAATTTAGAAATTTTAAAACTGCATTTAGATAGTTTTATATTTTTATCATTTTAATTTACTTGTATATATTTCTTATTTAATTTTTATGTATGTATGTAATATATGTAGGGCCTAGATGAAAATTACTTGTGTAATTCTAGTTACCCTATTGAAATAAAGTCCTTCATTATTATTATTATTATTATTATTATTATTATTATTATTATTATTATTATTATTATTATTATTATTATTATTATTATTATTATTATTATTATTATTATTATTCGTTTGTCTCATCAAAGTCGAAGGTTTGAACGGCGACGTTTAAACTGCCACTGATAGTCATCAGGCGATGTGTAGACAGGAATGAGACTAATGGCGGCTCTACCCCTCCCCTCTCTCCCCATTCCCCCTCTCTTCACCAATCCCAAAGAGCCGCCAGTCATGCTATAGAGGCTAGGTCGTATACATAATATTCTACGGTATTCTATCGTATGCCATTGTATATTTACCTACTGGCATTCCTTTAAGCTCCACTCTCATAGATTTATGTTGATAATATGCTGTAGGTATCACACGAACAAACTTTGCTTTAAAGGGACTCGATATGAAGTTTGTCACTACAGTTTTCTTGTCTGTATTTCCTGTGAATTCCTAAAAATATCAATATCATGATATATTGCTATGAATGTTAATGTGTACCATTAGCTAGTCTAAAAAAGACTATACACATATATCATGGACACTCACGGCATGTCACTACCACTTAAAAGTACATACACAACACAACACTCGACACACTGAGGGAGAAACAACAGACAACCATGAAACGTGCTTGCTTGCTTGCTTGCTTGCTTGCTTGCTTGCTTGCTTGCTTGCTTGCTTGCTTGCTTGCTTGCTTGCTTGCTTGCTTGCTTGCTTGCTTGCTTGCTTGCTTGCTTGCTTGCTTGCTTGCTTGCTTGCTTGCTAATACACCAATCGCTTTACCTTATGTCTCCCTCGTTCAGTGTATGCCGTCCATGGTCCTCCCTCCATAGCAAAAGATACCTGGAATCTAGAGACCCAATAGCTACCAACAGGTGATCCCTGCGTCAGGACCTATAAAATATCAATGCTGTAGTTAAATACATCTGGTGTTTCATCAGATACATAGATGTAGAATGCATTTCGGTCTCAAATGTGATATTCAGTATTCACAATTTAATCGGGTTTTGTTTATAATAAAGCAATAAATGTCATTTTTAAATTATTTTTAAATTATTAAATTAAATGTCATTTAAAAATGTGCAGACCTTGCATATGAGATAAACACCACCCAAGTCAATCTGTAGATACTCATTGTCTTTATCGTTAGTCTTGGTCGCCCATGCCCTAGTACCACCAAGTCTACCATGTAAGGGGCGGAAATCGCTGGCATAGAATGATGTAGCTGTAAACCTATGGTCAGGTACTAGACTGCTACTAGGTATTCCAACACTGGCTGAGCTAACTGAAACCAAATTCAGCACAAACTAATTACGTTTTTGAGATCAAATTCGCACCTTGTCTAAATAAACAAATCGACGATATGTTTTGATTCTGATATTCTCTTATTGTAGTGTTTTAATAATAATAATAATAATTGTTAATTATAATGATAATTGTTTTTATTTGCTGCTTACAAAAAGAGCAGTAGCAAAAACAAAAAATATTCATGTAGAAGATTGGTTCCATGGTGTAATGGTTAGCACTCTGGACTTTGAATCCAGTGATCCGAGTTCAAGTCTCGGTGGGACCTTTTGGAATTACTTTTGTTAAAACTTTTTGAGTAACTTTCGAGTAAGTCAGTTCTGCTGCGTGACCTAAAGCTTTCTATTGAAATATCCTTTTTTTAAGTTTCTTTAATCTCAAATAATAACAAAATATAACAATAACAATTACAAAAACATACAAAAATATACAGGAATAACGAAACAAGTAACTTACAAGTTTGTATTTGATATCCATAGATCTCCAGCCTCAAGCACACAGCACCATGGTATGTTTGTGGTAATATACGTATGTACCTGGTAGTTGGACTGTTGTAAAGAAGTCGACGAACAACTGTTGTGCGATCGTAGTTGGCGAAGAATTTCTAAAACAGCAACATATTAGTAAGTGGTACCTCTACTGATTAAGCGGTCTCCCTTGGGACTTTCCAAATGGCCGCTTTATAGAGGTTGGCCGCTGAATAGAGGCATAGAATAGGTATATGAATAGCTTTGAGACTTTTTATTGTGACTGCCTAATAGAGGGTGACCGCTTAATAGAGGTACCACTGTATAAACAATGTGTAGTATACACCGAATTGAAATATGGCGGCCAATTTGAATAAAAATACTTCTTGACTGCCCAGCCTCGCATACATGTGAAAACTCAGTCTTTTGTTTTCCAACGTGAACACGAGGCTAGACAGTCAAGAACAATAAGAGTACGACATATTTCGATTCGGTCTATATAACTCAGTATTTCAAAAAAAAAAAAACGGGCTGGCGTTGGTTTTGTTGCTTGATGCACACACTGTGGATGAGTTTGAAGAGTGAAAAGTCACAGCAATACTTGAATGTTTCCTAACTTTGTTTGCAAGGTTTCAAGCATACCTTATTCTATGCTGATATTTTTTTAATATAAATATAACATTTACGTACGTAAGCAACTTGCAACACACCTTTTTGAAATAGCTTTATATCAGTGTGCAGTTCTATCAGGAATATATTTAAACTAGACGCTCTATGAGCGTGAAGTCGGGCTAGTTATGAAATCAACACAGGAGGCTAACAATTCTACTTTGGGCTTCCTGTGTTCGTTCCCAAAGCATCATGGGGGACTATACGCGACATGACAGATAGATACATAGATTGGCTAAAAGGTAAACCTAGAGTCGGGTCCGACTAATGAGCGGCTTGCTAAAGTGCACCTCTTAATGCACCCTTGAACTCTTAGAAGCCACGGACACAACTTCGATTTACCTCGAGTGAGGACTGAACGTACGTTTTATAAGCAGTTTTATCAATAGATCATTATTCAATTTTTTCTTCAAGTTTTAAAAAGGTTACCGAATTTTCATATTACGCGCTACATAGTTTTCATAGGTGTAATGTACCTTTAGATATATATATATTAATATATTATTATTATTTAATATTTGTAAATTGTAAACTTACACGTCTGTTGTAAGTATTGATCTTTAATAAATACTATTATTATGATACCAACGGGGCTTATCGTATTTTAGAGGTGTCTAAACAAGCTGTGAAGCGACGAGTCGAAAGCCAGTGGAAAGTGTTTTCTTCCACTTTCATATTTACGTGAACGTTGATATCAATATTGTTAACGTTATTCTTATTAAGATCAACAATCCTCATTCATCAACCGTATTTCTTCTACTATTGTTTCAAACTCACCCTTGCTCTACCATTTTCGATATAGTTTGTCCATTTTCGTCCATCAAGAGAGATTGAGATTTGATACAACTTGACCCACTGGTCAGCGGCATTGTTGCCTTGTGTAGCAATACCACATATCACGTGATTTGAGCCCAAATCAACTTGTAGGTAAGGGTTACGATCGCTTGACCTTGCACACCATGATGAGGGTGATTGTAGCCTAGCATTATTGGCTGGTAGGTGAGATGAAGAAGCTGATAGTAGATGATTGGCAATTGTTCTTGATTGCATTCCCAGGGCTTTGCTGTCACAGGCTTTTAAAAACGACACAGAAAAGAGCATTTTAACTGAACATTTAAACATTATTGATCGATTAAATGATCAGAAAACAATGATGAAGCATTGACTCTATCTATGATCGATTCATCGTTGACTCTATTTAAAATTTTCGTAATCATTGTTGTTTAGCATGATAAATAGAATATGTTTCTGATATAAAACCGTTAAAGCTCGTACATCGATCAGTTCGGTAGCCCTAAAAACAATATGTTTACGTGTTTGCACCTTTATTATACGTTCATTTAGTGGAAGGGAATTCGATAAACAACACCATATTTATATCTGAAAATCAAGTCGATTTTTTTGAAATACCTAGATCCAAATATTGTACGTGACTGTGGGTATCAATTTTGGAGATTTTGCTTAAATAATTTTTACCAATATTTTCATATTTATTTTTTGTAACCTTCTAAAGTTCCAAACAGTTCGACTCGTAATGCTTTATGGTTGTGGTACTTGGTTGGTATAATCCTTATAAATCTCATCAGGGCGTCGTTGATTGGCTGCCGTTGAATGATATCCTGCTCGATACTGCCTGGAAAAATCTATATAATAATACAAATCCTATCATATTATTCTAAAAGCTTTTGAAAAATCCAGGTAAGTCCGTCTTATTCAGGTGCAGTAGGATCAAAGGGAAGGCCGTATAAACAAAACAGCTGAAACATCTATATTATGCATAGTAGCAAAAACATCAACGCCGAGCATACAAACAATTAATTCAAACACACATGAAAACAAACAAACACACAAATATGCAAACAAAAACACAAATATGCAAACAAACAAACAAACAAACACACATGCAAATAAACAAACAAACAGACACACAAATATGCAAACAAACACACAAATATGCAAACAAAAAAAAAACACACATGCAAACAAACAAACAAGCAGACAGACAGACAAATGAAGTAACAAACAAACAAAAAGACAGAAGGACAAACAAACAAATAAATCAATAAACACACATGCAAACTAACAAATAAACACACACATATGCAAACAAGCAAACAAACAAACACATGCAAACAAACAAATACACACGCAAACAAACAAACTAACTTACTAACAGACAAGCGAAATAACAAACAAACAAAAAGACAGTTCAAGACAGACAAAGAAACTAACAAAAAAAGGATTATAACAGCAATATAAAGCCATTATTATCTACATAAGTATTTTTATACATAAGTGTTTTTATAGTTCGTTATATATACATTTTTTAATACCTTCTCAACTCCACTCTCCTTATATGGCGTCCACCTAGAGTTATCCACCGATGAAGCAATCTTGAACTCTAATACCCATTCCTTCAACTTACCACTACCCTGAGTAGCTATGGCACATACAATATATGGAATACCAAGATCAACTTGAAGGTATTCATTAGGTATGATATTGGTTTTTGTCTCCCAGGCAACAACAGCATTCAGTCTTCCGTTCGACGGGATGTATTGTTGGCTGTAGTATGACGAGGCGGAGAATCGATCATCTGGTATGATTTCTTTATTCTCTAGTCCAATTACTCTGGTACAATCTAAATCAAGAATATGTGTATCGCAAATTATTACGATTCTTAACCTTCACGGGTAACTGAGATGTGGGGGCAGTAACTGTAACAGGTGTATATAATCTTGACGCACAAGATGAAACAATACTAATGAAGTCAATATCGGTGAATGATAACCGAGGCGGTTTGAGAAACAGCACAATGCATAACCTCTATAATAACTGCCATTATAAAATATACACCTCTTTCAATAATCTTGCATATCACAGCCATAGCAACAGCCAACACATCTAAAGCTGCAAAGGATATCGGTATTTTCATCGTAAATATTCCTCTCAACACCTCAACACCTACCAGTGTAACAGCTTGTGATGATAATATATCAAAAACACATACATCTACCAAATTATTTGAAGAACCTGTAAACAAGAGACATACCGACATTTTTTGCATAATTGTTACACCTACCACTGCAACAGCTTGTCGTGATTACATAGTCATAAACACATACAACTAGCAAATCATTTGAAGAACTGTAAACAAGAGATAAAATACCGACATCCTTTGCAGCCTTGTAACACCTACTACTACAACAGGTGCATAAGTGCATATCATACTGACCTCCCTTTCTATGACCGTAGATGCCTACTCTTATAGTTTTGTAGTTACGATATCCTTTAGGAATGATACGGATATACCTTGCCGCAGGTCTGTACTTCAATGTGTTCTTTACAATAGAATCACTGTCAATGTTAGCAGTGAATACCTACAAAATAAACATGCTGACTTAGTTCAATGAAAGAATTGTCGAAACGTTCTTTTATTTCCTTTGCATGCCCCTTTGCTTATAACCTGATACAGGTGAAGTATAAGTCCCGGAGGCAATTGTTTCATTTTCTCATCACCTAAATAGTTGTCAAATCTCAGCTTTCCACCAGTTCCCAAGGCTTAATTTTTATTGTCATTTGTATGTATCTCATGCATATGCAAGTTTAGATGCTTTGCACTTGTCATCTCTCTTATCATACACTAAATAACATTTCCTACTTTTGTGGTGAAAAAACTCCGAATTTACTCGTTATTGTCAATAACTTTCCTGTTAAGGTCAACTACTGATATCAAGCTAGATTACTACATTTTAAATAACATAGATGGGCAGCCAACCTTATTCCTTCCATTTTCGTTATAACTCGTCCATGAGCGTTTATTCAATGATACCATGACCTCATATCGTGTAACCCACTCATGTATTGTGTCACCACTCCCCTGCGTCCTTATAGCACAGAGCGTGTACTGGGTACCAAAGTCTATCTGAAGGTAGTCATTATGGTTCGTTTGGATCTTCGGTGCCCAACCATGTGTCCCATACAGCCTTGCCATATATGGTAAAAAGCGCCCATCATAGACAGTTGAGGACGAGAATCTGTTATTAGGAAATATTGCAGGGTTCTCGACCCCAATTGATGTATCAGAGCAGCCTTTGGATAGAGAACAACAAAATGGATCGTCATAGTGTGTCATACATAGTTGGTATGATAGGAGAAGATGCAATATATTGATGTTTTATAACATTTTGGATCTCTATATATATATATCACCAGTCCCATGGTGTCATGGTTAGCACTCTGGACTCTGAATCCAGTGATCCGAGTTCAAGTCTCGATGGGACCTCAACGGTCCGTAGAAAAGACCGCTTCACTCATTAATTTATGCACATACCACAGGGTAACCAACGAGGATTATCAAGACTCATCTTTTTTAAGGTTATAATTATGCAATTTTGTTTTATTAACATAATATGCAAATTCTGATGCTTATTAATGAAATTCACGACCTGATACGATCGATCCAGTAAAGCCACTCAATGCATACCCAGAAATTCTCTACAGTCAGCGGTTCGGGGTAATTTCGCGGGCTCATACAGAACGTAAGCAATGCGCATGCGCATTAATGTGTAATTAACTATTTTATGCCATTCTCTTAGCACAGGATATGGCATTTTTACAGCAAAAAGAGGCTTGTTATTTGACTTGCATGCATACCTTAGTTCAGGCTCAGACAACTGTAATTTTTCTTTAAATTTTGATATCGTTGAGGCGTCTATTACATCTGACATTTTTTTTTAATTTTGAAATTTGTAATTCGCGCCAAATTTTTAGGCGAGGCTACTAAGCTTTAAACAAGAAAACATGGCCGATCAAGTCGTGCAAATCGATTCTCTACGTTTCAAATGTAAAATATATCGACTTGAACTGTAAGTTTTACGCCTTGTGAGGTGAGAGAACAATGCAAATTTCTCTAAAAGGGATTGAGACACTGGAAATGAAGAGTAGTTATCGTTTCTTGGCAAAAAATCGCGTTTATTGATGTGGTTTCAAGAGTAGATTGGTCTACATGAAAGGAATTCTCAACAGTAAATGTTCTTATCTGTGGCACCACGAAGAGGCAATGATGTTCAAGAACGCTATGGCGGCCTACAGCTATATTGGTGTCTTTTAAAACTGATTTTTGAACAACTTTGAACTTGAAAATACCATATTTTATATCGCAATATCAATGTCAATACATCGATGTACAATTTACGATTTGTGGACCTCAAAAGTTTGAAAGTTAAAGCGTTGTTTTAAGGACTTTATTATCACCAAGTGACAGTGGTTTCTAAAGAACTCTATGGCGGCTTATGGCTATATCGGACTCTTTTTCATGTCCTTTTTTTGAACAACTTTGGACTTCAAATTAACTTTTATTCTATCGCCATACGAAAGTTAAAACGTCAATCTACTGTTTACGATTTGTGGAAAAAGTGGAACATCGATAACAAAAGAAATATTTCAAGAATAAATAAAAGGTACATACATTTCTTTGTAATTTTTGTGTCTATTTCTGAATGAAACTAACTCGGCCAAATGGTCAATGCGCATGCGCATGCGCGGCGCCATGCTGTATTAGATTTCTGGAAATGATATACGTGGCCCGTATCAGATATACACCTAATCCAAAAAACGTTGTCTGGTCCGCCGCACAGTCCTCGCGCCAAGACTGTGACAGATATTGGTTATGTCTAATCAATAATTAATTTATTTGCATGTTCACACTCTAGTGTGGTACTTTTTTCAACGAAATAGTGTTGTGCCTACTTTTATTTTCTTGTTTTATCACTCTCATCAAAATATTCACTGTGTTTTCCTTCACGGTCTTGGCGCGAGGACTGTGCGGCGGACCCGACAACGTTTTTTGGATTAGGTGTATATTGCACATTCATGCTGCTGCCCATGCAAGAGAGACATTTCAAAATCGTGTCTCACAAAGATTTGGCGATAATTCGTTAATAAAAGTGATTTTAAATTTTTGTTCTGATGCTTTTGTTCTGTTCAGGTTCAACTTCGGTATACTTATTAGCAATGACCTTTACAGTTGACGAGGTGGCCGAGTGGTTAAGGCGTTGGACTGCTAATCCAATGGGCTCTGCCCGCGTGGGTTCGAATCCCATCCTCGTCGAGAAATCCTTTAATCAACAATACACCTAACTTTTTTGCTTTACGAAATGCTCAAGGAATATACCTAATCGGCTAACGCGTTGCTATGTACGTTTCCACCCAATTCAAATCTTTTGGTAATAAGATTCACGTGGGAAATATTTGGAACAAAAGTTTTTACTCCAAAAGTTTTGAATTGGGTGGAAGCGTACATTGCAACGCGTTAGCCGATTACGGTCTATAAACTTTCAACTTTCCTGAATGTGTTCACTAAATATTACTGTCAGGTTACTTCCGGCCAATATACTTCTTCCGACTCATAGAATTTATTACGTATATAAAAAATTACCAACTCTTACTTAACGTTTTGCAAGTATTCCTATACTCCTATTTCTAAAAGGTGTGGCGTTCTCGTTCAAAAAGTTCGCTAAAGGTCCCACCGAGACTTGAACTCGAATCGCTTGATTCCATGGAACCGATGGCACGGATGACATGTACCTATATTTCAAAAAGCGACAACAATGCGAGTGGACTGTAGCTTTGATGGGGACAACGATTTTGAAACAGGTGTATATGCAGAATAAAAATGTTGTAAAGCATCAATTCACTAGTGCAGCATCTTTCCCTGGAGAATTGCTGATAGTTGAATTTAATATGTATCATAAATCAGCTATATGTCAAACAAATAATTATAAAAACGAGTAAAACATTATTTACTTAAAAATAAGGGAAAATATATATCAATATTGTAGTGTTTAGACCTTAGCATGCACAAGGAAGAGCTATTAGAAAATACCCACTTTTTCTAGGGTTTGACGTTCAGCCGACGCTTAATATTATTACAATGTGTCGTTTTTAAAACCATATAAATGAAATTTCGGCTGGGGCCTTTTTGGTTATTTAAAACAAATTTTATCCATTGTTTTTTTAGAATATCATATTTTCAATTCAATTCTCCAGTGAACGTCCGTTTTATGGGTTCCTTTTTCTCAGTTATAATTAGAAATGGATACTTATTATCTTCTTAACTATAATCATAATAAAATGCAATAATATTACTGATATATGATTTAATTTCACAGCAAACGAACTTTGCAATAATAAATATTTCTGCCTTCTGATTTCTGATGGCTTACTTTTTAAGAGTAAGTTTTTATTCAGTTTTGAAAGTCAATTGGCATTCGGCCTATAGCCATTATCATCATAAAGTACACTTTCAGTAATGAATAACGTAGTACCAACATTGTAATGTGGGGGGAGGACAGAGTCGATTAGACACGAATCTAACTCTAAAACAACAAACTTAAGGGAATTATCGAATTTATAGTCTCAACTTATTGTGACCCCAATGGAAAATATATGGAAATCAATTTTGTGTTTTTAAAATGCTGTTCAGCGAGTGTTTTCATGCGGAAAAGAAAATAATAGAGCATTGTACCTTGACCAGGTGACTCTATTGTTCTAGCCTTTTATTAACTGATTGATCTAATTGACCATACTAGAAACCCAAGCAAATATTTGTGAACTTTCTTCGATAACATAAAGTAAGATGTTCAAACTGTATGAAAATAAAATAGAATGAAAGTATTATGTAGAACATTATGGGAGATGAAAAAGTTTAGCACGAAAGGAATATCAAGATTAGCATAAACGTTGCTTTGTACTTACAACAATTGTTGGTTAGTGAAAAGCATTTAGAAAAGTAAAGATTTCTACTCTGTAAATCATGGTCCCGTAATCGCACAATAAAACGTAATCATTGTTTGATCTTTACACAATCCAGTGACTTGTTACACAAATTGCTATCTGACTTGTTCACGTATAAATGTTAATTCACGATCAGTCGTCTGATTCTGCCAAGTCAATCAAAATGTTTCTTTGTGAATATACATGGTAATAAATAAAATAGAATGTACATACAACTTGAAAGACTAATCCTATGATGAAAAGACACAACTGGAAAAACGTTTCTGTAGTTGTAGTTGTGTCCATTTACTCGTCGGATATACCTTGCCACTGACTTTCAAAACGCTATATTGTTTAAATATTCAGCGAAATAATTATTTCTAAGTACTAAAAACGACCTATTATGTGATGAAAGTCTAAAAAAAAGATTTTAAAAATTGGGAATATTTTAAGGTATTCATGTAAAATACTAATGTTAAACACTGTAGCATTCAGTGGAATCTTCAACATGTAATCTTCTGGTCGCCGCACCTATACATACATAAGTTTAATTTGGTAGTTTAGATGAAAAAATGGCAAGGAATATTAATAATGATAATATGAAAAGCTTATCAAGGAAAATGTTTTTATCGTCTACAAGAGCGAAAAATATTCACCTTTTGAGGACCAATCATCAAAATTAGACAAGTACAGTGTAAATCGTCTTTACAAGTCAAAGAAAAATTGACAAGATAAAAAATAAAGCCCTTGTAGATGCAACTTGAATATTCAGATCTACCTAAACAGATAGGTCGATTTAATTTAAAGCAATACAAATCGAGCTGCTGATTTGAAAATGTAAGAACTCATAAAATACTAAAACTCCTATACAAAATTATTTATATAAAAATCCATCATATATTCATTTAACGAGTAAAGCACATCCTGACTTGATGGGCGCGTTCTAGGATGCATAATGCTTTGACAGTAACAAAGAACGGTCGAATCAAACATTGTAGTTGTTTTAAATAAATCGATTAATACTGTCGATTAATAAATGGAAATAAATTATCCAGAAATGGAGCAATATGTCCAAACGATAGAAAATCAAATATGAATCAAATCTTTCGCTGAACTGTATAATCACAATCCCTTCAGTGTTATTATCTTCATATAACCATACTTAATAGCGCTTTGGTTACGGGAACTAGAAATCAATCTAGTGTGTGTGTTATAAGTGAATGAAATCAACTTACTAACTGCCTTGGATGGCTTCCTCTGAAGTAGTAGAACTGCTGTAAATATCGTTAACTTGTAAGATCTCATGACAGTAGATACAGCTACAAACAGTCGTTACTGTACGCCACATGTGTACAATATGTACAATGACAAGTGACGTCACATAATAATACAAAGCACCATGGGATTTTGATCATAAAGATTCATACAGGCTAATAAAGAGTGTTATTATTCCACCCGTGTTGTTCAAATAATTAGTCTATCAAGGAAGATTCTATTAAGTCTATAAAAGAAAAGGGGATTGTCTCATGGGTTTTTAAAGTCTAGGGTATAGTAATAGGAGTAATTGAAGTCTGTTGTTGCACATGAGAGGAAGATGGCTTGTCGAGTCTTCTATTTCCACGCAAAGTTTAATAGTAGGATTTGTCATTCTTGTTTTATGTTAGTTTTTACGCTAAACTAGCTAGGCGCAACTAATTTCACATAATTGGCTGATAGGTCAGTCCAGAGCTATAGCCTGCAATAGCTTCACTCATTGTTGCTTATGATCATCGATATCTAACCACTTTCTCGACAAATCAGTGCTTTTAGATTTATGTTCATTCTCATCATCGAACTGTGAATACGGATTCTGTCTTCCCATATTCGGGAAGGTCGAAGCATCACTGGAAGAGTTGCCTGGGCCATCCTGAGCATGCTCAGCATCGTTCGTGTGCCGTATAAGACTGAGTTTGACGGTAGGCATAGACATTAGGCTGCTTTTTGGAAAATAGACATTATAGCTTGTTCTCTTTCTCCAAAGTTTTCAAAATCATTTTGGGAAGTGCCCTTTTTTCTGAGATGAATATCCCTTTGTGTTCAGTTCTAGTCGAAATATTTCAAACTTAGGAACATCATCTGATTGGTCTGAGAGGACTGTTGTTGGTAAAACATTCACAATATAGCAAACAACCAAGTAAAATGCATATTAATAATACCCTTTACAAAGGAAAGTATATCGAAAGTATATTTATATGCATAAATATTTGTTGATATGACCCTTTACTACACCAAACACAGCAACTCTGATTGTCTTGTGATTATGAAAACCGACTGGTAGGAATTGTATGTATCTCGCGAAAACTGGTTGTCTTGGGAACGAGTTGGTTACCACAGTTGATTGGTCAGAATTACCGCTGAAAACCTGGCAAATGAAAAACACTGATGTTATGCCATGTACAGTTAGTTTATACAAATAAACAAAAGAGCAGGCAGAGAAATATATAAAGAAATAGAAAATAACAGATAGACAGATACATGGACAGATACATGGACAGACAGACAGATAGGTACATGTAGATGGAGAAAACGACAAACAAACAGACAAATAGGCGGGTAGACAGATGGATAAATTTATGAACAGTTAGAAAATTAGATCCAAAGACAGGCAGATCGGCTGATAGATAGGTAGATAGACAGAAAAAAAGAAAGAAAGAAAGAAAGAAAGAAAGAAAGAAAGAAAGAAAGAAAGAAAGAAAGACAGAGGGAAATCAGACAGGCAGACATGTACAGATAGACAGATATATATATGGACAAACAAATCAGTGCACGAACGTTAAACTAGCACTCAGACGACTGAGTGTAATGAGGCCTAGTCTGGGACCTAAACTTGCCTTAACTCGCAGCGCGTTTGGGTGAGACTGCGCGAGTTAAGGCGAGTAAAGGGAAAATCACAAAATTTCAAAGCTGCGAGTTAATGCGAGTTAAGGCGAGTTTGGGGAAAATCCTATAATTTGGATACCGCAAGCTTTGTGAGATGAGGTTAAGGTAATTCCCTGTGTATGATGACATTGAGCAATTTACTGCGAGCTTGTGCGAGTTGATGTGAGTTAATGCGAGTTTGTGCGAGTGAAGGCGAGTTTAGTTCTTAGACTAGGCCTGTAATAGCCGTCGCTTTATAAGCAGGGTTTACTTACTCTTTGTATCATATCCGTCTGCAATTCTGTACTCTCGAATTAAAAAAAAAAAAACAGCAGGAAAAATGCTATAAACTATTAGGTTTCACTTGTAATTCTAACCTAGATGAAATTTAGAAGCTGTTGTATTATTTATTATTATTATTATTATTATTATTATTATTATTATTATTATTATTATTATTATTATTATTATTATTATTATTATTATTATTATTATTATTATTATTATTATTATTATTATTATTTTAATAGCGCTTGACGCCGTATGAAATTAACAAGTAATTGTTTAATTAACTCGCGCTAATGCTTTCAAAGATCTAGACGAATTGAAAATCCATTTGTTGTTAATTTTTTGTTAACAAGGCGCTTTACAAGAAACTGTCGAGCATTTCAACATTTTCAGCCGCAAAAAAAGCGTTGTCGCTTGTCAGCTACTGCAAGAAGAACATTCTTGAGCTAAAATGAATTTTGTAAAAGACTAGATTAAACTTCTAGGATACTGGAAATCAATAAACATATCGAGTGAATGACCATAAGTTGCCTAAATCTTGCTTTCAGCTCGTGCTTCTCCAATAATTTCGTTCGTGCTTTCGTCACTTTCATCGTGTTTTATAAGTGAACGGAGAACGGAAAAGCCTGATTTATGTTTGTTAAATTAAGCTTGTTCGCGCTTTTGTTTGTCTATATATCTATGTGTCTGTCTGTCTGTCTGCCAGTCTGGTTTCTGTCTGTCTTGTTATCTGTCTGTTTGTATGTACAGCTGTCTATCTGCTTGTTGATCTGTCGATCTTTCTGTCTATCGATCTAATTGTCTAACTGTTCAGTCATAGATCTATTCATCTGCCTACCTGCCCATTTGTCAGTTTGTTTGTATTTTTTCTCCATCTGCCTATGTGTCTGTCTGTCTGTCTTTTTCTATTAATTTCTATATTTCTCTGTCTGCTCTTTTGTTTATTTGTATACACTACATGGCATAACTTCAAATGTTTTTCATTTGCCAGATTTTCAGCGGTAATTTTGACAAATCAACACCTTCCCCAAGGAAAGTTTGAAAATAATAATAATAATTAATAATAGTAATTATATTTATATATAGCGCAGTTTATCATGAGAATGTTAGATTATTTACAAGCGTTAACATTTAAAAAAAGAAAAGCAGAGAAAGCAGTTTTCGCGAGATACATACAATTCCTACTAGTCGGTTTTCATAATCACAAGACAATCAGAATTGCTGTGTTCGGAGTAACAAAAGGTAATATTAATAAATATTTAAACTGTATGTTTGCTTTATTGTAAATCCTCTTGGGAGGGATATTTATCTCAAAGAAAAAAGGTATTTCCCAAAATGATTGAATGTATTGAAAAACATTGAGGAAAGGCAGCAAGGTCTATCTCCCAAATAAATTATATTGCCGGGAAAACACATTGAGGCAAGTGAATAATTAAGGTCAATCTCCAAAGAGGATTGTTTTGGGAAAACATTCGGGCGAGTGAGTAATGTCTATCTCCCAAGAGAATTGTATTGTATTTATTTGTACCCCAATACCGACGGTTTTTTTTCTTTGGCTTCTTAGACTGTAGCAGTCGAAAAATTCACTTTCTTGCATTCAAGCACAAATATCCTCATCACAAAGTGCATCCATAGGTGATACAGAAAAAACAAATTATAAATACATGTATTACAAAATAAGAACAATAGAATTAAGATAAAAACATATATTATGTATATACTGTCTAGGCGGATTCCCTTCCCGACATTCATAGCATTTTCATGAAAATCCAAGCTACAATCGAATTTTTGATGAATAAATAACTAATTTGAAACCAGGGTAAGTTGATCTTTGTGAGATCGCTAACCTTTTTCAAATTATTTCACATCAAATGAGCAGAATTCCTCGAAATTGAAAACTGACAGGGACTTGCCAGGAAATTTATAGCGAAACTGAAATGCTTTACTGTCATGGAGGTAACTCTGATTGTGTTTTTATAACAATATAAATAATGAGCTTTATCTATATTTTACAGGTATCATGGCGAATCTTGTCGGCTCTCCTTGATGTTCCAGGGAAATAAGGAAATTGAAAAAGCTATTATTGCAAGAATATTTTGGAAGTAAAAGGTTAGCAAGAATATTTTGACAAAAAGTTGTTTGCCTAATTTCATCTTTTATTTGAACCAATCAACTCCCTCCACTTCCCATATCAAAATACGGATAGTAATGTAAAACCTGAGAAGGTATTTGTAGGCAGGTATTTATGGTTTTGAGCACCACCCCCAACTGGTCACTGAATGGGTGAAGGACACAAATACAACATAGACTAACAAGACAAGATGTCGGCCGAACTCAGTGTATTCAGTTGAGACAAGCTTCAAAGGGAATGCCACAGGAAGCCCAAACATTACCAGAATGGAACTGTAAACAAAAGCACTCCCCTTTTTGAGTTTAGTTAGTTGTTGAGGTTCTTGTGAAGAAGCTCCCACACATGTACCAACGCCATCCTTAGTTATAGTTATTTATTGTCGAAATACTATTTATTGCAAATGAAAAATGATAATATGACAAAAGGTTCTGTAGCTGTAAAAACTATATGAAACCTGGAACACACCGTATATCCAAAATCCCCACCCCTACCCGGGGATGGGGCCCATCAAACTCCTTCATTCTTTCCAAACGTTCCCCTGGCATCAAAAATAAATAACGAATCACACCAAAGTGCAGTGATTTTTTCAATGATTTTATTAAGTTATCATATTACATTTTACCTGACTTTATCAGTGAAAAAATTAACAAATTAAAATTAAAAATAGCGGCATTACATTTATTTAACAATTCGCCAAGGTGGGAAAAATAACCATTTGACATGACGTCCCCTACTTGGTAAAATTACCCTATTTAATGTTAAAATTACCCCATGCATTAAATGTTAACGTTGTACAGGATTAATTGCTGTATCTCAATATATGTTGCTTGTTTTTTTAAAAAAATTTAACCTTTAATGTTTAGCTACTTATATTTCCAAGAATCCTAATCCAAAATCCATTTCCACTTTCCAGTCTTGATGCAGTAGAGGTCTTTAGGTGTCATTTGCCTAAAAATGAATGAATTGAATGAAAACAATTTCAAAACGGACACTAGCAACAATCATCAATACAAAAGTACTACTTTCAGGTTTCCTATATGGTCAACCAATCATAGTCCCAATCATGATTTTGATGGTGATGATACAAGTTAGTATTACATGCCGTTTGAATATGTAAAGGTGGTTCTATTTAAAATGGATCGTAAAGAGACTGGTTAGAATACGTATACGTCACGGGCACATCCTACTGTAAATGGGTGAAGATAAATCCTGAACATACAAATCACGCCAAAACTTGCGCAGATGCGTCCACCTCCTACAAGCATATGTAAATTTTGGCGCTCTTCTTTCAAACTGGGAATCTTAAACTAAGTTCAATGAGATGGTAACAATGGTAACAATATTTCAATCACGTGCGTGCATACAACAATACCGAAATTTCAAAACATAAAATTATATAGATTATGATAGACTTAAATCGTACATACCTCAACACATCGTTGTCCCACCTGGTCGCAGGTATCGATTGTAACAGCATTGGTGGATGTGTGGATAGTAAACCCTTCTTCCACATCGAAGTAGCCTCGCTACAATAAAAAAAGGACAAAGCATTAGCACCTGAGAGATGGTGAAATAACTTATTCATGCACGAGATGCAGTTGGACAAATTTTCACTGAGCTGGACTACATCAATATTGCTCACCCTTAAAGAAGTACACATCATTAGCCCATGATCCACCTACTCCACCACGGCAGTTTCTAGCACGACCATAGCGAAAGTAGGTCAAGTAAGCTCTAGGCCCACTGAAGCACTGGACGCCAGCCTGAACTGAAAAGACTTTGAATCCCTTTTGCCATGCAAGCCGAGCACAGGCTTTGACGGCAATGTTTCTGGGGAAATTTTTAAGGTGGATCCTCAAAGCACGGCGACCACGATCTCTAAAGCAGCCAACGTGCCTGTAGGCGGGTGGGGCTCGACAAGGCTCGTTTCGTCGTCGCAGGTATCGATTGTAACAGCATTTCTGGATGTGTGGATAGTAAAACTTTCTTCCACATCTAGGACGCCTCGCTACAATAAAAGAAACAAAAACGACAAGGCATTAGCACCCGACAGATACGGTATGTTGCCCAGTTTCGTGACAGTACCAGTATCGTGACACAAACTTAACCAATTAAACTCGTTTTTAGCGACGGCTATTTTATATTTCAAAAAAAAACAACAAGCACTACAGAGAAAACACTGAATATTTGGTTCTGCTGAAAAGCAACCTTACCCTGGGTATCAGAGGGTTTTACTATCAACTTTTGCATTTGTAAATCCGAGATATGGTGAGAGAACTTATTCATGCACAAGATGCAGTTGGACAAATTGTTACTGAGCTGGACTATATCAATATTGCTCACCGTTGAAGAAGTACACATCATTAGCCCATGATCCACCTACTCCACCACGGCAGTTTCTAGAGCCACCATAGCGAAAGTAGGTCAAGTAAGCTCTAGGCCCACTGAAGCACTGGACGCCAGCCTGAACTGAAAAGACTTTGAATCCCTTTTGCCATGCAAGCCGAGCACAGGCTTTGACGGCAATGTTTCTGGGGAAATTTTTAAGGTGGATCCTCAAAGCACGGCGACCACGATCTCTAAAGCAGCCAACGTGCCTGTAGGCGGGTGGGGCTCGACAAGGCTCGTTTCGTCGTCGCAGGTATCGATTGTAACAGCATTTCTGGATGTGTGGATAGTAAAACTTTCTTCCACATCTAGGACGCCTCGCTACAATAAAAGAAACAAAAACAACAAGGCATTAGCACCCGACAGATACAGTATGTTGCCCAGTTTCGTGACAGTACCAGTATCGTGACAAAAACTTAACCAATTAAACTCGTTTTTAGCGACGGCTATTTGATATTTCAAAAAAAAACAACAAGCACTACAGAGAAAACACTGAATATTTGGTTCTGCTGAAAAGCAACCTTACCCTGAGTATCAGAGGGTTTTACTATCAACTTTTGCATTTGTAAATCCGAGATATGGTGAGAGAACTTAATCATGCACAAGATGCAGTTGGACAAATTTTTACTGAGCTGGACTACATCAATATTGCTCACCGTTGAAGAAGTACACATCATTAGCCCATGATCCACCTACTCCACCACGGCAGTTTCTAGAGCCACCATAGCGAAAGTAGGTCAAGTAAGCTCTAGGCCCACTGAAGCACTGGACGCCAGCCTGAACTGAAAAGACTTTGAATCCCTTTTGCCATGCAAGCCGAGCACAGGCTTTGACGGCAATGTTTCTGGGGAAATTTTTAAGGTGGATCCTCAAAGCACGGCGACCACGATCTCTAAAGCAGCCAACGTGCCTGTAGGCGGGTGGGGCTCGACAAGGCTCGTTTCGTCGTCGCAGGTATCGATTGTAACAGCATTTCTGGATGTGTGGATAGTAAAACTTTCTTCCACATCTAGGACGCCTCGCTACAATAAAAGAAACAAAAACAACAAGGCATTAGCACCCGACAGATACAGTATGTTGCCCAGTTTCGTGACAGTACCAGTATCGTGACAAAAACTTAACCAATTAAACTCGTTTTTAGCGACGGCTATTTGATATTTCAAAAAAAAAAAAACAAGGACTACAGAGAAAACACTGAATATTTGGTTCTGCTGAAAAGCAACCTTACCCTGGGTATCAGAGGGTTTTACTATCAACTTTTGCATTTGTAAATCCGAGATATGGTGAGAGAACTTATTCATGCACAAGATGCAGTTGGACAAATTTTTACTGAGCTGGACTACATCAATATTGCTCACCGTTGAAGAAGTACACATCATTAGCCCATGATCCACCTACTCCACCACGGCAGTTTCTAGAGCCACCATAGCGAAAGTAGGTCAAGTAAGCTCTAGGCCCACTGAAGCACTGGACGCCAGCCTGAACTGAAAAGACTTTGAATCCCTTTTGCCATGCAAGCCGAGCACAGGCTTTGACGGCAATGTTTCTGGGGAAATTTTTAAGGTGGATCCTCAAAGCACGGCGACCACGATCTCTAAAGCAGCCAACGTGCCTGTAGGCGGGTGGGGCTCGACAAGGCTCGTTTCGTCGTCGCAGGTATCGATTGTAACAGCATTTCTGGATGTGTGGATAGTAAAACTTTCTTCCACATCTAGGACGCCTCGCTACAATAAAAGAAACAAAAACAACAAGGCATTAGCACCCGACAGATACAGTATGTTGCCCAGTTTCGTGACAGTACCAGTATCGTGACAAAAACTTAACCAATTAAACTCGTTTTTAGCGACGGCTATTTGATATTTCAAAAAAAAACAACAAGCACTACAGAGAAAACACTGAATATTTGGTTCTGCTGAAAAGCAACCTTACCCTGGGTATCAGAGGGTTTTACTATCAACTTTTGCATTTGTAAATCCGAGATATGGTGAGAGAACTTAATCATGCACAAGATGCAGTTGGACAAATTTTTACTGAGCTGGACTACATCAATATTGCTCACCGTTGAAGAAGTACACATCATTAGCCCATGATCCACCTACTCCACCACGGCAGTTTCTAGAGCCACCATAGCGAAAGTAGGTCAAGTAAGCTCTAGGCCCACTGAAGCACTGGACGCCAGCCTGAACTGAAAAGACTTTGAATCCCTTTTGCCATGCAAGCCGAGCACAGGCTTTGACGGCAATGTTTCTGGGGAAATTTTTAAGGTGGATCCTCAAAGCACGGCGACCACGATCTCTAAAGCAGCCAACGTGCCTGTAGGCGGGTGGGGCTCGACAAGGCTCGTTTCGTCGTCGCAGGTATCGATTGTAACAGCATTTCTGGATGTGTGGATAGTAAAACTTTCTTCCACATCTAGGACGCCTCGCTACAATAAAAGAAACAAAAACAACAAGGCATTAGCACCCGACAGATACAGTATGTTGCCCAGTTTCGTGACAGTACCAGTATCGTGACAAAAACTTAACCAATTAAACTCGTTTTTAGCGACGGCTATTTGATATTTCAAAAAAAAAAAAACAAGGACTACAGAGAAAACACTGAATATTTGGTTCTGCTGAAAAGCAACCTTACCCTGGGTATCAGAGGGTTTTACTATCAACTTTTGCATTTGTAAATCCGAGATATGGTGAGAGAACTTATTCATGCACAAGATGCAGTTGGACAAATTTTTACTGAGCTGGACTACATCAATATTGCTCACCGTTGAAGAAGTACACATCATTAGCCCATGATCCACCTACTCCACCACGGCAGTTTCTAGAGCCACCATAGCGAAAGTAGGTCAAGTAAGCTCTAGGCCCACTGAAGCACTGGACGCCAGCCTGAACTGAAAAGACTTTGAATCCCTTTTGCCATGCAAGCCGAGCACAGGCTTTGACGGCAATGTTTCTGGGGAAATTTTTAAGGTGGATCCTCAAAGCACGGCGACCACGATCTCTAAAGCAGCCAACGTGCCTGTAGGCGGGTGGGGCTCGACAAGGCTCGTTTCGTCGTCGCAGGTATCGATTGTAACAGCATTTCTGGATGTGTGGATAGTAAAACTTTCTTCCACATCTAGGACGCCTCGCTACAATAAAAGAAACAAAAACAACAAGGCATTAGCACCCGACAGATACAGTATGTTGCCCAGTTTCGTGACAGTACCAGTATCGTGACAAAAACTTAACCAATTAAACTCGTTTTTAGCGACGGCTATTTGATATTTCAAAAAAAAACAACAAGCACTACAGAGAAAACACTGAATATTTGGTTCTGCTGAAAAGCAACCTTACCCTGGGTATCAGAGGGTTTTACTATCAACTTTTGCATTTGTAAATCCGAGATATGGTGAGAGAACTTAATCATGCACAAGATGCAGTTGGACAAATTTTTACTGAGCTGGACTACATCAATATTGCTCACCGTTGAAGAAGTACACATCATTAGCCCATGATCCACCTACTCCACCACGGCAGTTTCTAGAGCCACCATAGCGAAAGTAGGTCAAGTAAGCTCTAGGCCCACTGAAGCACTGGACGCCAGCCTGAACTGAAAAGACTTTGAATCCCTTTTGCCATGCAAGCCGAGCACAGGCTTTGACGGCAATGTTTCTGGGGAAATTTTTAAGGTGGATCCTCAAAGCACGGCGACCACGATCTCTAAAGCAGCCAACGTGCCTGTAGGCGGGTGGGGCTCGACAAGGCTCGTTTCGTCGTCGCAGGTATCGATTGTAACAGCATTTCTGGATGTGTGGATAGTAAAACTTTCTTCCACATCTAGGACGCCTCGCTACAATAAAAGAAACAAAAACAACAAGGCATTAGCACCCGACAGATACAGTATGTTGCCCAGTTTCGTGACAGTACCAGTATCGTGACAAAAACTTAACCAATTAAACTCGTTTTTAGCGACGGCTATTTGATATTTCAAAAAAAAAAAAACAAGGACTACAGAGAAAACACTGAATATTTGGTTCTGCTGAAAAGCAACCTTACCCTGGGTATCAGAGGGTTTTACTATCAACTTTTGCATTTGTAAATCCGAGATATGGTGAGAGAACTTATTCATGCACAAGATGCAGTTGGACAAATTTTTACTGAGCTGGACTACATCAATATTGCTCACCGTTGAAGAAGTACACATCATTAGCCCATGATCCACCTACTCCACCACGGCAGTTTCTAGAGCCACCATAGCGAAAGTAGGTCAAGTAAGCTCTAGGCCCACTGAAGCACTGGACGCCAGCCTGAACTGAAAAGACTTTGAATCCCTTTTGCCATGCAAGCCGAGCACAGGCTTTGACGGCAATGTTTCTGGGGAAATTTTTAAGGTGGATCCTCAAAGCACGGCGACCACGATCTCTAAAGCAGCCAACGTGCCTGTAGGCGGGTGGGGCTCGACAAGGCTCGTTTCGTCGTCGCAGGTATCGATTGTAACAGCATTTCTGGATGTGTGGATAGTAAAACTTTCTTCCACATCTAGGACGCCTCGCTACAATAAAAGAAACAAAAACAACAAGGCATTAGCACCCGACAGATACAGTATGTTGCCCAGTTTCGTGACAGTACCAGTATCGTGACAAAAACTTAACCAATTAAACTCGTTTTTAGCGACGGCTATTTGATATTTCAAAAAAAAAAAAACAAGGACTACAGAGAAAACACTGAATATTTGGTTCTGCTGAAAAGCAACCTTACCCTGGGTATCAGAGGGTTTTACTATCAACTTTTGCATTTGTAAATCCGAGATATGGTGAGAGAACTTATTCATGCACAAGATGCAGTTGGACAAATTTTTACTGAGCTGGACTACATCAATATTGCTCACCGTTGAAGAAGTACACATCATTAGCCCATGATCCACCTACTCCACCACGGCAGTTTCTAGAGCCACCATAGCGAAAGTAGGTCAAGTAAGCTCTAGGCCCACTGAAGCACTGGACGCCAGCCTGAACTGAAAAGACTTTGAATCCCTTTTGCCATGCAAGCCGAGCACAGGCTTTGACGGCAATGTTTCTGGGGAAATTTTTAAGGTGGATCCTCAAAGCACGGCGACCACGATCTCTAAAGCAGCCAACGTGCCTGTAGGCGGGTGGGGCTCGACAAGGCTCGTTTCGTCGTCGCAGGTATCGATTGTAACAGCATTTCTGGATGTGTGGATAGTAAAACTTTCTTCCACATCTAGGACGCCTCGCTACAATAAAAGAAACAAAAACAACAAGGCATTAGCACCCGACAGATACAGTATGTTGCCCAGTTTCGTGACAGTACCAGTATCGTGACAAAAACTTAACCAATTAAACTCGTTTTTAGCGACGGCTATTTGATATTTCAAAAAAAAAAAACAAGCACTACAGAGAAAACACTGAATATTTGGTTCTGCTGAAAAGCAACCTTACCCTGGGTATCAGAGGGTTTTACTATCAACTTTTGCATTTGTAAATCCGAGATATGGTGAGAGAACTTAATCATGCACAAGATGCAGTTGGACAAATTTTTACTGAGCTGGACTACATCAATATTGCTCACCGTTGAAGAAGTACACATCATTAGCCCATGATCCACCTACTCCACCACGGCAGTTTCTAGAGCCACCATAGCGAAAGTAGGTCAAGTAAGCTCTAGGCCCACTGAAGCACTGGACGCCAGCCTGAACTGAAAAGACTTTGAATCCCTTTTGCCATGCAAGCCGAGCACAGGCTTTGACGGCAATGTTTCTGGGGAAATTTTTAAGGTGGATCCTCAAAGCACGGCGACCACGATCTCTAAAGCAGCCAACGTGCCTGTAGGCGGGTGGGGCTCGACAAGGCTCGTTTCGTCGTCGCAGGTATCGATTGTAACAGCATTTCTGGATGTGTGGATAGTAAAACTTTCTTCCACATCTAGGACGCCTCGCTACAATAAAAGAAACAAAAACAACAAGGCATTAGCACCCGACAGATACAGTATGTTGCCCAGTTTCGTGACAGTACCAGTATCGTGACAAAAACTTAACCAATTAAACTCGTTTTTAGCGACGGCTATTTGATATTTCAAAAAAAAAAAAACAAGGACTACAGAGAAAACACTGAATATTTGGTTCTGCTGAAAAGCAACCTTACCCTGGGTATCAGAGGGTTTTACTATCAACTTTTGCATTTGTAAATCCGAGATATGGTGAGAGAACTTATTCATGCACAAGATGCAGTTGGACAAATTTTTACTGAGCTGGACTACATCAATATTGCTCACCGTTGAAGAAGTACACATCATTAGCCCATGATCCACCTACTCCACCACGGCAGTTTCTAGAGCCACCATAGCGAAAGTAGGTCAAGTAAGCTCTAGGCCCACTGAAGCACTGGACGCCAGCCTGAACTGAAAAGACTTTGAATCCCTTTTGCCATGCAAGCCGAGCACAGGCTTTGACGGCAATGTTTCTGGGGAAATTTTTAAGGTGGATCCTCAAAGCACGGCGACCACGATCTCTAAAGCAGCCAACGTGCCTGTAGGCGGGTGGGGCTCGACAAGGCTCGTTTCGTCGTCGCAGGTATCGATTGTAACAGCATTTCTGGATGTGTGGATAGTAAAACTTTCTTCCACATCTAGGACGCCTCGCTACAATAAAAGAAACAAAAACAACAAGGCATTAGCACCCGACAGATACAGTATGTTGCCCAGTTTCGTGACAGTACCAGTATCGTGACAAAAACTTAACCAATTAAACTCGTTTTTAGCGACGGCTATTTGATATTTCAAAAAAAAAAAAACAAGGACTACAGAGAAAACACTGAATATTTGGTTCTGCTGAAAAGCAACCTTACCCTGGGTATCAGAGGGTTTTACTATCAACTTTTGCATTTGTAAATCCGAGATATGGTGAGAGAACTTATTCATGCACAAGATGCAGTTGGACAAATTTTTACTGAGCTGGACTACATCAATATTGCTCACCGTTGAAGAAGTACACATCATTAGCCCATGATCCACCTACTCCACCACGGCAGTTTCTAGAGCCACCATAGCGAAAGTAGGTCAAGTAAGCTCTAGGCCCACTGAAGCACTGGACGCCAGCCTGAACTGAAAAGACTTTGAATCCCTTTTGCCATGCAAGCCGAGCACAGGCTTTGACGGCAATGTTTCTGGGGAAATTTTTAAGGTGGATCCTCAAAGCACGGCGACCACGATCTCTAAAGCAGCCAACGTGCCTGTAGGCGGGTGGGGCTCGACAAGGCTCGTTTCGTCGTCGCAGGTATCGATTGTAACAGCATTTCTGGATGTGTGGATAGTAAAACTTTCTTCCACATCTAGGACGCCTCGCTACAATAAAAGAAACAAAAACAACAAGGCATTAGCACCCGACAGATACAGTATGTTGCCCAGTTTCGTGACAGTACCAGTATCGTGACAAAAACTTAACCAATTAAACTCGTTTTTAGCGACGGCTATTTGATATTTCAAAAAAAAACAACAAGCACTACAGAGAAAACACTGAATATTTGGTTCTGCTGAAAAGCAACCTTACCCTGGGTATCAGAGGGTTTTACTATCAACTTTTGCATTTGTAAATCCGAGATATGGTGAGAGAACTTAATCATGCACAAGATGCAGTTGGACAAATTTTTACTGAGCTGGACTACATCAATATTGCTCACCGTTGAAGAAGTACACATCATTAGCCCATGATCCACCTACTCCACCACGGCAGTTTCTAGAGCCACCATAGCGAAAGTAGGTCAAGTAAGCTCTAGGCCCACTGAAGCACTGGACGCCAGCCTGAACTGAAAAGACTTTGAATCCCTTTTGCCATGCAAGCCGAGCACAGGCTTTGACGGCAATGTTTCTGGGGAAATTTTTAAGGTGGATCCTCAAAGCACGGCGACCACGATCTCTAAAGCAGCCAACGTGCCTGTAGGCGGGTGGGGCTCGACAAGGCTCGTTTCGTCGTCGCAGGTATCGATTGTAACAGCATTTCTGGATGTGTGGATAGTAAAACTTTCTTCCACATCTAGGACGCCTCGCTACAATAAAAGAAACAAAAACAACAAGGCATTAGCACCCGACAGATACAGTATGTTGCCCAGTTTCGTGACAGTACCAGTATCGTGACAAAAACTTAACCAATTAAACTCGTTTTTAGCGACGGCTATTTGATATTTCAAAAAAAAAAAAACAAGGACTACAGAGAAAACACTGAATATTTGGTTCTGCTGAAAAGCAACCTTACCCTGGGTATCAGAGGGTTTTACTATCAACTTTTGCATTTGTAAATCCGAGATATGGTGAGAGAACTTATTCATGCACAAGATGCAGTTGGACAAATTTTTACTGAGCTGGACTACATCAATATTGCTCACCGTTGAAGAAGTACACATCATTAGCCCATGATCCACCTACTCCACCACGGCAGTTTCTAGAGCCACCATAGCGAAAGTAGGTCAAGTAAGCTCTAGGCCCACTGAAGCACTGGACGCCAGCCTGAACTGAAAAGACTTTGAATCCCTTTTGCCATGCAAGCCGAGCACAGGCTTTGACGGCAATGTTTCTGGGGAAATTTTTAAGGTGGATCCTCAAAGCACGGCGACCACGATCTCTAAAGCAGCCAACGTGCCTGTAGGCGGGTGGGGCTCGACAAGGCTCGTTTCGTCGTCGCAGGTATCGATTGTAACAGCATTTCTGGATGTGTGGATAGTAAAACTTTCTTCCACATCTAGGACGCCTCGCTACAATAAAAGAAACAAAAACAACAAGGCATTAGCACCCGACAGATACAGTATGTTGCCCAGTTTCGTGACAGTACCAGTATCGTGACAAAAACTTAACCAATTAAACTCGTTTTTAGCGACGGCTATTTGATATTTCAAAAAAAAAAAAACAAGGACTACAGAGAAAACACTGAATATTTGGTTCTGCTGAAAAGCAACCTTACCCTGGGTATCAGAGGGTTTTACTATCAACTTTTGCATTTGTAAATCCGAGATATGGTGAGAGAACTTATTCATGCACAAGATGCAGTTGGACAAATTTTTACTGAGCTGGACTACATCAATATTGCTCACCGTTGAAGAAGTACACATCATTAGCCCATGATCCACCTACTCCACCACGGCAGTTTCTAGAGCCACCATAGCGAAAGTAGGTCAAGTAAGCTCTAGGCCCACTGAAGCACTGGACGCCAGCCTGAACTGAAAAGACTTTGAATCCCTTTTGCCATGCAAGCCGAGCACAGGCTTTGACGGCAATGTTTCTGGGGAAATTTTTAAGGTGGATCCTCAAAGCACGGCGACCACGATCTCTAAAGCAGCCAACGTGCCTGTAGGCGGGTGGGGCTCGACAAGGCTCGTTTCGTCGTCGCAGGTATCGATTGTAACAGCATTTCTGGATGTGTGGATAGTAAAACTTTCTTCCACATCTAGCGCGTAGGGCTGGACAACGCTGGTTTCGTCGTCGCAGGTATCGATTGTAACAGCATTTGAGGATACGTGGATTGTAAAACCATCTTCCACATCTAGCGCGTAGGGCTGGACAAGGCTGGTTTCGTCGTCGTAGGTATCGATTGTAACAGCATTTCTGGATGTGTGGATAGTAAATCTTTCTTCCACATCTAGGACGCCTCGCTACAATAAAAGAAACAAAAACAACAAGGCATTAGCACCCGACAGATACAGTATGTTGCCCAGTTTCGTGACAGTACCAGTATCGTGACAAAAACTTAACCAATTAAACTCGTTTTTAGCGACGGCTATTTGATATTTCAAAAAAAAAAAAACAACAAGGACTAAAGAGAAAACACTGAATATTTGGTTCTGCTGAAAAGCAACCTTACCCTGGGTATCAGAGGGTTTTTTCTATCATCTTTTGCATTTGTAAAAGATAGATATGGTGAGAGAACTTATCCATGCACAAGATGCAGTTGGACAAATTTTTACTGAGCTGGACTACATCAATATTGCTCACCGTTGAAGAAGTACACATCATTAGCCCATGATCCACCTACTCCACCACGGCAGTTTCTAGAGCCACCATAGCGAAAGTAGGTCAAGTAAGCTCTAGGCCCACTGAAGCACTGGACGCCAGCCTGAACTGAAAAGACTTTGAATCCCTTTTGCCATGCAAGCCGAGCACAGGCTTTGACGGCAATGTTTCTGGGGAAATTTTTAAGGTGGATCCTCAAAGCACGGCGACCACGATCTCTAAAGCAGCCAACGTGCCTGTAGGCGGGTGGGGCTCGACAAGGCTCGTTTCGTCGTCGCAGGTATCGATTGTAACAGCATTTCTGGATGTGTGGATAGTAAAACTTTCTTCCACATCTAGCGCGTAGGGCTGGACAACGCTGGTTTCGTCGTCGCAGGTATCGATTGTAACAGCATTTGAGGATACGTGGATTGTAAAACCATCTTCCACATCTAGCGTGTAGGGCTGGACAAGGCTGGTTTCGTCGTCGTAGGTATCGATTGTAACAGCATTTCTGGATGTGTGGATAGTAAAACTTTCTTCCACATCTAGGACGCCTCGCTACAATAAAAGAAACAAAAACAACAAGGCATTAGCACCCGACAGATACAGTATGTTGCCCAGTTTCGTGACAGTACCAGTATCGTGACACAAACTTAACCAATTAAACTCGTTTTTAGCGACGGCTATTTGATATTTGAAACAAAAAAAACAAAAAAACAACACAAGGACTACAGAGAAAACACTGAATATTTGGTTCTGCTGAAAAGCAACCTTACCCTGGGTATCAGAGCGTTTTTTCTATCAACTTTTGCATTTGTAAATCCGAGATATGGTGAGAGAACTTATCCATGCACAAGATGCAGTTGGACAAATTTTTACTGAGCTGGACTACATCAATATTGCTCACCGTTAAAGAAGTACACATCATTAGCCCATGATCCACCTACTCCACCACGGCAGTTTCTAGAGCCACCATAGCGAAAGTAGGTCAAATAAGCTCTAGGCCCACTGAAGCACTGGACGCCAGCCTGAACTGAAAAGACTTTGAATCCCTTTTGCCATGCAAGCCGAGCACAGGCTTTGACGGCAATGTTTCTGGGGAAATTTTTAAGGTGGATCCTCAAAGCACGGCGACCACGATCTCTAAAGCAGCCGACGTGCCTGTAGCCTGTTCGTCTATTAGGTGGAGGTCGTCTTACTGTGATCAACAGAAATTTCAAACATCTTAGAAAATCTTGTTAGATTTGTTAGTAATTGCGCCATTAGAAAAATCCCTTGCTCATCTGCTAATCGCAAATGAGATTTTGAAAATCGAATAATTGAGATAGCTTTGTTTGAACTATGGTAAAAAATAAGCGTTTTTGACGTGAAAGACGCATTGTTTTCCGTAATATTATCCTCAGAAACTCATTAATAATCCATGAGAAATTGACAAAACAAATCGTTACCGTGACGAGTGTTTTAAGTAATATACACCTAATCCAAAAAACGTTGTCGGGTCCGCCGCACAGTCCTCGCGCCAAGACCGTGAAGGAAAACACAGTGAATATTTTGACGAGAGTGATAAAACAAGAAAATAAAAGTAGACACAACACTATTTCGTTGAAAATGTACCACACTAGAGTGTGAACATGCAAATAAATTAATTACTGATTAGATATAACCAATATCTTTCATAGTCTTGGCGCGAGGACTGTGCGGCGGACCAGACAACGTTTTTTGGATTAGGTGTATACAATATGAGCTGCCGATCTGTATCCGATATACAACGGCGATTCGAAGACGAGGTGTTGTATATCGGATACAGATCGGACGCGAATATTGTATAGAACTTATGAAAGTCCAACGTTAGTTCTTTCATATTTTACTAAAATTGTCAAGATAAATGTAAATCTGGCCGAGAAAATTCAAGTTGAAACTTATGCAAATCAGGACGAAATCTGTATGAGATTTACAGAACTCGTCACGGCATTGAGATCTTTTGTAAAATTCTCATTAATTATTCATGAATTTTATAACTGAAGATATAGATTCACTCTAATTTACATAAACTTTAGACTGAATTTGCTCTAATAAACTTCATGAATTTTATAACTGAAGATATAGATTCACTCTAATTTACATAAATTTTAGACTGAATTTGCTCTAATAAACTTTCATAAATCCTTGATTTTTTTTTTACAAAAACACAAAATATAGGTTGGTTTTTGAAGCCGTTTAATAAACTCACAGATCGTGTTTTATCAGGTCTAAAACCACTTGGCTTCGCCTCGTGGTTTTAAATATTGATAAAATACTCCTGCTCGTTTATTAAACTATACATAAACCTAAACAACAATTCATATTGTTTTTAATTCGTGGATTGAAGATCCTCGACTTACTGGGATGGGGATTTTAATCCGGAAGTTTCACTCAATCATTCACTCGCAATCGATCGCTCGCTCGCTCACTCACTCACTCACTCACTCACTCACTCACTCACTCACTCACTCACTCACTCACTCACTCACTCACTCACTCACTCACTCACTCACTCACTCACTCACTCACTCACTCACTCACTCACTCACTCACTCACTCACTCACTCACTCACTCACTCACTCACTCACTCACTCACTCACTCACTCACTCACTCACTCACTCACTCACTCACTCACTCACTAGAGTATCAGTGTAACCTTTTCAGCCCCAAGATTTTGGCCTAGATTGCTATTTGTATCGCAGATGTTAATCATATAACTAGCCTAATTTACATTATTTAGTGAGTGCTGCCATAATTTAGTTGGGGTTGCTTTCATTTGAAAAGTATGAAATGACACAACACATACCCTTGAAAATGTCAAAACATTTTGTGATAAGTTTTGCTGTGGCGAAATTTTATCTGAGATGTCTTTCGTACGGCATATGTACTTAAACTAGACGCCCAGATTGAGCGTTTACTCGTGCCCTGGATGCATTGATGATGAAAAATGAAATATGAAGATCAATGTTTGAGTGTTTTTTTTTTTATAAACCTGTGATATACTTATATATTATTACGCAATAGTGGAGTCTAGTGTCATTGTTTTCCTTTTGTAACTAGACGCATAACTGCGTGAACTCGGGCTTCATTACGATTATGTAATCATTTTCTTGGATTAGCTTGAGATGATTTGAAGCGAAAAAAAGTTATTTTTTTGGTCGTCCTCCTTTTCTGTTTGGTCCGTTCCTTCAGTCCGTGATCCGCGTGCCTGTCCAGCTTTTACCTGGATATCGATGTTCGGTTCGTGCAGTGATACATGCGAGCTCAAAGACTGTCTAAGAAACAGTGTTATTAAAGTAGTTCTTGCAAAATAAACGCCAGAAAAAGCAAGATAGATAGTCACTAAAGCAATTGGTGTTATATTTGAGGCGATTTAGGCTGTTGGATGTAGTTTTCAGAGAGGCTGATTCCAGCTGTTTTATATTTGTTGTTGTCGAGCTTGACCTTGAGGTTTAAAATCGGTCACGTTATCTGACATATTGTAAACAAAGAAATATTATTTTCATCGTACATATACATATACATAGATCGCTAAGTGGAACTGCTAGATAATAGGTTGAAGCGATTAAGTTTAAACTTAAAAGTTTTGCGAATAAGTTTGTTGTTCTTTGCAAGAAGCTAAGCGCTCGGCAATCGCCAATCAATCGCGGATCTGAAGCGATCAGGATCGCTGCCTTGCTCCACTCGTTCCAGGCTCGCTCCGCTACGGCAGCAATGAACACAACCGGAAATGCTTTTGGCATACATTTCTTGACTATAACTCTGCCAATATTCATTCTTCTGACTTCATATTTGCTAACACTGCTAAATAAAGTATGTACTTCATGAATGCAGTGATTTTTTACAGTTTAAGCGACAATTTAAGGACTTTCAATATGGTCACGTGATCGGTGAAAGCCAAGAATTCATTTCCTAAATTATGCAGTATCTTATGGTAATTTTGCAATAACTTTTCATATGGGACATGAATTTGCGCATGCTCAATTAATTCGATTGTCGATTCATAAAACCCTATTTAACTAAGAAAAGACAATTAAAATAACACCTGAAAAAAACACTGCATCGTATAGAAAATGCTTCACAGGATGCTAGGGGGCATTGTTCACGCGTCGCTTTCCTGCGCCAGCTTGCTTGATTTCAAATGACTCGTTTTTCTTTTCTTTCGTAACCGTCGATGTATATTTGTTTTCTTTTTTTAAATACATTTTCATTTGAGAAAAAGGAAGATCAATCGATTTTTACTCGTGCGCCGAGAACTCAGGCAATTCGCCATCTTGGATATGAACCCAAGGTTGAATCGGTTGAATCTGTACGGATTTCTCAGACCTCTAAATCGTTTTACTGTTCCAAATCAGTTGGCTTTGCATGGGTATTAGTTTGCTGAATTTCCTAAAAAATATCTCAATATAAATGCCCTCAAGTGTTGCAGGATATTTTTTTTTACTGTAATGCTCGATATTTTTTTCCCATATTGACGTTGCACGATTTTTTTTTAGGTTGGAGATCTTGCTCGATATTTTTTTGCCCTTTAAAAGCATTAAGGAGGCTCGAAATGGTTTTTTGAGCGCGCGCGCAATATCGCCAATTTTACAAGACCCCTCTGACGCGTACAAAATGTATTTTTATTAATAACAACAGTATGTGTGTGCAATTCCGGACGGTTTTTAGATAAATTGCCAAATCATTCGTTAAATGCATTGTTTAGGAAATATATTTTCCTTGGAGATGAGGTAACATCTGATAAAGATTTATATAAAGTATTGGTTAATTTTAGCGATTTTTAAAAATGTTATGGATATATTTGTTGTCCTGTTTAATCAATTCTTTGAAGTTATTTCCTTATTTTCGAATGCTTATGATAGATTTTCTATTTCCACAGTCAAATTTGAGATTAAAGCATAAATTTGTGTTAATTAAATCATGAATTACGTTGCTTGATTAATACGTTTGAGCATGCACTAAAGTATTTCACACATGAGTAACTGCCTTCGTGCGCTGGATTCTGCAAATGAATATAAATGTCCTATAAATGAATAGTGCATGGTGATTAAACTATCCAAAAGATAAATTTTGTTTGCAAAATCAACCTGCAGTTGAATTGTATATTTTTAAGCGACATTTTAACCTACAATTCAAAGTTATGGATGATTGCTAATCTTGTTTATTTTATCGTCCAGAATTGCACATACCTTAGTGGATTTTAGTAGTATTTCTAAAACCGTCTTCTACACTTATTTTAAACTTTTAAAAGCTCTTCTTCTCACACAAGATAAAACATTGTTTTCAATTGAAAACGTGCTAAATATTTTGGCGTTATCATTTGAATCTGCAGAATAATCACCATTTTAATTTTAACATATAATTCAAAGCGCGTTAAAAACTGACTCATTTCGAATTTGCATATTCACATGCCATGACAAATCGCTCTTTTTCCTCGTTGAAAGTATCTCGATTGTCAAAAAAACGTCTTACACAATAGAAAACATACAAATGCTTAATTATATAATGTTGTTTTCATTTGTAAACAAATTCGATCTCTTTTTTAACGCTTAAATGCCAAAGTGTCCGGATTTGTACACTGTCTAGATTTACACACACATACTGAGCACAATGAACACAATTAAGGTTTAGATTTAGTAGATCCATTTTAAGAAAAATCTGTAATGAAAAAACATTTATATCTAGAAAAAATATTTTTTTTTAATATTTTAAAGGTTTCGCATTACAGATTTTTTTTATTTTTCCTCAGTTGCAAGAACCGGTAGGGAACTAGACATGTACAAGTTTAAAAAAACTTTCACCTAAAGGGCTTTAAAGCCCCTCTTACATCCAAGATGCATTGCGCGCTTCGATGATTTTCTCACATACGGAAAATACCAATTTTTGTGTAGAATAGCAAAATCTTATAGAATCCGTTTCCATCGTTAGTTAAAAGAGTTAATTTTCATAATTTCTTTTTATAATCGTATAATTTAATATCTAATTAAGCTTTCTGGGATAATATTTTAGTCGTTCCGACCTTTTTTATACATATTTTTGATCTAAATGTCGACCCGACGTCGTTGAAGGCCTCGTCTTCCCGGGCGACCCAAGTCTAAGGATCGGCAGAAGCTCTGTGTTCGACCTATTCAGGGAGATAAAAATCGCACTTGGCTTCGAAAGAACCACCGATAGCGTATTTATGGAAGTCCTTTTGCATCGTGTCAACGTTGATACAAGGAATGAAGACTCAACTGCTGTTATAATCCGAAATGTGTTTGTCATAGTGAAATGGATTTTTAAACAACACTCGGCAAAGCTATCAAAATTAAACAGTATATTCTTGAATGTATTAATGTTTATGTAAACATTTTTTGAACCGTATGCATTCACGTCGTCATCCTGACCTTCTATAGTAATATCCATGGACGTTAACGTTTCGGATTCCATGCATAATATCATTTTTTAGTACACGAAACCACAAACACTTCGAAGTCTTCGAGCTTGACAGCCTGAATCGAACAACGTGAAAAACCCGTGAGTAGCCCGTATTGCGGGATCGGTTTTCTAACCAATTAGAAAGCGACTTTAACAATAGATATTTTCAAAACATAAACAAACGGCTACAATGCACCTTGGATGCAAGAGGGCCTTTAATAAAGGAATTTTAGGTCCTTTTTTCAGCGGCCTGCTGTTGTCATGACAACGTCAAACACAATAATTTAAAAAAAAAAAATCACATCCTAGATCCATAAGCTTTAAAATGATATATCGGTTAACTGTGTAGCTTCACAATAATGCTGCATAAAATGCAATATAAAGTAGATATATAGATATGTACAGAAACCATTTCGAGCCTCCTTAAATGGTCCGTCCCTAACGAATATAATTATACGGTTTTTTTTTAAATATTGCGCTTGATTGTTCACATCAATAGTTCAAAACATACTTATAGCTTTGCTACACGTACAATTAAGATTACATATCAATGCTACATTCACATCAAGTGTAGTCAGCTACATCTGAGTTAACTACACTATTCTCCAATTTGGTATATTGTTATAGAATTTCTTACGTTTATTTCACAAAAAGTTCAGAATTACATCCATTTCAAATCTATTAAATAAAGTTTTAGCTGTTTGAAATCAAGGCCTTGTCTTTTCAATATGCTAACATTCATTATTTACATATGGAATTCTGTGATTTATTTAATACAGCCTACATAGTCAACAAGAAAAGTGGTTTTAAACGTTTAAAAACGCTTTCATAATGTTCTAACAATCCATGAGTTAGCCACTGAGGGTCTTTGATTATTAATAATGCGTTTAAGGTTACTGCGGGTGCCTTTCGTAAAAAAAAAACATTTCGCCTCGTGCTAAAGCATATTTTGAGATTTTATACATCATTTTAAAGCATACTAAAGAAAGAATTTCTGTAAAAATGTTAATTTGTAGTGGTTGAGAAAGATTCTAAGAGAAATCGGATGTCTTTGTCTAAAAGGATAACGACGCAGAACTGATCGGACACTTTTTGTCTGACTTTTATGTATTATGTATAATGTTTGTCAACATATGGGATCTCCAAAGAGATATTGGTTCTAAATCAAAGTGATGTAGATATGATTCATAAATATAATAATTATTTAGTCATCTCCCCAAGCCCTCTCGGACGGAGGGAATGCTATGCAGACTATGGGTCTATCGTTGTTTCGAGATTACACATGACGTAATGCCACAGGTTAACCACCTATCAATTACTACTCTATGACGTAGCCTGAGTAAACGCACTAAGTGCGTCTATAGTTATAATATACTTTAAAAAAAAAAACTTAAACTAGTTTGTATATACTAAACTATATACACAATGAAAATAGTGTACGTTGAAATGGGGCTTTTAAAGTTCACTTTTTCTCAGTCCTTTTTTAACCCTACAGGATTTGTTTCTCTAAATGATCTTCTTTTGTAGAATGAAATAAACCAACTATCGCGTTTGCAGCGTTTTTTGAGTGTTTGTTTTTTCGCTTTTATTTGGGGGGGGGGGGGGGGGGGGTTCTGCTCAGTTGAACCTAGCCTGCGTCAAATCGTGCGTCACATCACTGGGCCGTGAAATAGTATGACTTCATGATTAAAATGCATGGGTGCGGTTCAGTGCTGTATTTCTTTAAATCATAATACGCAGAAGAAAGACTATTTTTGAATTTGAATAAATCCCTAAATACAGTACGTAAATTCAGTTTAGCTCTAACGGGAATAACGAAAGTAAGCGAAATTAATTTTACTTTTATCAAATTATTATCAAATAGGCAGTTTTTTTACCTTGTATCGGGGAGTTGTTTTCAGTCGACTCATCTTGGTCCGCAGTCTTTAAATCAATAAATGTCTGTTCTGGCTGATCTTCTTTGTCTAGGCTCTCTGCAAAACCAGAGCTAAAGCTTGCAACGAAAAGCCAACACACAACCAACAATGCTTTAAACATGGTTGTTGTTTCTTCACCGACTCTAGGAGTGAGGTGTTTGCACCAAGACAGCTAGGCCCATCTAAACCTTCAAATCCTATACGTGCGTGTAATTGTATGCGGTTTTCATCAGTGAGCATAGATTGAAAAACATAATTAACATTACTCGTCCATGCATGCATCTCGAGAAAGGTAACCAACCTACAAACAACTGCATTTACTCTAGAATATACATAAAATGCTACTATTGATTTGTATTCTTATATATTTATATTTGAGGTTTATATTTCTATATAATTATGTTTGAGATTTATATTGTTATATATATTGAGAGTTACACCTACTTGCAATAAGGTTGTCATACAAAAATACAACATTTGTCATAAAGAAAATAGAACGTTTGTGATTTAGTGCGAAAGGGATTAATTAAAAAACAAGAGTTCAGCTTGAGTGATCTTCTTTTGTTTTTTAATTTATTTATTTCACAATATACCACAAATGTTCTATTTTCTTTAGAGTGGTTTTCATTAACCCGTGAAACACACTTTAGCGTAATATGCTTTATTACACTTTATTACACTTTAACTTTAACTTTGTGTTTTATAATCATTTGTTCAATAGTACTATTACACATTAATACACTATATTACTCATTCCCTATTACACTTTGTTTCACGGGTTAATGAAAACCACTCTATGATAATGTTCTATTTTCGTATGACAATATTATTGCAAGTAGGTGTATATGGTCTATATTGTTTGTTACAGTTAGATTCACATATAAGGATACCGTAGCTATAAATTTAGCTAAAGTTGTATCAAGTTCTTGTTATTAAATACATTCTTTATTATTACTAAAATCTTATCAAAAAATCTAGTTCTAGTTTTCTTTGACATCTATTTTATTTATCTTTAATCAAATAAAGCTAGGAATAAAATACAAACATTTATATAACAATTTTCATTATGAAGCATTGCAACTAATACTTATAAATTTTCCATTTCATGGTTCAATTGTAGTACTATATTGCAAACAAAATTTAGAAATATTGGCAGCACTTACGTACATGAGCTTTGCTTAACACTAGTTTAAAACGTTTAATTAGCAAGACACGTTTGGATGTATTGTTTAAAATACTTTTCTTCAAAAACATTTCCTATTCGAGAATTAAAGGATTTTAGATTTTCCGCCCACGACCTGCAAATTGATGCAAATAACCTCTTGTATATACGAACCAATACTGCACTCCAGTATTTTACAAATCACCAACCCAAATATAAATCTAAGATTAAGAGGATCTGTAATAAAACTGTAAATTTTTAAAGACAGTCTCTATTTCGTGACTAATTTGATCGACGTCATGAATAATTAGTGTCACATGAGTGAACCGCGAATGCGTGTTGTTGTGGTACTTAGAGAGTGGCCAGTGTGTGCTGCACTAATAGTTATCAATACTTGATTAAAAAGTCTATAAACCGATAACGTTACAACTAATAGTATTGTTAAACTTGTAATTAACATTTATATTCATACAGCGCTACCCAAGATCCGACTTGTAGAGGTATCTCGATCAATATTTAGCGATGCTTAGTACTTCAAATGGCCCGTTGATGCGCTTTAAAAATACTTCATTAATTATGATATTGACGTGACTGCTGAATCATCTCTATTGTTTGTGAAGTTGATGTTTTTCATCAAGTTTAAATGTTATACAATTATGTGTGTCACAGTATTGTTAAGCTTGTAATAAACATTTATATTCATACAGCGCCGCTTCCCAAGATCCGATGTAGATTATATGTGACTTGGAGAGGTAACTCGATCAATATTTAGCGACGCTTAGTACTTCAAATACCCCATTAGATGCGCTTGAACGATTCATGCACTCGTTTGTTATTTGGAAATCAAAGCCGTATTTTTTAAATTATTTAAGAATTTTGGAGGATTTGGTTTATCGTTTTGTACTAGCCGTTTCTAATAAAAAGTGAAGCACTGCGGTCGAGAGTTACATAGTGTATTCTTTGAAGTATTTTCTCTAAGGTCTCTAGTACATGCTAACTTTACACATTCATTCTGTATTTCATGCAAGAAATATCGAGACGAAACATAATATAGATAGTCTATTTAACCCTGTAGCCTTCGTGACAGCTCTTATTATATAATATTTGAGAAAATATTTGAAAGCACGTACAACCCCGTAGGTGCATTGTTAAGCGTTTTTATTTATTCATGAGCTATCTCGAGCTTATTAACATTCTTTATATACACCTACTTGCAAGAACGTTGTCATACGAAAAAAGCACATTTCTATTTAGTGGGTTAGGAATAAATTAAAAGTACAAAAGAAAGAGTTCAGCTTCAGTGATCATCTTAATTTTGTACTTTTAATTTATTCCTAACCCACTAAATACAAATGTTCTTTTTTCGTATGATAACGTTCTTGCAAATAGGTGAACATGAATGTCAATTTTTATATAAATGAGCATGTGTGAAATAACATGCTAATGAGGTGTGCGCCGTTAGCTATTTGATTTCTTTGTTTTCCTTGAACCACAAGCTACTGTGGAAAGTATTGATAAAAGTGGTTTAAAGGAAATGTTTTCGTTGTCACCCATTATGCTTTATTTTGATTAAACAAAGCCGATACTGCGAATCAGTAGAGCGTATTCGTATAAAATGCAAATGAGAATATGTGTGAAACTGAACATGTTAATGAGGTGTGCGTGTAGCTATTTTTCTTTGAGCCACAAGCCACTGTGGAAAACATTGATAAAGGTGGTTTCGAATAAATCTATAAACGTTTTCGTTGTCAATCATGTTTTATTTTGACTATTTGAAGTCGAGAACGCAACTCACTGAAGCATTTCATAACACGCAAACCTAACGAGCATGTTATTTTACACATATTATCATTTGCATTTTAAAATTAGGTTATACGAAAACACTATATTATTATTATATTATTATAGTTATATTGTTGTAAAATATTGCATATTGTATAGAAAATGCATAATATAAGTAATAAATTATTAGTATTATATAGTATTAGTATTATTAAGTTAGGGGAAATTAATTTACACCATACTATTGATGATCAAGCCGCTGTGTGATTTCATTTTTGTGCTTTACTTTCTATTAGAAACGGCTAGTACAAAATGATATGCCAATTATATGTTCTAAAATTATAAAAGAATTGTAAACATACGGCTTTGATTTCCAAATAACAAACAACGAGTGCATGAATCGTTAACGCGCATCTAATTGGGCATTTGAAGTACTAAGCGTCGCTAAATTTTGATCGAGTTACCTCTCTATCAGTTACAATTTAGATTTCCATCTAGGGGATCTTATTTGTTGAAGAGTACATGGACTTTAAATATACGAACATAGGACGATAGGCCGATTCGCATCAAAAAGTATGCGGTTTCAAAAGTATCCGGATCCGTGTAGACGGGGTCTAAGAATACACTATGTAACTTTTGACCGCAGTGCTTCACTTTCTATTAGAAACGGCTAGTACAAAATGATAAACTAAATCCTCCACAATTCTTAAATAATTTTAAAAATTGAGCTTGAGTGAATTTAAAAGAAAAGAATAATTTCATGAGAACGAGACATCAAGGGCCAGTCAGCCATTTTGGAATAAGGTGTATACGAACCAATACTTCACTCCAGTATTTTACAAATCACCAACCCCAATTTAAATATAAGTTACACATTAAAGTTCAGGTCTTTTACAATGATTCTGTGTCAAAAAAAATTCAGAATGTACAATTTAGAGTTGTTTTTAAGCAACTCGAAAACAGTTTTTTCAATAATATGGAATTAATAATAATAATAATAATGATCTTTATTGGGTAACAGATAAAGTTTACACACTTTTTTCCAATCTGGCCCGTAGTACATAAAATGGAATTAATTGTTTTTGAATGCAGTGATGTTTTTAATATAGTCTAGTGTTTTCAAGAACAACGTTGCTCTTTAGTTTTTGATATGCGAGGTCTTTTATTGCTTTTGTAAATTGTTTAATGTTTTTCAAGTTGGTGATACTGTCGTCAATTCAAAAAAAAAAATACTTTCGGTATATATATGCCATGGATTTGCCATGATCAATAGCATGCCAAGACATTTTGTAAAATGTATATAACAACTGGCTTGGGTTCTGTGTTACAGAATCTGTAATAAAAAATAAATAATTTGGTCTAAATCCCATGAATGACGTCATAATCTCAACGTCGAATTTGCTTATTTTGTGAGAAATATTTCCAGATACGAGCTGGATGTTGCATCAAGATATCAAATCATACTAATTATAGCTGTTTTGTATAATTTTAAGGAAATATGACAATAAACGAAAACATTTCAATCCAAAATTCTATCTATTTGTATTGGTTCGTATACACCTTATTCCAAAATGGCTGACTGGCCTTTGATGTCTCGTTCTCATGAAATTATTCTTTTCTTTTAAATTCACTCAAGCTCAAAAACAAAAGAATAATTTCATGAGAGTGAGGCAACAAGGTCCAATAGAACAAAAGGTCCTCATTTTGGAATAAGGTGTATATTCAAGCGGTTATTTGCATCAATTTGCCGGTCGTGGGCGGAAAGTCTAAAATCCTTAATTTCTCCAAGAGAAAATGTTTTGGAAGAAAAAAAACTTTGCCAGAGTTCTAACCTCCCTAATGACTATTGATAAGCAAAATATAAAGAAAGCGATTGTTTTATACCTGCCTCTATAATTTTGTTATATTTTATTCGGTTTTCGATTACGAGACATTGTTTCTTAAATACTTCATTAATTATGATATTAACGTGTTGAATCATCTCTATTGTTTGTGAAGTTGATGTTGTTCAATAAGTTTAAATGTTATACAATCATGTGTGTAACAGTAAAACTTGTAATAAATATTTATATTCATACTCCGCTACCCAAGATCTGATGTAGATTCGTGACTTGGAGAGGTATCACGATCAATATTTAGCGACGCTTAGTACTTCAAATGCTCCCATTAGATGCGCTTTAACGAGTCATGCACTCGTTGTTTGTTATTTGGAAATCAAAGCCGTATTTTTAAAATTATTTAAGAATTGTGGAGGATTTGGTTTATCATTTTGTACTAGCCGTTTCTAATAGAAAGTGAAGCACTGCGGTCAAAAGTTATATATAGTGTATTCTTAGAAGTATTTTCTCTATAAGGTCTCTAGTACGTATACAGGCTAACTTTCCACGTGTTTTGATGATTGACGATTTTGACATATATGGTTTTGCTTGATTTTTTTCTACACTTTGTTTCAAAATACATCATAAAGTAATCCAAACCCTGAAATAAATATAACAAGCAGTGCTGTCTAGAAGAAGCGGTTTTTCATGCGTGTCTAATGGAATTTTTGGTTCCGCATTAGATCTAGAAAACAAATATGTTTTAGGAAAATACGTGAAAACTAGCCTACAAGAATGTAGTATATATAAATGTCTTCATGGTACAAGTTTGTTTTCATATTACGAACGAGCGAGGCATTGCGAGCGAAGTTTGAAGCTTGTTTATAATACGTACTGAATATAACGAATACAAATTGTCTAAAACCGATATGAGATTGTGGCCGATTCCTTTGAATGTAGGGAGACCATATTAACATATGGCTAACTACTCAAACCAGACACAATTAGATACAGATACAGAATTAAAGCAGATTACATGCACCAGCTAATCACTACCCTAAGCAGAAAAAACATTAGTCAGCCATTTGGACTTAGGGGTACCACCACCGTACATCACAATCAATCAGAAGAAACGGCCGATGGACTTCCGGACAACGGTCGAACATGTTCGCGTAAGAATCGGCTTTAGACAAATCAAAATCGCACTAGTCAACTTGAACAAAGATGAAAAATGGCCCATTTACAGGATCATGTCAAAGGATGTGTAATCAGGGATCACATCCTTGGGATCGGGGATCACATAGTCCGAATCAGCTGGAATCAGGGATCACAGAAAAGGAGTCGGGATCGTATGAATATATTCAGGGATCAAAACAGATTGTGTGGGATCAGGGATCAAATACGCGAGCATCAAACATTTATGTAAAAGATCGGGATCAATCAAGAGAAAACGTCCCTCGTCACCCTGCATTTAAAACAATTATCACCTCGAAATGGACATTGACGTCATCAAAAATATTACAGGCTGTTTTAGAGATCTATAAATAAATTAAAAGTTCATTCACGTGAAAGAATGAGTAAAACTATGTAATTCTGCAATATAATATTTTAAGTCAAATCCAGCTTTTGCTGCCAACAAAAATAAACAACAATTACAACAAAAATAAACCAAACTTTCAGGAATAATATCTTTGAAGGACATATACAGGATCTAAAGAGCATCTCCGAGTTTTTGGAGGCCTGGTCCTTGCCGTGCAGAATACTTTTGTGACATCATCATAGGAACAGCATCTTGAGATTAGTGTAGTATATGGTGAAAATAAGCAGTTATTCATTCACTTTTTGGATTTTTAAACTCCAATGGCAAAAACATTCATATATACATCTTACTCCGAATTCAGGTTGCCCAGAATTTGAATCAAGAGAGACAGAGAGAGAGAGAGAGAGAGAGAGAGAGAGAGAGAGAGAGATAGATAGATACAAAAAGATACGATAAATATATTGCATCTAGTATTGCATGTACTATTTACAATAAAATGTTTAAAATTATTGGCATCTATAGAGTTCCATTGCATGATTGCAGTATAAATGACTTCTTAAATCGATTTGTTCTACAATGGTGAATGCATGTCATCTTACGCAGTTTTCTAGTGGAGGCCTTCGGCGGGAGAAGTGAAGCCACCTTGTGGTCTGAATCATTGGCTATCATCTCAAATAAGTCGTTGGACAATATATCACGCCTGGCAGACAGGGTTGTTAATTCAGCTGCCTGAAGTGTCTCTGAATAGTTGAGCTCTGGGTAAATCGTTCTCATTGTGCGCCTGGCACATATTTTAGTACCGATCTTATCACAGCACAGTAAAATTGCACTATGGGTAAATCAAGTTACAATGTAAACGTACAGTATAAACAGAAGCGAACAAATCGTATAATATGTCAAATATGTCTAGTCACAATCACAAAAAAAAAAAATTTTGGTCTTAATTCTATCAATGAGCCCCTCCCAGGGGTTTTAGGGATCAAGTGAGCACGGGCATTTATTTTTAGGGATCAAGGGAGCACGAGCATTCATTTTTAGAGAACAAGGGAGCACAGGCATTTATTTTTTAGGGAACAAGGGAGCGCAATATGATAAAACAATAGTTTTTTGGGATCATGGGTGCATAAGATAAAGCAATTTTAAGGAAACAGTTATTTTACTTATGGGGAACAAAGGAGAAAATGCAACAAGATCAAAGGAGCGTGTAGATATGAAGATGAGGCGTAAAAATTATAAAAAAGTGTGGATGATATGGGCGTTCTATAATCTATAATCGCTGAGAAAGGGACGTGTGCTAATAGTAACTTATTTGGTCACTTACAGGTGTCACACAGACACCTCGAGCACTTGGATCACACAGACACATCCAGGTTCCATTCTAATCTCTGAGGTTCACACAGACACTTGGATCACACATACACATTCAGGTTCCATTTATTTTTTTTTATTTTTTTTAAATCAATATTTATACAGGGTATCAGATTTAGCATGGCTAGTTTAAACTGAGCCCTGAATTATACATAACATGAATGTATATACTGAGTTACATTACAAATATATTAAACACATTACAGAAAATATAAAATGGCAAAAGTTAACAATTATGAAGCTAAAGAGTATTCTTTGAAATGACGCTTACAAGCTAATACAAAGCTATTTAGACTGCGTAGTTGTCTAATGTCTGAGGGCAGGTTGTTGTATGTTATTGCCCCATTGTACCTGAAACTACCTTGATACTTTGTGGTCCTCGCTTGTGGAGGACGTAATAAATCTTTGTTTCTAGTATTGTATCTGTGAATTTCATAAGTGTGTTTAAATTCACGTAGTAGATAAACAGGCGCTAAGCCATTCAAAACCTTGAATACTAGGGTACATTTAAGATAGTCTCGACGAGACTGTAGGTTTGGCCACCCAAAAATTGTTTTAATTTCCCCGGGTTCAACAGATCTATTAAAGATTATACATGCAGCGCGTCTATTAAGTTTTTCAAGGTAAGTTTTGGATCCTATGCCACAGCTATCCCATACACATGAGCAATAATCAAAAAGAGGTAAAATCATGGCATTGTATAAAGTTACACAGGTAGATCTCGGCAAAACTTTACGCGCCCTTCGTAGCACCCCTAGCCTAGACGAAACCTTTTTCCCGATGTAATTGATGTGGGCGTTCCACGAAAGAGTTTTATCTAAGAATAAACCTAGATACTTAAACTTATTTTCTCGTTCTAAGGCCTTTCCCCCGACAGAGATAGTAAAGTCCTCTCCAGCTCTCGACAGGCGTTGGTGAGTTCCTATAAGCATAATTTTGGTCTTTGTAGTGTTAAGTATTAAATAATTTGAGTTAAGCCAGTTTGAGACATTTGTTAAGTCAGTAGTCAGTTGCAATTCAATTTCCCTGATATTGTCGCTTGCAAAGTAAAGAAGCGTATCATCAGCGTATCATTCTAATCTCTAAGGGTCACACAGACACCTCGAGCACGCACTTGGATGACACAGACACATCCAGGTTCCATTCTAATCTCTGAGGTTCACACAGACACTTGGATCACACATACACATTCAGGTTCCATTCTAATCTCTAAGGGTCACACAGACACCTCGAGCACGCACTTGGATGACACAGACACATCCAAGGTTCCATTCTAATCTCTGAGGTTCACACAGACACCTCGAACGCTTGGGTCATAAAGACACTATTCCCTTTGGCCACACAGACACATCCAGGTTCCATTCTGATCTCTGAGGGTCACACAGACACGTCAAACACTTGGGTCACACAGGTTGCAGACCGTTGATTCAATCACAAACAGTCGTTACTGTGCGCAACACTTGTACAACATGTACAATGAAAGTAACGTCACATCATAAAAAGCACCATGGGATTTTGATCATAAAGGTTAAGAGCGAATGTCAACTAACACCGAACAAAGTGTGGCACATGATGAAAAAAAAAAATCCTTCATATTTCATCCATCGAAACCCTATTATATACTAAGAATCGTGGTGGGGTTTGTTTTCGAAAATTTTATTTTAAACGCGAGAAATTTAGAAAAACGTGACCCAAACCGGAAATGTCTAAAATCGACAAAAAAATCGCGTGATCATGACTTCTCAAAAACGTCTCATTTGATCAATTTAAAACGAATAAAAACAAAAATCGACTTCATAATCGTATAAAACAGATAATAATGAAGGGCTGGATCTAAATTTTAACCTTTTAAGTGTGTTTTTTGAAGCCATAGGAAGCCATCAAAAATTGTAGAATTTTGCAAGTTAAAATTTTCTAATTTACCACACTTTTTAAATATTATTTTTTCCTGCCCGGTATATTTCTGATTTTCTTGATATTTCGTATTTAAGTAAAGGAAATGTTGTTTTTTAAGATGATATAAAAATCTTACTCGGGCTTTTTATATTTGTGGAGATATCGCGATTTAAATATCGTGAAAATCACAACAAAAAACTGTCAACAACTCCAGACAATTAGACGCGTGTCTGATTGTCACGCGTCTAAATGTCACGCTATGAAGATTTATTATGTTTTGTTGTACGTATTTTAACAGTAGGATCTGATTTTAAATATAATTATTATGGAACAAATAAAATTTGTTTATTTGTGGAGATATCGCGATTTAAATATCGTGAAAATCACAACAAAAAACTGTCAACAACTCCAGACAATTAGACGCGTGTCTCGTATAGACATAACGAACTCTAATTAATTTGTGATTGTTTTGTAGCTTCCTTAAAATCTTAAAATATATTATAAAGTTTATAATTGTTATGAACGGCTCAATCTTGTGTTTTAATAAATAGCGGTTTAGCAAATATAACACCGGCCGATTTATGTCAAAATAGTTTTGGTGTTTATAGTATAAAAGGGCTATCTACAAGCTGTGTGTGGCCTTGACACGTGCCATCGATTATCACGCTTAAAAGTCTTATACCTTGACAGCTCGTTAAAAACTATTCTAGCACCGAAAATTACTAAATGGAATAAATATTTAATGCCTGTTATATAGCCGAACACTTTTTTAAAGTTACTTTGAAATTATACGTTTACACAAAGTCATAAAGTTTAATTTCTTTATTAACTATCATGGTAGTGGAATCTTGTGATTATTTTCGGTCATTCATTTTGGAAATTGTGAAAATATTTACCATTTGATAATGTTTTTTTTTATGTTTATATATATAGGACAATGCATTGTAACAGAGATCAGTTTTAATTGTGCAACAGAGAAAAGACGCAAGTGCATTAGAGAGCGTGAGATTCATAAAACGATACCTGAAAAATAATAAAATGACGCGGAGAGAAAGACACATATCAAAAAATCGATTCCATATCTTGATAAGCTTAGATTTATTGATTATTGATAATCATTTTAAAAAAAGTGTCTTTTTTGCATTGCGAACAAGTTTCTGCTAATCCAAATGTCAATTCAATTCCCATTATTCATTTCTCATTTGGAATTGATTGCCGACAAATAACATTAATTTTCAGACAATTTGTCTGCGTAAACAAAACATACGTCGCTGGTTAATTAAATTTGTCGAGAACGATGTTTTCCTTCAGAAATGCATTTACTTAGATGATGGAAGTCTCTTGCTCGTTCAAGAAAATAACTGGAGGCGTTTGTGGCTTTGATAAAAGATATCCAAACGAAATCGTTGTGCCGTTATCCTCTTGTGAAAGGGATATAGCGAGTCATATAAGAAGTGTTGGGATACTCGACATTAAAACAGAAGTAGAACTTATTTTAGCCCGCGCTACGGTGTACTCACTTCCACGCGATTTTGCAAAATTTACCATCTGCCCAGTACATCGTTCTTCTTTGGGGATTGGCTGGCGCAGAACATCAAATCGGTGCCGGGCTCCAGCAGCCATTTCTTCTCATACAGTTAAAGGTAATACTAGAAAAGCAGCTCGCGGCTTGAGTAAAGCTGAGTCAAAGGCAATACTACAGAGGACTGGCGTCTTTATTCCTGCAGGCTCTGGTAAGTAACATTCCATTGATTTCACTTCACAATCTTAGCATAAAACATTATAATAGGTTTCTGCACAATAAAATTTGAAAAAGAAGTTCTAAAGTTAATGTATATGTGATACTGTTTTGTACGAGCTGAGACAAAGATTTAATAACAAAAACTTTAGAGTTGTCAGTCAAAGTATCTGGACAATTTAATTTTCAACTCAGATTCGTAATTTGATTATAATGCATTTTCGCCTCTTCCAGATACTATCAATTAATGGGCGTGTATGTTGCAAACTAAGACCAGAGGGTGAGGGTGTGCTTTTAATAGCTACTCTTTTTATTTGCACTTATGCAAGGTGTACCGACATAAAAATATACACTTTTTTGAAACATATACCTTAACAAAGTAGTAGACTATTAAAAGAGCGTCTATTTCCGATCCCTCATCAAAAACGTTATGGTTATATTTATTTCAGGTATATGTCGCGATTGCAAGCCCCTTTTGAAGAGTTGCACAAGTTCTCAAGTACTAGTGTCGAGCGCGTTACCGAAGAAATCGCTAATCTATCTTTAGTAAGTACAAACCTTTTGCATTTATATATAAAACTGCTGCTCCACACTTTGTGCTGTTCCGTTATGTGTTAGTTTTGTTCTTCAGTTTAGTTTTTTTTTTTTTGTATTCATCATTTTAATTTCCTTAAAGAAGACCTAATTGTAACTATCACTTGGTCCTGATGAAGCCTTTTGTAATAAAGTCGAAAACTTGGCTTGAAATTAAATAATTTACGCCCTCTTATTTTTAGTTAGTACAGAGTGCAATATACTCACAGCTGGGGGCCCATCCTTTTCTCTTTTATATTTCATTTCTTTCATTCCTTTTTTTTTAAAGACGGAAAAGGACGGGTATTTTCGTTTGCTTGGTGGACTATGTGTAATTTCCGGTGTTAACATGTGGAAGCTACCCATACACAAGATGGTGGAAAAATGTGTATCGCGGGGTCAGCGGATATTTTAAGACACTGAAATAATTGAACAATTTTAACTTGAGTAACTTTGACCTTTCTATAACACACAGAACACAGATGACAGAGAGCCACAAACCACAAGTACCCCTGTTACACCTGGAGCAAGTTTCTATGTACCATCAGGTGAAGACACCACGGGATGCAGCGACGTTAGTTTTGATGTACCTTCTAGCAGCCCATTAGATAACCTAAATAGATACTTAGCATCCAGAGATGTCAGCCCCGTAAGATCCAGGCTTCATACTCCTTGGGAGCAAACAAGTGAGCGTACCAAACGATATTACACGCGCAAAGTCGGTCAGGGTGCAGTGGCGATGCTGAAAGACATCACTCCAGACGAGACAGGCCCACTTTATGGAGCACTCTGCTCATCAAACATGGTACAGCAACAACTTAGTGGAGAAGTTTCTGATGTGGATAGTTCTGTGGACCAGACATTGTTGCAAGCACTTGCCGATTGTTACCAGGAGGCCAGTAACTGGGAGGTACGACGTCAAATACTATCTATTATGGCAGACAAAGTGCGTTATAGCGTACTATTAAGATATATCCCTGGGTTAACAAGATATAGATTCACCGAAGCCAAACGGCATTGCTTGACCTATGGTAGAGGGGCACCAGTCCAATCTGTACGTTCACCTAGAAACGATGTCTCATCTGCACAGATACAACATTTTATCTCATTTATCACTAGTTCTCACGTTGTACAAGACCTTCCATTTGGTGAGCGATCAATAAAGCTAAGTAACAAGGATACCATAAAGATTCCAAACATCATCAGAACAATAGTACCTGAAAGAATGGTCAAACAGTACTTGGCTTACTGCACCGATTCTGGCTTCAAACCACTTAGCCGAAGTACGCTTCTACGCATCCTTGCTGTTTGTCCTGCCTCTACCCGCAAGTCACTTCAAGGACTAGATTATGTAAGCTCAGCAGGAGCTGAAGCATTTGATGATTTGCTTGATGTGGCAGAACGACTCGGAGATACAGGTCAAGGAATGGGATGGACCAGAGAAATGCAGACACGCCTACGAGCTGCAAAACGTTATCTTAAAAGTGATTATAAGGTACAAGTGAAAAATAAATCTAAGAAAATAACAAAAATTAGTACATGAACGAGCGTTTAAATGGGATGAACAAATAAGTGAAAAAAGAATGTTAATCAAAGAATGAATGGATAAATGAAAGAATGAATGGACAGATGAAAGGATGAATGGATAAATGAAAGGATGAGTGGATAAATGAAAGAATGAATGGATAAATGAAAGGATGAGTGGATAAATGAATAGATGACTGGATAAAAGAAAGGATGGATGGATAGATGAAAGGATGATGGATAGATGAAAGAATGAATGGATAAATGAAAGGAAAACTGGATAAATGAAAGGATGAATGGATAGATGAAAGGACAAATGGATAAATAAAAGGATAGAGGAGAGAATGAACGGATAGATGAAAAAAATGGATAAATGAAAGGATGGATAGATAGATTAAGGGACAAATGAATAAATGAAAGGATAAAGGAGAGAATGAACGGATAGATGAAAAAGAAAATGGATAGATGAAAGGATGAATGGATAGATGAAAGGACAAATGAATAAATGAAAGGATGAATGGATAGATGAAAGGACAAATAAATAGATGAAAGGATGAATGGATAGATGAAAGGACAAATAAATAGATGAAAGGATGAATGGATAGATGAAAGGATGAATGGATAGATGAAAGGACAAATAAATAGATGAATCGAAAGGATGAATGGATAGATGAAAGGATGAATGGATAGATGAAAGGATGATAGGACATAGAACTCCTTGTACTAGTGCAAACTATCTTAGGAGAATAAACATTGAAGTATAGATGAAAGGACAAATAAATAGATGAAAGGACAAATGGATAGATGAAAGGACAAATAAATAGATGAAAAGATGAATGGATAGATGAAAGGACAAATAAATAGATGAAAGGACAAATAAATAGATGAAAGGACAAATAAATAGATGAAAGGATGAATGGATAGATGAAAGGATGAATGGATGAAAGGACAAATAAATAGATGAAAGGATGAATGGATAGATGAAAGGATGAATGGATAGATGAAAGAACAAATAAATAGATGAAAGGATGAATGGATAGATGAAAGGATGAATGAATGAAAGGACAAATAAATAGATGAAAGGATGAATGGATAGATGAAAGGATGAATGGATAAATGAAAGGACAAATAAATAGATGAAAGGATGAATGGATAGATGAAAGGATGAATGGATAGATGAAAGGATGAATGGATAGATGAAAGGACAAATAAATAGATGAAAGGACAAATAAATAGATGAAAGGATGAATGGATAGATGAAAGGATGAATGGATAGATGAAAGGATGAATGGAGAGATGAAAGGGCAAATAAATAGAGGAAAGGATGAATGGATAGACGAAAGGACAAATGGATAAATGAAAGGATGAATGGATAGACGAAAGGACAAATGGATAAATGAAAGGATGGATGGATAGATGAATGGATGAATGAAAGGATGAATGGATAAATAAATAAAAGGATGAACGGATGAATGAGACTACAGCGTTACTGGAAGAGTTGTAGTTTCTTAAAAACTTAGAACCATTAAATTTGAAATTTATGTCTTTTCCGTACATGATTAATGTAATTAGTTGTTACAGCAGTCTCGCACTCTAATAAAGAGAACATGTTCATAGCTATAATAAGTGTTGCATCTTATTGCAGGTACACGTTTGTCAAAGTTCCACTGTAGCCGATCACTGTCAGGTGTTTGCTTTAAGCGACCCAAAAGAAGCCAAATTCAAGAATAAATGTGATCACGAACATAACGATTCATGTGATCGATGCGATGAACTGATATCTACCCTTAGTGAAATAGAGTCAGCACTAACCACTCAGACCAGCAATCTGCTACCAAGTGCCAAAGAAGAGCTTACATTCGTTTTGAAGCAATCCAAAGTCAACATACTTGCTTGGAAGTCACACATATTGAGATGCATTCACCAAGACGCAGCGAGAGTTGACGTTCTGGAAAACCTCGATGAGTCATCAGTGCTGATTTTCCAAGACTGGGCAATGAAGTATCTGCCGAGAAAGTTCCGCGAAAGCCAAACAGATTGGTTTGCTAAACGTGGCATATCATGGCACATTAGCGTGGTCTTTAGAAAGATCAACAATCAACTCGAGATGCTTACCTTTGTTCATGTATTTAAGGCATGTACCCAGAACAACTGCGCAGTTCTTGCAATAATGGCAGATGTCGTCAAACAGCTCAAGGCCGCCATGCCAGCACTGAAGACCGTCCACTATCGACAAGACAATGCCGTCTGTTACCACAGTGGACCAACAATAATCTGTGCCAGCAAAATAGGAACTGAGCTTGGTGTCAAGATCAAAAGATTAGATTTCTCTGATCCCCAGGGCGGGAAGGCAGCATGTGATCGAAAGGCTGCAACTATAAAATCGCACATGCACCTGCACCTTAACTCAGGACATGACATTGAAACCCCAACACAAATGTGTGAAGCCATGCTCTCATCTGGTGGCATACCATCCCTCAACATTACCGTCTGTGAATCAGTCTCCATTCCCACCATGCCGTCTTACAAGTTAGAAGGTGTAAGCACGCTTTACAACATAGAATATGAAAACAAGGGTATGCGTGTGTGGAAGGCCTATGGCGTGGGTAAAGGAACACTTCGCTCTGAGATTTGCTCCTTAGAAGACCTCCCATCCGTTAACGTGGTACAATCGCATCCCAGCAAATTTTCCCCTGTCAAAAGCAGAAAACAGCAAAGCAAGGGCACTTCATCGAAAGAGAACGACCAGCCAGACAAAGAACAGGAAGTTACATCAAGCGACGCACTCTTTACGTGCCCGGAAGAGGGGTGTATTAAGACCTTCATGCGGCACTCCTCCATGATGCAGCACTTAGATTGCGGAAACCACCAGCGCGCATTAGAGCGCGAGACACTGTATGATAAGGCTGCTCTGGAATATGCGGAGCAGCTCGAAGGTCAAGCCACATTACATCCACAAGTTGGAAATGTCCGTAAAGCTGCTGATGCAGGGATAGACAAACAACCAATGGGATGGGCACTTAAATCACGAGGGGCAACAAGAGCCAGATTTACAGATAAGCAAAGGTCATTCCTTACAGCCAAGTTTAAAATTGGAGAGGAGACTGGAATAAAGTCCGATCCAACAGCAGTAGCAAGATCGATGATGCTTGCGAAAGACCCTGATGGCAACTTGATTTTCAACAGCGACGATTTTTTGACATCAAAGCAAATTGCTGGCTTTTTCTCAAGGCTCGCTGCAAAGAAAACGCTTCAAGACGACGTCCTTATAGAAGATGTAGAGATCGCTGTTCATGAAGCTGAGCTAGAAGCGTTTGCTAATGAAGTGGAGCAAGAGCTTACACTGAAGCATCCCATTGTATTTGAAGCATATAATTTGTGTGAACTCAATGTAAAGAAGAAGCTGGATACGTTTTCAATGTCCGTTTTGATCAACATTTGTTCTCAGTTTGGAATTGACACTACTGACATAAAAAGCAAACGAGCAAAAAAGCCCTACGTCTCCAAGCTTCAGTCACTCTGCCAAGGCTGCGAATGTCAGCAGTAGAACTTGTAACTTAAGGTGACTGGCTACTTTTGAACGCCTTTGAACGTTCGATTCGAGCCAACGATGTGCGCGTGCACAAAAACCACAAAATTTTATTTAGGAACCATACACGTTTTGAGCTTCAAAAGGGCAAAACCCTCGAATTTTTCACGGGACTGTGCACTTTCTTTATGCTTAGTTGAAAGAAGCTAATGAAATCTACGTTATACAAGTTTTCCAAAAAGTTAATTTTTCTAACGTACAAAACAAATCGATTTTCGTTGGATTTTTTTTCCGACTTCATGCGAGTTTTGAAAGCACTGAACGGAAAAAAAATTCAAAAGTAGCCAGTCACCTTAAACAATATCACTGATTGTTTTATGAAATCGATCCTACTCTACTTATTGTATACACTGGTATATGAGCCGAGTCAAGTAGAAAAGTACCCAATCAGATTACGCGTTTGCTCATATCCAGTTATTATCTCCAAATGTAATATAATATATTATCATATTATTATCCATGAAATAGCTATATTTCTCATTTTCGACAGTTGTTATTTTAAATGGTGAAAATAACACGAGCCAAAAGAAATTTACCATTGAGACACCAAAAAATCATTTATTTCCATGGATGATCATAGTTTATATATGATCATGATCGAAACATAATTTCACATGCTCGCTTAGAGGTACGGATTTCATCTTCTCGTGTTTAGATTCGCTGCGCTCACTCGTAATAGATCTTTTGTACACTGCACTCGAAGCAGATGCCTATATATGCCAATATCTCCGAGCGCCGTAATTATCCTCTATATTCATGTTTTGGATTGCGTTTATACGGTTATATTACTGTTTCACGGGTTGATCAAAATTAATGTTTTAATATTGGACAATATCAATAGTAGTTGTATAGTAACAAATTAAAAGTAATGTTAAATTTGTACACGAATAATAAGAGTATATACTTAGCTATACTTACATTTGAAAACTTTGTAAATATATTCTATGAAGTCTGTAAATAATAATCACATATATGTAGCCTTGACAGGAATCGAAGAATTTATTTAATTAATGATATCCTTCTACAAAGCCTTATTGGATACAAATATTAAATGGTGTTATATCATAGAATTAAAACAAATTTTATTTGTTCCAAGATAATTAGATTTAAAATCAGTTCCTACTGTTAAAATACGTACAACAAAACATAATAAATCTTCATAGCGTGACATTTAGACGCGTGACAATTAGACACGCGTCTAATTGTCTGGAGTTGTTGACAGTTTTTTGTTGTGATTTTCACGATATTTAAATCGCAATATCTTCACAAATATAAAAAGCCCGAGTAAGATTTTTATATCATCTTAAAAAACAACATTTCCTTTACTTAAATACGAAATATCAAGAAAATCAGAAATATACCGGGCAGGAAAAAATAATATTTAAAAAGTGTGGTAAATTAGAAAATTTTAACTTGCAAAATTCTACAATTTTTGATGGCTTCCTATGGCTTCAAAAAACACACTTAAAAGGTTAAAATTTAGATCCAGCCCTTCATTATTATCTGTTATATACGATTATGAAGTCGATTTTTGTAATTATTTGTTTTAAATTGACCAAATGAGACGTTTTTGAGAAGTCATGATCACGCGATTTTTTTGTCGATTTTAGACATTTCCAGTTTGGGTCACGTTTTTCTAAATTTCTCGCGTTTAAAATAAAATTTTCGAAAACAAACCCCACCACGATTCTTAGTATATAATAGGGTTTCGATGGATGAAATATGAAGGATTTTGTTTTTTCTTCATGTGCCACGTATTCTCGATTTTGCTCGGTGTTAGTTGACATTCGCTCTTAATACACTTTATTTAACACTTTTTTAATTTTTAATTTTTAACGTTTTAAAAAACGTTCGATAAGTAACTACAGTAACAGTGAAGGTTTTTAACATTACTATAAAAATAACCGTCTAGAGAATGTCTAGATAAACTATGTCTTTACTTAGATATTTAATCGTCGCCAAACCGTGAATATTGGTTTTGTCTTCCCAGGTGAGGGAACCTTGATACATCACTGCTTGTACAGTCTGGGCTCTCCTGGGCATGCTCAGTATCGTTCGTACCCCGTATATGACTCAGTTTGACGGTAGGCGCGTATCGAGAGTTACTGCCGTTTTTAAAGCGTTGGCTTACCAAGTACACAAGAACCATTGCCAGCATTATCAGCTGGATGACGAGAATTAGAATTACGGGTACAAACACATCGTTACCACCTGAAAATGAATAGAAAATGTTTAGAAATCACCGTCGTCACAGAAAAATCCTTCTCTGGCGGGTCATTGCGTCGCCTAAAGGTCGCCTCTGATCGCTTAAAATCGCCTTAGATCACCTAAATCGCCTTAGATCGTCTAAAATCGCGTTAGATATGATCGCCTTAAATCGCCTTAGATCACCTAAATCGCCTTAGATCACCTAAAATTGCATTAGATCGCCTTAAATCGCCCTAGATCGCCTAAAGTTGCCTACAGATACAGATATTTTTATTTAGCATCATTTTTTTACATTACAATTTGTACATGTATAAATATCAATTTTTTTTTGTTGATGCAGGCTATCTACAATCACCTTTGCAGGTTAGCCTAGGTAGACAGCTTATAAATATAATAAGCTGCAGAAAGATCGAAGCAGACAGTAAAGATGCTAAATAAAATAAAATAAAGTTAAGTAGGAACAAACAAAAATAATAACATAAAAGAAAAAGTTTTACAAAAAATCAATCAAGGTAAATAATTAATTATAATTTGGTTGAGGGACTATTAACAATAACATTCAGTAATATATATTTAATCGATAAAGAAATATATGATATATACATATGCATAAACACATACGCATATACTTAAACATGCATACATACGCATACACATCATAATCATATATTCATGGGAACAAGCAAATTAATCAACTAGAATAAAGGTCAAGAAAGTGATAAGATCGTTCTACATAACGAGTCAGCGCGGCGATGCAAGGACCCAGAGTAGCCCTACAATAAAGACCACAATGCATGAGTAATGAATAAAAACTATTAACTTCTTATTTTTAAGGCGAACGAAACACTTACGGTAGTTGATCATTGAAAAAAAGTCAGAGTCTCGCGAGCCAAACTATCAGAGCGCGCAATTGTGTATAATCACCTACGTATCTATACTAATCATTATTGATATTATAACTAACACAGAATGTACTGATCCTATAATCACCTACGTATTTATACTAATCATTATTGATATTATAACTAACACAGAATGTACTGATCCACCACGTGGACAAGATCCAATAAGATTAAAATAGGTTTGGGCCTTATTGCATCTTCGGTAATAGACATTTACCATGAAGCAGCTCCTCCGGCATATGCAAATACCCGAAAGGCCGCGCTCTGATTCATGGTGCTTTTGTGTTATTTAATTCAATGCGTGGCTATAGGCGGGCATTTGCATAGAATTAGCGGCTTCGTGAGCAATGTACACCAATATCTTTATAATAAAGCCGTTTAATATCAGTTTTTTACGTTTGTCTCTGACTTGAAAACTTTAGAAGAATAGACTGCAATTTCAGAATTTTTAAAGCCGTTTAAGTTCATTTTTTCGTATTTACGAAGACCATATCCATTTACCTCGTGTTTTCATGTCCCTCATGTCCTTCCTTGCAGCAGTTGAAGGTTTAATGCTATCAAATAGTTTCAGTGTTATCGTGTAAGATATCGCGGAGTTCTTCCCATCATCTACAGCGCAGACAAAGTTACCAAAATCCTTTTCGGCCTTCGTTCTCACTATGACAACATTGCCAATAACATGTACAGTAGTTGAGCCCGCGTTGTTTATTGGCTGGCCGTCCTTTGTCCACCGGTATTTGATTGGACGAGGACTGATTGCAAAACAGACGAGTATTACTTTGTCTCCAATGTCTGCATTAACCAGTGAAGTCATTTTCTCAGCTTCAAAGATTAGATTTCCTATAAAGTGTTTTCATATGGTTGTTATGGTTGTTTAAAAGGGTTATGTCAATTCAATCCATCCATACATACATCCGTCCATCAATCAATCAATCAACCAATCAGTCAGTCATTTATGTGTTCGTTCGTTCGTTCATTAAATTCATTCATCATTCATTGATTCGATTGTTCGTTCGTTTGTTCTTTCTTTACATTAATTCATCATTCGATTGTCCTTCGTTGGCTCATTCAATCGTTCATTATTCATTCCTTCATTTGATCGTTCATTCGTTCGTTCGTACTTCCATTCAATCATACAGTCTGTCTGTAACACATTACCTTGCTGTGTAGAACAATCAGTTATCTGCTGCAACTTGACACCATATGAATCGCTTGTCACCCCTCGAGAAACCTCACAAATGTATGTACCAAAGTGCTTTGCGGCCTGTGGTCTCACAATCAGCACATTATCAACTTGACGAGTAACTTTGTTATCAATAACTGAACCATTCAGGCTCCAACTGTATTTGATTGGCTGCGGCCCTGTTGCGTAGCAACTAATAGTGACGTTGTCGCCAATGCAAGCTTTAAGCAAAGGTTCCATTTTTTCTTTTGTTATCCTTAGATTCTCTGAAACATTAAATACGAAAAAGTGAATAGGTTATTTATGAACAAAATTAAAATTAAAAATGACTTTACAAACTTCTAACTATTGTCTAAAGCTATGTGCTGCTCTTAGTTTAAAACAGCAAGCATGCTTAAAGACCCATGGTCACTTACCAGCATGCACCGCGCAAAGACCGAATTTCATAGACAATGAAATTTGCACATTCAGACATTTTGATATATTTTACGACGTAAGTTGATATTTACACTCTTACTATCGTTTAGCGTTTTGGTTTATTTCATTTCTCTTAATTGGACTGACTGCGAATGAATTATAACACTCAAATCAAAATGCAAAGCATGCTGGTAAGTGACATGGGCCTTTGATGGTAGACAATAGAGATTCAATTCCTCGTTTGGTGGTGTTGATACAAAAAAATTGAACGCTTAGTGCTCCCAAGTTACAATGAGTTATATCAAGAGGCCCCACATGGCTTCCTTGTCTATATATGGAATGGACTTTGGTATTACTACACTGCCAGTCAGTCTTGACACTGATCAGCTCAATCAGTCGGTTCAATTTTCAAATATATTTAAGTTATATTACCTTCGTGGTCATGTCCAAATAGGCCAACTCGCATTGTTTTATGACCAACATAGCTAACAGGGATAAATCGTACTGATCTCGCTATAGTCGTGTTGATATAATGGACTAGAAGAACGTTTCTGTGTTTATTGTTACCTGGGAAATACTGAAGAAAAGCAATATACAGTTTAATATCGCAATGAACTACACTATGTTCCAGGGGTTAATGTTAAATGAATGCGGGTTAATGATAAAAATTTGAATTTGCTACCACTAAACGGAAGTGGGTAATTAAGTAAGATTTAAGAAATAGAAGACGATTTTCCGTGTTATATAGCCTGATCTAAACACGCGTGATGTTGGGAGAACACGAGAGAGCGTAGGAAAAGCACGAGCCGTTCGTTATTAAGCAATTCTCAATACGCGCGCCATCAATACGCGCGCGCATGTTTAGATAGCCTCATCCAACACGGTTTTTGACCAATCAGAGCGCGCGTACTATCTAAATTATTTTATAAACATAAATATAAGCCTTTACAGGACAGGACAAAAAGTCATCGACTATAACTAGTGACATGGCAATACAACACATGTACAACACATGTACAACACATGTACAATAGTCCCCTTCACAGTTTCCAACGCCATATTGAAAGGTAGCCGGGCCTTTACATCGAAGCGAGACGAACGTTGAGACTATAATGATAGAGATGCGTGAACTGATACATGTTCGGCAAGGTGTTAAAAGGTCTCTATCATTGCCAACTCAGCGTCTCGCTTCGATGCAAAGGCCCGGCTACCCTTCAAAATGGCGCATGGAACTGTGACTGGTGAAAGGTGACTGTTTCCCTATTTCACCATGACGTCACAATAAGATTACATTTTGATGCAATTTTAGCTCCTCTGGAGAAAATGATCCTAATCATAAAAACATTAAAATGTTTTGGAATGATTTCATAGTAAAATAGGGCAATTACTCTTATACCTTAACAGCTCCATTGGTTTGATAAGTATTCCAAGTCGTACCATCAGTTGTAGTGTTCAGTTTATATGATGTTACCCATTCACCATGCGCTGCGCTTCCCTGGGTTCCAATAGCACAAACACTATATGGTGGTGTTAAATCAAGCTGTATATAATCGGTGGGGTCATTATTGTTAATAGGGGCCCATCCAATACGAGAGAAGAAACGAGCCCGCCAAGGAGGATAGCGACAATCATAGATCGTGGATGCCGAGTAGGAATGATCGGGTATATACTTGGGTGTGACGTCAAACGATTTGTTGTTGCATTCTATAAAAGAATGAACAAAATGTTGAAACATACTATACATTCACCGCGCAAATAGACCTCATTGGTCAATATTTTCAAAAAAACATCCTCTTGAAAGATAACATATATTGGGAGATAGACCTTATTCACTTGCCTCAATGTTTCCCAATACAATCTTTTTGGGAGATAGACCTTATTCACTTGCTTCAATGTTTTCACAATACAATCCTCTTGGGAGATAGACCTTATTCACTTACCTCAATGTTTTCACAATACAATCCTCTTGGGAGATAGACCGTATTCACTTGTCTCAATGTTTTCACAATACAAGCCTTTTGGGAAATAGACCTTTTAATGCTTCCCAAATCAATAATCTTGGGACATTTTTGGCTTTCCCTAATGTTCTCTCTGTACCATTCTTTTGGGAAATACTCTTTTTTTCCTTTGAGATGAACATCCCCATGTTTGTATATTCAAAATATTTCAAACCAAGAAAAATATCGCTCATGCAGGAGGATTTTGTTGCACAAATATTTATTGATATTACCTTTTACTACACCAAACACAGCAACTCTAATTGTCTTGTGATTATGAAAACTGACTGGTAGGAATTGTATATATCTGGCGAGAACTGGTTGTCTTGGGAACGAGTTGGTTACCACAGTTGATTGGTCAGAATTACCGCTGAAAACCTGGCAAATGAAAAACAATTGTTAATAGAAATGTTAAAAAGTGGGTCCATTTTGGTCACATGCATGTGGTTAATAAAGCACTCATAAGTATTCTATATAGACACATGTGTCTGAATATATGTAGTGAGTACTAATGAAATGCTTTATTCGTTAGAAAGCCTCTAGTCAATCATGTGACCTCCACTAAAATATGTTAGACAAATAGAACGAGAGTGATAAAGATAGGCTGAATCAGATAGAGTGCAAATAATATAACCGTGAAATAGATAGCAACAAATAGGAGATAGTTAGTGCTTAGTTAGGCAAGACATAGGAATTCAGTGAGGCATGACAGGAGCACGGGCTTTTTCTAGATCAACGACTTAGTGCGCAAAAGAATGTGTTTCTGACGTTTAATGAGTTAAAAATGAAGACACAAGACAATAAATCAAGACGCAGACACAACTATAACTAAAATAAATACCCAATACGCAAATGAACTAGTATTTGCTAACGCTTTTATTTCTTTTGAGCTAAAAAATCAAGACACATGCAAGACGCATCTAAAACTAAAATCAAGACACAAACACAGTGAATTCGAATTAACAACACAGCACGCAAATAAAATTAGTGTTTGTTATCCATTTATTCTTTTATGATCGAAAAACCAAGACACAAGACACATCTAAAGCTAAAATCAAGACACAAACACAGTGAATTCGAATTAACAACACAGCACGCAAATGAAATTGTTTGTTATCCATTTATTCTTTTATGGTCGAAAAACCAAGACACAAGACACATCTAAAACTAAAATCAAGACACAAACACAGTGAATTAACAACACGGCACGCAAATGAAATTGTTTGCTATCCATTTTATTGTTTCAAAAACATGTAGCTAGAAATCACGATGCAAGACACATTTACAAAAATCAAGAAAAAAACATACCTTGCTCTCCATTTTATTGTTTCAACTTGCGCGCAGCAAATAATGAATACACAAGACGGTATTTTAACTCGAGAACTCAATCAAAGCTAGAAAAAAATGAACCAAAACAACAAGGAAAAACCTACCAAATAATGAAAAGAAACAAACTCCGTGTTTTCTCCTGAAAAATACGTCTCAAATGATGCAGTTTTTTCCACGTGTGCCCCAGTCGTCGCGGCAAGCTAAAATGAAATGTGTCTTTCCTCCGTCACATACTGCACGTGCAAGACCCGTCACGGCTCGCTTATTTCTCGACAAATCAAATTTAGGCAAGAAATAGCACATAGTTAGTAATTAGTTAGCTAACTAACTATTTCACGGTTATATTATTTGCACTCTAAACAATAGACAAATACATAGATATTCAGATAAACAAATTTAAAACAGACAGACAGACAGCTGAAACGGAAAAATGAGTAGGCAAGATATAATTTTTTTTTTTTTCAAATTCCAAATTTCAAATTGCGTATTTTTTGCCTACTCTTTAACATTATTTTTTGGTATTGTTGGGTTAATTGATATATTGGACACGATCCGGAAAAATCTACCTGTAAAGCATACCGCAATCTACAGCACGTACCCCGCGTTTTATTTGAAGACAAGCCAAGAGTAACGCAACGTGGCACATCACAATACAGTTATTGTAATGTAAACTCAACATAAAAACTAGCAACTTTTAACAAGGAATAATGCTAATTCCATTACCTTATCCTTTCCGTTTTCCTTGTAGGTTACCCACTGTAACCCGTCTAGTGAAAACCTCAGCTTAAAAGTGGTGACCCATTCTAGGTGACTGTAAGCTGTACCTTGTGTACGTACTCCACATACCATATACAACCTTCCAAGGTCAATTTGAAGATAATCATCAGGGTCTTTATTATCCTTAGAAGCCCATGGTTTTATATTGCCAAGTCTAGCGTACCAAGGCATGTATGCAGAACTGTAGTAGGAACTAGCATTGAAGCTAGAGTCGGTGATGATATCTTTGTTCTCCACACCGATTGATATATCTGAACAATCTTTAACCAGACAAAGTGTTATATGACATTCGTAAAACAAACTAATAGATTATCGGTTTTAAAAATTACAGAACGGTAAAACATTAAACAATAGTAAGATTAAAATATAATCAAGAACAAACTAAAATTGTTTTGTAAAACCAAACGTGTTTTGCATCAACACAAATTTTAGTCTGTTGTTTGTAATTCCAAAAGCGAATGTATTGCTTTCACGGGACATGAAAGCCAAAAGATTACCAAACGATTGTCATAGTTAATGGAAAGATTTCTAGTGCACTAAAATTAGACTTATTGAAAAAGACATATGACAAAAACACTACACTAAATTTAGTCTGCAAAATGTTTTTTTTTTTTTTGCCACATTATGTACCGATTGGTTTACTTTAAAATTGAATCAATTCAACTGAATATAACGTACACTTACACGTCTTACCTATTGCCTGTGAACTAGAAACTAGCTGAAGTAGCATTAGCACTGTCCAGAAGAACGACCCTCTTTCCATGTTTGCATGTACAGTTGCTTTCAGAATAAAGAACAGCGACTATGCATATATAATAAATAGGTTGCTCAACTTGACCTGTCGTCTATAGTTTCTCTTTTGTTTATAACAGTAACAGTGCCATAGATGCATATTTATTTATATCTTTAATTTCTTATTTCAAATGTTACTTTTACCTATCATGTCTACACAATACACATACGGCTGTTTAAAATCAACATTATATGAGCTTTCGTTGAATGCATAATAGAATATCCTTGAAACTTTATTACTTAGTTTGAAACGTGACTTGGAAGTCTTTTGTTGGTCGATATGTGGGCCACTTCCTGTCACAATACAATAAGAGACTTAACCGCCACTGCGTTACTTGTCGGCCATCTCCAGCTGGAAGCATGAGAGCAGAAAAGGAAGTTCAACTGAGCTTATGGTAGCCTGCGTCACATTCGGACATTTCTCGGCGGAGAAAAAAATGCCTGGCTTATGCCCGGCTTAGTCAATCGAACGAAATCGAACGTTCGGATCAATCGAACACAATCGAATTCAATCGAATGATTGGATTCGATTGCATTCGGCAATCGAATGAAATCGAATTCACACATTTTTTTGAGAAATTCGATAACAATCGAACATTCAATTGCGTTCGATTGCAAGCAAAACACATTTTTTTAACTTACAGTTTTAATAAATTACCAGCTCCAATCCATGGGTAAAAACGTTGAAAAAAAACCCATCATTGTACTATTTACGATTTATAATTTCAATTTGATGGGAAAGTTAGTTCTTTAGAAAAAGGAAATTCTAATCAAATCTATCAAAAACTTATTAATTTGAACTGCCATCAGATCAACGAAGGTGGAAGTTTTTTTTGCAGGAGGGTTGCAGCATTGATTGGAATAAGGCATATTCTTTAGTCTTTTCAACCACGATAGATAGCAAACTCAGATGGTTTCAATACCGACTTCAGTTTAATGAATATCAGTATTATATCAGTTATATGTTAATAGGCCGATTTATTTTTAAGTTCAAGATTAAGGACAACAAGATGTGTTCATTTTGTAAGAAATTTGATGAAACAGAAATACACAATAAAAGACATTACTATAAAAAATTACAGTTGTAACTACATTTATTCGTATGGTACTCAATTGCAATCAACCTATTGATTGTTCAGAAATCGAATGCAATCATCGAATTCACATTTTTTTTCATATGATTGCGTTTGATTGTATTCGATTTTAGTATCATTCGATTGACTACGCCGGGGCTTATGGTATATCTTCTCTGGTATCGATGTACATTCAAGAGACTAATAGCTATTTATGCTTTTGTGGTGCATTCACATTATTCGCAACACTTTCTCAATACAATACAATATGATAACATACAAACTTTAATGTTTAATGTTTAATAATTAAACATATCCAGTAAATAGAAGGAAATAAGTTATTCATCGTGGAATGTGAAATTAAAAGGATACTTAATCAATTGTCTCACGATTGAGGTCATTGGTAGAAATACCGCGACGTTTCGACTGCAAACTGCTAGTCTTCATCAGGCGATGGTGTAGACTGGATGATGGTTGTCTTATATACTTTTCGTCGGATTATCGGCGCTGTGATTGGCTGACGCTTGATGTCCCAGCATGCTTCTTGATTGTTGGCATCCACGCTTCCGGTAGATCGATGCCGCAATCCCTATTGATGTTGTTAGGGTGTAGTCGGATCTGAATGGCTTCCTTGACTCTGCGTGTGTGCCAATGTACGTCTTGGTCGATGTATTTGACGTCTTTCCAGCTCAGGTTGTGTCCAGTCTTGTGGGCATGTTCGGCTACGGCTGAGGTCTCGGTACGGGCCAGTCTTACATCTCTTTGGTGTTCTTTCAGTCTTTCATTCACGGGTCTTCCGGTTTCTCCGATGTAAACTTTGTCGCATTCACCGCATGGAATCCTGTAGACTACGCTGTCTTTCCTTTCAAATGGCATTGGGTCTTTCGGTCTTACCAAGTGTTTGCGTAGAGTCGTATCAGATCTAAAGACTGTGCGAATGCCATGATGTTGAAGGCAACGGCTTAGACTCTGAGATACTCCATCTACGAAAGGTAGTACAGCTAAGGATCTGTGAGTCTGTTGTTCTTTCTGGCGGGCTGGACGGGTCTTGGTAACTCTCTGCAAGAAAGGTGTAGGATAACCATTAGAATTAAGAGCTGAAGCGAGATGTTGTTTTTCACTTACCATGCCGTTTGGTTTAGTAACGACGCGAGACGCTCTGTCGTATAAACATTTCACAACTCCGCGTTTTACTGACTTGGGGTGGTGTGAGTCATACGCAAGGTACTGGTCTGTATGGGTGGATTTTCTGTAGACGCTTGTGTAGAGACGGCCGTTAAGATCCCTGTGTACTAAGGTGTCGGAAAAAAAAAAAAAAACTTACTGACATGTTACTCGCTCTTAAACGAAACGACTGCCTCGATGAGACGACCTACAAGCAGCTAAGACCACAACACAAGCAGCCACCAAGGATTTACGGTTTACCAAAGATCCATAAACCTAATATACCTCTACGTCCTATTGTCTCTTGTGTAAACACCTTTGCCTATAATCTTTCAGCGTACTTATCTAGTATCTTGTCTCCTTTAACAGGTCGATCCGTCTACACTGTCAAGAACTCAGCAAATTTCGTTCAGCAGATCAGAACTATTACCATCTCAGACCACGAAGCTATGGTTTCTTTTGATGTTGAATCATTGTTTACCAATGTACCCATTGAAGGTGCCGTAGAAGCTGCCCTCCAGAAACTCCAAGCAGATGACACATTACCATCGCGAACCAGCCTATCACCTTCTCAAGTCGCCCACCTTCTAGAATTTACTTTAACATCTACATACTTTATGTATGAAAATCGCTTTTACGAACAGCAAGAGGGGGCGGCTATGGGCAGTCCTGTCTCTGCCGTCATTGCCAACTTATACATGGAGACCTTCGAAGAGCAAGCCCTACAGTCGTGTGACCAAGAACACCGAGAGTTTGGAAACGCTACGTCGACGATACCTTTGTTGTTGTGAACAGATCACACGTAGATAGCCTACTTGTCCATCTGAACAGCCAACAAGATTCCATCCGTTTCACCATGGAAACCGAGAATGACAACAAGATCGCCTTTCTCGACACATTAGTACACAGGGATCCCAACGGCCGTCTCTACACAAGGGTCTACAGAAAATCCACACATATACAGACAAGTACCTTGCGTATGACTCACACCACCCCAAGTCAGTAAAACGCGGAGTTGTGAAATGTTTATACGACAGAGCGTCTCGCGTCGTTACTAAACCAAACGGCATGGTAAGTGAAAAACAACATCTCGCTTCAGCTCTTAATTCTAATGGTTATCCTACACCTTTCTTGCAGAGAGTTACCAAGACCCGTCCAGCCCGCCAGAAAGAACAACAGACTCACAGATCCTTAGCTGTACTACCTTTCGTAGATGGAGTATCTCAGAGTCTAAGCCGTTGCCTTCAACATCATGGCATTCGCACAGTCTTTAGATCTGATACGACTCTACGCAAACACTTGGTAAGACCGAAAGACCCAATACCATTTGAAAGGAAAGACAGCGTAGTCTACAGGATTCCATGCGGTGAATGCGACAAAGTTTACATCGGAGAAACCGGAAGACCCGTGAATGAAAGACTGAAAGAACACCAAAGAGATGTAAGACTGGCCCGTACCGAGACCTCAGCCGTAGCCAAACATGCCCACAAGACTGGACACAACCTGAGCTGGAAAGACGTCAAATACATCGACCAAGACGTACATTGGCACACACGCAGAGTCAAGGAAACCATTCAGATCCGACTACACTCTAACAACATCAATAGGGATTGCGGCATCGATCTACCGGAAGCGTGGATGCCAACAATCAAGAAGCATGCTGGGACATCAAGCGTCAGCCAATCACAGCGCCGATAATCCGACGAAAAGTATATAAGACAACCATCATCCAGTCTACACCATCGCCTGATGAAGACTAGCAGTTTGCAGTCGAAACGTCGCGGTATTTCTACCAATGACCTCAATCGTGAGACAATTGATTAAGTATCCTTTTAATTTCCAGTAAATGTTTGTAGGTGGTGTTGATATTCATTTTAAAAGAAGACTTGGTTTAAATAAAATCAATAAGGTTGATGAAAAGGGTTTTTTAATGTTTATATATTAACATAATTCTCCTATAAAACAGGCTATTCTATGTAAATTTACAAATCAAAAAATACATTAAAAATCTGATTTAAAGTCTATTTTTCTGCGCTATACGTTATCTTTGCATCTCCTTTTAATTTCATGTCGCGGTTTCAATGTTTTTTTTTCCCCCGGGTAGGTGGAGGGGGGAAATGGTGTGTGTGTTGGGGGGGGGGGGGGGGGGTAAGCGTAGAAAACGATTTGATTTTCGATTAATTTTTGATACCCTAAAAGAAACCAGGTGATGTCAAAATTCTAAATTTCAATTTTAATACCAATAAGATACTAAATCTCTGATTTTTACCCCATAGAGATACGAATATATATATACCCGACACTTTTTCCCCGAGTCTCCCTTCTCGTCGAAGTTTTTGCTGATTTTTTTCAATTCGCCAAATTCGTGACAGTTATCAATGCTATAATATTGAAAGGCAATGTTTCAATACTCAATATATCATTTTTTGGCCGCCCCCGTAATTGAATCTCTGTGGGGACTTCCCACAATTAGCGAAAATTGTAACTAAGCCACGATGTATAACAAAGAGAAAATTGTAAAGCTAATTAAATATAAATATGAGGTAAACTAATTCTATAACTTGTTGTTTTTCAATTCAATAAAACTAAAATACTTCTGTTTATTTAATGCTGTACAATATGCTTCACGATATGTAAGAACAAATACAAAAACCGCCGGATTCAATGCCGGATCCATAATTTATTATCATTGGAATTCTCACAACACTGATTCAAAATTTTAAAGTTTGGATGAACACTTGACTTTTTTCATGTTATTATTTTCTGAACCTTTTACTGCCTCAAAAACTCTAAGAAATGAAGCCGTGAGTTCAAATACACTAAGTATTCATATTAAATATATTTCAAATCAGTATTCACTCATGGGATGTGGGTTAAAATAAGTAACAAAAATATCAATTAAAGTGTTCACGGTTCGAGTATCCTCACTGTAAATTCATGACTGTTCTGGAATATTCGATATTCAATCCTGTTGGGTATTTTAACAAGATCTACTGCCAATTGATAAGGCATCCAAAATAATTAATTTAAACGTTTCACTTTTCTTTTCATAGGTGAGCGTTGTGTTTACAAGTGTTGCTAATTTGCCAACCAATTTGAAGAACATATTTTTTAATTTTCTTTGTTCTCATAACAAAGTTTAGCAAATCCGTAACAAAGGTGTCACTGCACAGTACGTCCTTCTATTGGTGCATTTAAACTTAAATCTATTTCGATCATTACAGCCCTAATAGGACATCTGCTCACATAAAGGGACAAAACCATGTTGAAGTTAGTTGTCACTGCAGCCTTTTTTCTAGGTAAGGAAACTTTTTTTTGCCCAAAAATACTCATTAGTTTACACTCGAACCGTGAAGACATTCAGTTTGTTAGTTGCTTTTTTTTACTTTACCGAATAGATTAGAAATAAGATTTATTATGAACACTTAGTGTGTGTGAGCTCACTGCATTATTTTATGAGGTGATGTTTTCGGGTTTTTTTCTATAATGTTTAGACGCAAAAGTAGTAATTAGTATTTTTGACAAACAACTATCAAAATTAAAGTAAAAATAGGTAATATCATGATATTTGTAACACCGTAAAAAAATGTTGACTTAACTTTACTGACGTTTCGAGTTTTATCCATTCGTCGGAGTAAAAGCTTTCACTCCGACGAAGGACTTAAGCTCGAAACGTCAGCAAAGTTAACGTTAAATCAGCATTTTTTACGGTGTTTTTCATTATATTAACTATCGTTTACATCAAACACCGACGCAGCCTATACTAGTTTACTCGCTAGTTTACATTTAAACTATAAGGATAGCTCAGTAAATAATTATCAGCAGTCGTTGAATTGCTGTGTACTTTCGGCCTGAATTCGAGCCTTGGTCATAGTACGTTACTGGGCTAAGGCATAATATATTCGCAAAAAAAAAAAACAATTCAGAAAAACGTTTTTCTATACGAACACTAAATATACGTTTTTTTTATTTAAACATGTTTGTGTGGGCTAATAATTGATTATAAAGTGTATAATTGGAAGTTTCTCTATCAAGTTATTTGTTTGATATTTCGGATATTTAACAATTAGACCCGAAGCCCGAATGGGCTACGGGTCAATAGCCCACGAGGCCGAGTCTTCGAGGCCAAGTGGGCTATTGATCTGTGGCCCATGAGGGCGAGAGGTCTAATTGTTTTAGTATCCAACAACTTATAGGTCAAACTTTGCCATATTTTGAAAGAAAAATAACATTTCAATCGTTTTATTTTGACAAAATGACAGAAAATACCGAGCGCGCGCTCAATGACGTGTGACGGCAAAATGTATTCAAAACACATCGAAATTCTCCACTGTTTTTGCCATTTTCTCCCTCAATATTTTAATTTTAACGGCTGAAAATAGCATGCTTTTAGTATTAAAACTACTATACATTTTAGAACGACGGAGGAGTTAAGAAAAGTTCTAAGCTGAAAGTTTAAAAATCTGGCTTTCTCAATCGATCAAACTGAAGAATCGCCTGATGGCGTCAGTAAAGCGCGCTCTTCAAGTCAAAATTCATTCACAAAACATCAAAATTATGTGCTTTTTTGTCATTTTCTTGCTCGTATTTGTAATTTACGATTCAAAGAAAAGCATTATATTCAGTACTAAGCCGTTTTTGAAGAAATAGAAGAATCAAGAAACTTTTTCAATAGTTTACAAAACCGGCGCTTTCTATCACCCAATAGCCCATGGTTGAGTAACCAATGAGAGCGCGCGATTTGTGATAGACCATAAGTTGTTGGATACTAAATATATATAGCCTCCGATATCCATCACGAGATGTTATTTAATTTTTGCATAGATTACAGTTATATAAGGGTAATTAGGTCCTTAGAGGATGAACTATAAATACATCAATTTAAAAGCTTAAGTGTGACCAACTGTCTTTGTTCATTCAGGTCCGGCTTGTGTTGTTTAATTAGTAATTTTCTTAATTTTTATTTAGATTGTTTGATTTCGTCTTTGTATAAAAAACGGGTTTCTGTATGAAGAAATAATAATAATAATAATAATTCATTTCTAGTGTATCTGAATAATTCTCGATGCCCTTACAATTTGATTTAAAACAAATGATATCAATGTAGGAAGATATTAATGATTAGGCATTCGCAAATAGGTAAAAGATTCAATCTCAAAAATAATGTTAAATGGTATTTGAATTAGACAGAATTGGCACAGCTTTTGACACAAGGCGGGAGTTAGAACATTGAATTGGAGCAGCTGTGGAAAACGCGCTTTTATTCTAGGTCTCATTTCTATACATTTTAGGTGTTAATGCTGTTAACTTGATTCAGCTAAATTAAACTTAATTATTATTTTTGTGCAGGTTTCTATTTTTTCGCCGCCCGGGTTGTACAATATTTATTTTTTTCGACCAGAGAGGTCTTTTTTTTTACATGATTTTGTTCTCTGAAATCCAAAGCGAAAACAAATGTTTGTGTTTTGGTTAAACTTTCCACAAGTCCGTTTTTCAATTCCGTTATTTATTAGTCTGGTACAATTCAACGCGCAGTTACTTCGCGACTTTGTTCAGCTAACTTTCGGGCGATTTGTTCGCTTTTTGTCGGGAAAACACACCAACGTCGGCTTGTCTCGGATTTTCGTATTTTTGATGCCTCAAAGTCTCCGATTTTTGTGTTTTTGATGTCTCAAAGTCTCTGATTTTCGTGTTTTTGAGAGTCTCGAATTTTTAAATAAAGTAAATATATTTTAATATTTTACCATTCGCTAACCCCTTTTTTATCTTGGGTCTGAGCATGATTTCTTTCTTCCCCCCATCCAGCAACTAATTCGGCAACGCATTACGAAAAAACGCCATTCTTCATTAGCCAAACACCACCAAGTAATTGTGCTACAATACGATAATATCATGAACTCCATGTTTGAAGATCATGCTTTAAGATGGTGCAACATATGATAAATATACTGTTTGCTTATCTAGTGTTTGTACAAGTGTCGTATGGAAGATCAGAGGGGTCCTATGAACACCAGCTCCGAAGAATCTTGCTAAACAACTACGATAAGGTTGTACGTCCAGAACAAAAGGGCAACATCTCAGGACCAGTCATTGTTGAATTTGGACTGAATCTAAATATATTGGTTAAAGCGGTGTGTTGATATTTTTACTGCAATTCTCATGAACATGCGAACTCCAAGGCTCAAATACTGAACTCGTTTTATGAGTTTTCGATCCCGTCAATCAAACTTCCGACACTCGTATCAAAGATATGCCTATTGTTCTGTTGAAATCTCAACCTGTTCAAATCAAGTTCAAATCTGGTGCGCTAATCATGCGCTAATATATGGTAATGACATTGTTTTCAAGATTGCATACGGTATTTCTGATACCGGACCATTTCCAGGATGCTTTCCGTAGTAAGGACATATAACATGGCGGAATTTGAAAGGTGTGGAGACGATTTTGAAGTTTTTTTTAGAGAAAATAACAGCTACGAAACTCCGAGGTTTAAAGAAGACTCAAATCGTTTTAAAAAATTGTTTGGAGTTCGATTGAAGTGAAGCGGTAAATTCCACCACAAAAGCAAGCAATGATCCGACACGTTTGTTTTAGAATCAGTCCACTCACTTAAAAGTATTACTTGGTCTCCCTCTTCATCGACGATTTGATTCTCTTCTAAATCTAGGAGTTTCACGGCTATTATTTCCTCTGAGGATTCTCAAACATCATCAACAAGCTTTTCAATTAAATTTTGCCGTATTGAATTTTGATACTTCGGAAAGCATTCGGAAAATATCGGGCGTTTGATTGACGGAGGCGAAAACTACAATTAAAAACGAGTTCAGTATTTGAGCCTTGAAGTTTGCATGTTTGTGAAAATCGCAGTTAAATGATTTAGTAATTCCTTCGATTCGTCTCATTTTCTTTATCTCTATTTTCTTTATCTCATTTCAAATGTCTTGCATGCAATGTGCGCTGCATAAATTAATTCCACATCTTTAATTTAATCACCCACAAAATGATTGATGGTTTATCTTTATTTCACGTTTAAGGACATCAAAAGGGAAATCATCGTTGTGGAAGCATGGATTGTAATGGTAAAGGCCCGGGCAAACGGTTTCAACATTTGCTTCAACATCCGTTCGATTTTGTTGAATGGCAACGTTTAAACGAACGGTTGTTGAAGCAAATGTTGAAACCGTTTGCTCGGGCCTTTTAAAACAATTTCGGTATATATATGCCATGGATTTGCCATGATCAATAGCATACCAAGACATTTTGTAAAATGTATATAACAACTGGCTTGGGTTCTGTTTTACAGAATCTGTAATAAAAAATAAATAATTTGGTCTAAATCCCATGAATGAAGTCATAATCTCAACGTCGAATTTGCTTATTTTGTGAGAAATATTTCCAGATACGAGCTGGATGTTGCATCAAGATATCAAATCATACTAATTATAGCTGTTTTGTATAATTTTAAGGAAATATGACAATAAACGAAAACATTTCAATCCAAAATTCTATCTATTTGTATTGGTTCGTATACACCTTATTCCAAAATGGCTGACAGGCCCTTGATGTCTCGTTCTCATGAAATAATTCTTTTCTTTTAAATTCACTCAGGCTCAAAAACAAGAGAATAATTTCATGAGAGTGAGGCAACAAGGGCCAATAGAACAAAAGGTCCTCATTTTGGAATAAGGTGTATATTCAAGCGGTTATTTGCATCAATTTGCCGGTCGTGGGCGGAAAATCTAAAATCCTTAATTTCTTCAAGAGAAAATGTTTTGGAAGAAAAAAAACTTTGCCAGAGTTCTAACCTACCTAATGACTATTGATAAGCAAAATATAAAGAAAGCGATTGTTTTATACCTGCCTCTATAATTTTGTTATATTTTATTCGGTTTTCGATTCCGAGACATTGTTACTTAAATACTTCATTAATTATGATATTAACGTGTTGAATCATCTCTATTGTTTGTAAAGTTGATGTTGTTCAATAAGTTTAAATGTTATACAATCATGTGTGTAACAGTAAAACTTGTAATAAATATTTATATTCATACTCCGCTACCCAAGATCTGATGTAGATTCGTGACTTGGAGAGGTATCACGATCAATATTTAGCGACGCTTAGTACTTCAAATGCTCCCATTAGATGCGCTTGAACGAGTCATGCACTCGTTGTTTGTTATTTGGAAATCAAAGCCGTATTTTTAAAATTATTTAAGAATTGTGGAGGATTTAGTATATCATTTTGTACTAGCCGTTTCTAATAGAAAGTGAAGCACTGCGGTCAAAAGTTATATATAGTGTATTCTTAGAAGTATTTTCTCTATAAGGTCTCTAGTACGTATACAGGCTAACTTTCCACGTGTTTTGATGATTGACGATTTTGACATATATGGTTTTGCTTGATTTTTTTCTACACTTTGTTTCAAAATACATCATAAAGTAATCCAAACCCTGAAATAAATATAACAAGCAGTGCTGTCTAGAAGAAGCGGTTTTTCATGCGTGTCTAATGGAATTTTTGGTTCCGCATTAGATCTAGAAAACAAATATGTTTTAGGAAAATACGTGAGAACTAGCCTACAAGAATGTAGTATATATAAATGTCTTCATGGTACAAGTTTGTTTTCATATTACGAACGAGCGAGGCATTGCGAGCGAAGTTTGAAGCTTGTTTATAATACGTACTGAATATAACGAATACAAATTGTCTAAAACCGATATGAGATTGTGGCCGATTCCTTTGAATGTAGGGAGACCATATTAACATATGGCTAATGACTCAAACCAGACACAATTAGATACAGATACAGAATTAAAGCAGACTACATGCACCAGCTAATCACTACCCTAAGCAGAAAAAACATTAGTCAGCCATTTGGACTTAGGGGTACCCCCACCGTACATCACAATCAATCAGAAGAAACGGCCGATGGACTTCCGGACAACGGTCGAACATGTTCGCGTAAGAATCGGCTTTAGACAAATCAAAATCGCACTAGTCAACTTGAACAAAGATGAAAAATGGCCCATTTAGGGGTGGACCATTAGAAGTTGGGGGAGGGGGGGTGGCAATATTTTTGTGTAGGTTATTTTTTTTTGCCGCACGGGTTGTGCAAGATTTTTTTTTCGACCAGAGAGGTCTTGCACGTTTTTTTTTTTACAGAATTTTGTTCTCTGAAAGGACGCCCGCCTCGGTACTTGCTATGTTTGTTAAAGCCTTCCAAACGAAGAAAGACAGTGCCGAGGTCTATCCAGCGTCCCGAAACCAATGACAAAGTACTAGAGTTCAGTGACGACGATCCAGCAGAAGGAAATCTCCAGCCCAAGGAAATAACGGCACCAAGACAATTGAATGTCGAAGATGACAATGATTGGCCATCTGTTTCTGAGAAGCTAAACCAAATCTTCTTTTGGTTGTTCATAATCATCGTTATCGTCTTGTACTTGTGTACTATGGTCATTCCCAAACTCTGAAAAGAGTCTTAACACTTTTAATCTTAAGCACAGCAAAACATAAAAAAATGGCGACAGCAATTCTTGTGCCGACACAATATACTGATTTCTAGACTACAAGAAAAAGCTAGCGCTGAAGCGAAATAAATTTGTTGAAGTACTGAATTCTTACTGGATCATATAGACTATATATATTGCATGCGTTTAATTGAGGTTTTTTTTAGATCAGTAATGAGCTTCGACTACCTGCGGTGATGTGTATTCATACGCTGAAACATTATGTTATGTATTAATCAAAGTTGTCAATAAATATTACTTGAATTACTTGTGGAAACGAACATTTTACCAAACAGTGAAGTATTCAATTTTCTCTTTTCCTTTTTTTTTCTTTTCCACTTTTTCCTCTTGTCTTCTTTTCCTCTTTTTCTCAATGCCTCTTTTCTTCTTAACTTCTTTTCCTTTTTTCCTCCTTTCCTTTTTTCCTCCTTTCCTCTTTTCCTTTTTCCTCTTTTCCTTTTTCCTCTTTTCCTCTTTACCTCTTTTCTTTTTTTCTTCATTTTCCCTTTTCCTCTTTTCTTCTTTTCTTCATTTTCCTCTTTTCCTCTTTTCCTCTTTTCCTCTTTTCCTCTTTTCCTCTTTTCCTCTTTTCCTCTTTTCCTCTTTTCCTCTTTTCCTCTTTTCCTCTTTTCCTCTTTTCCTCTTTTCCTCTTTTCCTCTTTTCCTCTTTTCCTCTTTTCCTCTTTTCCTCTTTTCCTCTTTTCCTCTTTTCCTCTTTTCCTCTTTTCCTCTTTTCCTCTTTTCCTCTTTTCCTCTTTTCCTCTTTTCCTCTTTTCCTCTTTTCCTCTTTTCCTCTTTTCCTCTTTTCCTCTTTTCCTCTTTTCCTCTTTTCCTCTCTTGCCTTATTCCTCTTTTCTTCTTTTCCTTTTCCTGATAACTGATTGTTAATCATCAACTGGCAACATTACGTTTCAACGATGCAACTTGTCTCAGTTTAAACGGTTTAATGATGTATTTAAAAAATAGCAACGGCAGGACGTTTTGTTATCGATATATATAGATATAATATACTTTTGAATAATGCGACATCACGTGATGTCATCAACTGTCAATAAGATTACGTTTTAATAATGCAACAAGGTAATATACCGATTGAAATATAGGTCAAGAAACTTTGTAATTGATATTCATAATTTCTAAGCCGTTTCATGTTAGAACATATTCTTATGTGGCTGTAACGTTACATATATAAACAAGTCGCTGACTTTGGCTATTCAGTTGTGCTGTCATTGTTTACACTACTAGAGATGGCTTCAAAGATCCTGTATTTCCTACTGATGTCATTTTTCTTCTTTCAAGTGTCTACAGGTATGGTAAACAACGGTTAAATGTAATTTTATTAATCATAGTTAACGGCTAATTAATGTCAAGTCGAACTATATAAATATTATGACTTATGACTTATTATGCCTTATGACTTATCTTATATATTGTTCTCCTAATGCAATCCCCTTAGTAGATCCCGGCACTACATCTTCCTCGTTCGCCTCGGTGTTTAACCAATAAAATCTATCTTCTTAGAGATAGTAGGCCCCAGGTTATACATTATTCGTTTGGGGGATAAATGTTTTTGGGATCGGATATCCTTATTTGTTTGTCTTAGCCCATCAAATTGTCTTGTTGGATAGATCTAGAATTTATTCGCTTGTCCCACTATTTACTCAATACAATTCTCTAGGGAGATTATGAGAACATTCTTTCATGTTAATAGGCTTTTATCAAACATGCGATGTTTTTTCTCATGAAAGCAAACATCTTTATTTGGAAAGTTCTGAAACGCATGAAAGCGGCGCGAGGGCAAGGGCACACAATAGATTCAAAACATATTGTTTTAACCAATACGGCCTCCCGTGATAAATATGAAATATTCTAATTATAATAATTAGGTTAAAAAAAGGTCAAGATAACAATAAAACATTCTTCATGCCCTTGTTGTTGCTGTGCGTTTACTGAACGTCATACCAATACGTTGATGCCATATTTACATACTCTTGAATAATTCCTATAACAAGAATAGAATCGCAAGTCCAGTAGAGTACAAACACTAAAACTAGTGTGCAATACTTTGCACTATTTACCACTAAATAGTGTTGATTAAACAATAGAGAACAAAAGAATTTGCATAATTTAGCAGTATTTAGTGGTATTTATGTTGCACACTTTTAGTGTTTGTACTCTATGCTTGGTCTAGATAGTTATTGTAGTGGTATAGTAATAGTCGGTAGTACCTTCACAGAGCCCTGCACGTTGTATAGGGATAAATGCAATACAATAAATACATATATATAGGATATATTTATGCTATTGTTCTTGTCGTTCTTGTTGTGTACAGCTATTTCAAAAATGGTTGGCTAAAGTTTTGCTGATTCCGAATACTTGTTGCGTTACATAAAAGTGAAAACCAGCAAGTAAACTAGTATAAGCTGCGTCGGTGCTTGATATAAACGATATGTAATGAAATATGTTACACCGTAAAAAATGTTGACTTAACTTTACTGACGTTTCGAGCTTTAGCCCTTCGTGCGAGTAAAAGAGTTACTGAGTATGAGTATAAATAAGAAGCGGGAAAAGTGATTAACCAATCAAAATGTAAAAGAATGACGTCTCAGCTCGAGCTTTAGGATTTTACAGCTTATTTTATTTTATTCTATGCTGAGCAGTGCTATTTACATATGAATATAACTTGCTTGCTAAGCAACATGCAGCATGCAACAAGCAACGTACAGCAAAAACCTTCCCCAGCCATTTTTAAAATAGCTGCTGTATAGCGCCAATTAAAAACAATACAGAATTCTGTATTGTTATTAATTGCCGCTATACAGCAGCTATTTTAAAAATGGCTGGGGAAGGTTGTTTATGTTTATTTAGACCTCTCTCGCGAAGTACCTAATCATATGCTAATGCGCATGTACCGAAAGGCCACACTTTGACTTTATTATTATAATAATAACAATAAAACACCTAAATGGCAGCCATCAGACTAAATTGCGTTATAAAACAACTGAGCCACGTATCAGTGCGAAGCTTCCCCGGCATATCATTGGAATACGATTAGATGTTTCGTGAGAAAAGGACTTTTGCTTTCATCAGCAATAAAGGAAGTATTTCTTTTTACAATATCATATTGTTTTACTTGCATCGGCCTGTCCGGAACTCTCCTAAATAGTACTTGAAACATGATACAGTGACCCCACTTTACCGGTAAACCGTGGGGGTAATAGGACTAATAGCTGAGAGGTTCAATTTAGCGCCCTAATAATCTTTCATTAGCGATTAATCTTCGCCAAACGTTAGATTGCGCGGGGACTGGGTAAGGGCAAACAAAGGTAAGAGGATGGAGATATAAGAGAAGGGGCTTGTTTCTCCCAATTCCCCTTTCTTCCACCCCCTCGTTTTGTGCTGGCAATGGATTTGATTGTAATATAAAAGCAAGCACATGAAAATGCTCTAAATACATTATATACCATAACAATATGAGGATACTCGAACCGTGAACACTTGGCATTTTTCACGTTATTGTTTCCTGAGCCTTCTACTGCTTCAAAACCTCTAAAAATAAAGCAGTGAGTTCAAATACAACAAGTGTTCATTTTAAATGTTATTTCTAATCTATTTGCTCATGGAATGTGGGTTAAAAAAAAGTAACAAAAAAACTCAAAGTGCATGTTCACGGTTCGAGTAACTTCACAGTAATGGCCAGATCGCTTTTCTTAATTTCCTCTTGATGTGGATTAAAATTCCAGGGGCACCAATTGCCAAGTTTATCCTCTACACACCCGGGAACCAGTCTCCAGAGATAATCACAGCAGAAAACCCTAGCAGGACATTTAACCAAACACTAAAACTGACCATAATAGTCCATGGGTACTGGCAAAATGGCGGAGAAAGATGGATCAAAGACATGCGTACAGAACTAATGAAGAGACAAAAAATGAATATACTTGTAGTGGACTGGGGACAAGGGTCTGGTTTTAGGTACAACACCGCTGTCCAAAACACACCCAAAGTCGGTTCAGATATTGCTAAACTAATAAGATCACTACGGCGTCGCCATAACTATGACGTAACTAATGTCCACGTGATTGGCCACAGCCTTGGTGCTCATGTAGCTGGATTTGCAGGCGCGCAAATGAGGTTAAGGAAGGGACAGACACTTGGTAGAATAACAGGCAAGTATTGGTCAAGCACAAATAGCCACAAATGATGATAATCACTTCCTTCCGGCAGTGCAATTTACAATTTTTGTTACAGTCAAAGGACATGAAGCGTGCCTGTCTAGCCTGTATTAATCGTTTTATTATTCGATTCTTGACTTCATTCTTCGTTTTCCAAAATTCCGTTAAAGTATTCAACAACTGAATAAAACCTCTTTAAATCTCACGGAATAATCAGATTTGCTATCTATATAAATAATAGTATCAATTATTTTTGATATCATAATTATTTATATGAATTTTGAGAAGTTTGAAAAACGAATAATGAAGTCAAAAATCGAATAATGAAATGAATAATGCAGTCTAGACGGGCACGCTTCATGTCCTTTGACTGTAAGGCAATACACTCAACCTATAATGAACTATGAACATATGTAATCTAAATTTCATTACTCTCGACAAAAACATAAAAGTAATTGCTAAAACCTAATATATAGCGGCGATAAAATTTTAATTGAAATACCAGAATCATTCATGCTTAGATTATGCTCATACTTTAATTTCGTCTATGAAGGATTTATTCGAATAAAGTATATGAATTTATTATATACATATTGAGTGATATTCAATGTAAAGCCATACAGTAAATTTTCGTTCGTAAATAAACGATGTTTTTCACGTGTGAGGAAAATGACAGTGAATATCACTCGGTATGTATATAATAAAATTTTAGTTATTCCAATGTTTTTGTATTGTATTCAGGATTGGATCCAGCAAGCCCAGATTTTAATCACGGCAATATGAGCGCAAGACTGGACCCAAGTGATGCTCAGTTTGTTGACGTCATTCACTCGGATATTGGACTAGGAGGCCTGGGACTGGCTCGTCCTTGTGGTCACGTGGATTTCTATCCCAATGGTGGCGATAATCAGCCAGGGTGTGCTATGTCGGGTGATTTGACAGGTAAACAATAAAACTATTAGAACATTTACATTAAACCTCACTTGATAAAGACATTGGACGATGTCGAAACGTCGTAATTTCTAAGCGTTTGTCTTTGTTATAAATAAACAAAAAAACCGTCAAATAAACAAACAAACAAACATATCAACGACCTAACGAAATTATCAAAACAAACGAACGCATGAACAAACAACGAATACAACAAACGAAAAAAAGATAAAAAAAAACCCAAAGGAACAAACGACTACTGAATAAGAATAAAATAACCGGGGCAACGATACAAAACAGCGACATAAAAGAACAAACTTTGCATTCCTAATAATATTTATTACTTAATATTTATAAAAATTCCTTGTTCAGTTCTAGGTCTATTTTCACATTGCATGTTCCCATTAAAAATCTTTGATCTCCTTCTCTTGATCTTTTATGCTAAATTGAATAATCTGTACTTGTAACAAAGTCTAAACTTTTGATGGAAAAAATTACCCAATATAATATTATATAAAATCATTACCCCTACCAGAGGTCAGTTTTAAAATAATAGTATTTGAATTTGTAGACTTTCATCCTGTGAGCTTCATAACCAGAGTGGTTGGCAATCTGAAGAGTAAATTTCCTCTTAAATGGCAATTAATTTGTGATCATATGAAAGTCTTAGGGATCTTCACAGCTTCAATCAACGCCAATTGCTCTCGTACAAGTTCCCTATGTGGGAGCTGGCAGAAGTACACACAAGGACTATGCTCAATTTGTAAAGGACGAGCATGCGCAGAAATGGGATATAACGCAGATCAGAGTTCTCGCGGTAGAAATGTATCATTCGAGAAATACTATCTGATGACAACGAACAAATACCCATTCTGTGGAGGTAAGAATTATTGCTGACGATGATTATGATGGGCAATAGTCATGATATTGATACATGCCGATCATGATGGTGATATCGATAATGATTGACTAGAATGATAATAATAATTGACGTTGGGCATTTGGCAATATTGAAAATAATGTTGTGACAATACTATGTTTAAAATGAAGACAATGATTATGATGATGGTACTGCAGGTAATGAGGATAACGAGGAAGAGGAATAATGATGATGACGATGATAGTAATGATTATTCGAAGCATTGGCATTGGCATGAGGCATGAGGATAATGATGTAGTTGTAGTTTAGTTTATTTGCTCTCTTTGAATATTACAATTGATACATAGAATTAGTAATACTAAAAATGATTTACAGTTTTGATTTACAGTTTGGTTTTAATATAAGAAGAGCCTGGGGGCTAAATTAACTGTTAGGTTTTCTAGTTAGCCCCCATTCTTTTAGTTACAATAGTAATTCAGGTTTAAAGAAAAATATATATAAATAGAATATAATTACAATGGATAAATATAACAGTCCTGATGGTTATCAAATTTGATAACCACAATGATGCAAAGATGGCGATGATTAGGATAATTTATCTTATTATATAGATATCGATGAAATACCAGGTGTCTCTAGTGTCTAAAACTTCGTATCTTTCACATGTGAAAGATATCATATCTTTCACATGTGAAGATATCATTTTCAGATGCAATTCGTTTTGCATAAAGTTTTTTAATAACGAGTCAATGAAGTTTTATTTCTCTTGACATTTCATAGATATCTATATAATAAACAGAGCATTACATGGTCGCTTGGAGATACAAATTTTCTCTTCTCGTGTTGAATATCTCTCACTCGTGAGAGATCTATTCAACACTCGAAGATAAAATTCGTATCTCCGCGCGCCCATGTAATATCCTCTCTATGCATGATAATGATGATGATGAATATTGATGTTATTACTGAAGATTGACAATGATTACAATGCGTATAGCACGTTTTAAAAGATCAGTGATGTCTTATTCGCAGTGCCCCTTTACATCTATCATGTAAAAATACTAAAGGTGGAATTGAGAGGTTACAGTTTCTTTGGTGGCAGCAGTGAAATACAGATTACACTGACTGGAAGTAATGGTGTTACTATGACGACACAGTCCAGGTAAAAGCGAGTAACAAACTAAAATATGTCAAAAGCATAATCGAATAACCAAGTTTTCATTTTTAATTTGAAGCAAAATGTTTTCCCTTTTTCGAATTTGAAAATAAAGCAGTGTCTCTAAATATAAAAATTACTAAAACATCATCCTGTATTTGTATTTTCTGCTAGTGATGTAATAGATAACACAAGAAAGGTAACACAGACCATAGTCAGTCACGTGAACCTAGGAAAACTGACGTCATTTACAATCCTGCACATGGGAAGTAGAACAATCTACGTTGGAGGAGTAGAAGTACAGGGGCCTGAGAACAAGTAAGTCATTTGAACAAAAAAAAAAGTACAATTTTAACTATCATTAAAAAATATATAAATCAAAAACTTGAAGCGACTTTTTTAAGTCCAATCTTATAATTAATGCCTTACTAATTGGGAAGACTCAGACCGACACTCACTACCCCCAAAGGGATTCCTTTTTTTACTTGAAATAAATGACTAATCACTGGAATGTTTTCAGGTATATCGGCCAATATAACAAGGAGTTGTCAGCCCCATTTTTCAGTATATTTAGTCAAACCAAGAAGTATACGACGAGTCTCAGAAGAACCACCTAGCTGATTTAGCATCGTAAATCATTCCACGTAACCGTAGACTATTACCGATAAAATTTATAATAAATACAGATGAAACTTTTACACCGAGAATCGTTGCATCGCGACCAGCAAATTGCAATTTTCAATTTCAATTCGTTTTTTTCTGATCCGTCAATCTGTTTGGAGGCGGAGCTTCTACATTAACTCGTCAAATTGATTTGATATAAGCTCCGCCTCGATCAAACTAATTGACGGATGGAAAAAACTTGAAGAAACAAAATCAAAATGAAATTCACAATTTGCTGGTCGCGATTCAATGATTGTCGCTGTAATTGAATAAAACCAAAGTGCATAGCAACACAGTTCATAGTGTTACACCAGAACTCCGACGTGACGATCGAGTTGTATAGGACGTGTCCGATTTAGTGGTGACGAATGAGCGACAAACGAGACCGATTCTACGTTTGATTTCCAACCTAGTTTCCTCTTAGCCTCCTCCGCAGACAACTGCATGCCGAGTCCGAGAGAGTGAGTTTGGGGTTTCTGTGTTGAAAATTCGAAGGACGCCCAAGCCTCGCGAGAGGGACTTCTTCCTTCCACCTCCCCCCTACAGTCATTTTTGCCTTATGCCACAGAAAGCCCGCGTCGCTTTTTTCTTTTTCTTCGTTTTTTTTTGGCCCTATAGAGATGCCTGCGGAGGAGCCAAGTTTCCTCGGTGGTTTGGCGTTACAAGTTTAAAGTAGGGGCTATTTTACAACGTACGAATATATTCATTGATCGATACTACATCGTCTATTTTTGTAAATCAAATTTTATTAATTAAATTTGCACATAAACTACTAACTACGTGGAAAAGAACATGTATAAAAAGAAAGAAACAGAACGGGATGGTGGAGCTGGAAGTAGGCAATTTTGCCATGAATATAGAGCAGGGAAGGAAAGAACTTAGTCCGCGTACCAAACGAATCTTTTGGGAGAGGGGAGAAAGTTGTTTTGGGTTAGCTGTGTTACCAGTTTAGCAGCGCGAAACCTAAGACTAGTGCTAAAAACTCCCCTCCCATCCTTCCCCTTTCCAAAAAAAAAAGGAAAGGCTTGCTACGCAGACTAGAAAGATTTGTGCCTCGCCTTATGCTCCACAAGGCTAGGGAGATATACATACCACCAACTACCGTATATAAAATGATTACAAAACTAATTAAAGAAAGTTAAAAATATAACAAAAACCTATCCTTTTAACTATAACAATGTGTCTTGATCAGCATTGGAGTCTTTCTTGGTGTTGCGGTGCTGTTATAGAATGAGTACATCTTGCAATATCAAGAAAGGCTCCACTTGAGTGAAGAAATGCCTGATTCTACCAGCTCACCAGCGAAGACTCTTTTCCATTAGACGTTCCCGCTATACTAATCTACAACAGGCGCACTTCATGTAGAAGCAGAACCAAACGAAAACAAAAACGATAGAAAATACATTGAACAGTATATTATATACTAACTTTCTGGCGGCCATTTACATTATCATTGTTGTTATTGTCGTTGTTGTTTTCGTTTGGAGTGTGAACTAGATGAGCCTGAACTACCGTGCTAATAACAGTAGAAAATTTCAATAACTAGTGAGCTCTAAAGTCATGTCCTTTTTAGTAATCAATACCACATATGCATAATCGTAAGCAGTCAACAAGCTGTTCTGTTGGACAAAATTGTCATTTTTCACAGCGGTTCAGTTCAGTGACCACGAATGATAGTTCCAAGTCGAGGTTCGAGTTGATGCGCATGATAAATTATAGTTTTGCTATTTGTGGCAAGTCCAACCGGCTCGACTTGGAACTTTTATTCATGGTCACTGAACAGAACTGTGAAAAGGTCTATGATGAGACAACGTGTGTAACAACTCACGATAAAAACGAATTTTGACCTACAAATTATCTCCCTCCCCCATATCTACCCAAAATAATATTACAGGAAGTCTGACGCATTGTTTGACAATGTCCAACTCAACTAGATCAACATTGACCCGGCGGGAGGGGGTGGGGGAATATTAGCATTCCTCTTTAGTTTGATACAGCTATTTTTGTAGCTACAACGTGCTGTCGAGATCCAATGGGATCGAAACAGATGTCAATGGTTGTTTATCAATTTTGGCTAACATGTTTAGCCCTTTGTTATATAAAAATAGAAATATTAAATACGACCAAATAAAACTAACTACTAATTAATTAAATCTAACTAATCTCTATGCCAAGCGTCTGTTAAACAGCCACTCAAAGAACACAATAGGTTCCATGGAGCAGGACCCTATTTGAGCCTGTCCAGTCTGTTCCTACGAGGAACGCCTTGGTGTATTTAGTCAGCAACTGGAAGTCGTTTGATTACCTTCTTCATCATGTTCCTATGGAAACAACGAGAATTGCTGCGTTATATTACATTTATCTGACTTGAATATGATGAGCAATGATAATGTGATGATGGTAACGATAAAATGATGATGATGAAGAAGAAAATGATGGTGATAATGATTTTAAAAAATAGTAATGATGATGATTAAAATAGTAACGATAGTGGATAGTCCTCCACATTTATCAAAACCATAATTGTAAATAGTCACTGATCATAAAACCACCGAGAGGAGTGACTATAGACAAAACCAGCTAACGCGTTGCTATGTATGTTTTCACCCAATTCAAATCTTTTGGGAATAAGATTCCTTTTCTAATTTATTACAATGTCATGTGGAAAATGTTTGGAACAGAAGATCGATATATCGCAGATGTTTTGAATTGGGTCGAAAAGTATCTCGTCATCTTGTGGCAGCTATTTCAAAAAATAGGCAGTCTATGACTGCATGTGGCTACTGTAAATAGTGACAACTAAGGTCTTGAAAACAAAACATTTACGAAAACTGAACAGCAACTATATTGAGCAAATCATATACTCATAGCCAAGGAGTCAGATTTGGAACATTAAACTATTTAGAAGTATGAAAAATCCAAACCTTCACATCAAAGATGGCGAATAGCATTAGTGTTGTTTGGGCTTCCTGTGGGTTGCCTTAATGTTGGGCTTCCTGTGTTTCTATTGTTACACTCACTTACTCACTCAACCCGATAGCATAGTGGCCATATATGGCAGTAGCCACAAAAACGTAGAATACTGAATACTGCATACTGGATAGTGCATTGCAAAGACGGAAATGCATTCTAGTTATTTTATTCTTATAATTAGTGTATTCCATTCAAAACAATATACAAGTTAGTTATGGGAGTAAATATCGCTGTATATTTACTTTTTATTTCAAATTAATGAGACCCACAATGCCCTTAAGTCTTGGAATGCACTATTCATTATTCAACGTGTTTTGAAATAGCTGTAATTAATAAAATGGTTATTATCACCTCACCATTAAATCATAATGAAGATCTATAATATTGATGATAATACTTTACTCTGGGATCATATAATTCATCGATCTTACCTGATAAGTTCTAGCTTTTCCTCGATGCTTTCCCATGGATACCTGTCCTCGCTGTACTCTAATAATGCTGAGAAAGGAGAAAAATATACACCTAATTGAGCAAAGGTTGAAAAACAGATCTTTGCGATTATAAAAGCAGAGACCGAATTGGTGGATGGACATTTTAGTTAATGATATGCAATATGCAACATATGTGATAAGACAACAAGCTCTCAAACGCTCTGAAAATCAATTGTTTGACGTGATTATTCAATGGCTGCGTTTTTTTTTTAAACCAGCACAGCACAGCACGCACAGCACAGCACAGCACAGCACACAGCACAGCACAGCACACAGCACAGCACAGCACAGCACAGCACACAGCACAGCACAGCACAGCACAGCACAGCACAGCACAGCACAGCACAGCACAGCACAGCACAGCACAGCACAGCACAGCACAGCACAGCACAGCACAGCACAGCACAGCACAGCACAGCACAGCACAGCACAGCACAGCACAGCACAGCACAGCACAGCACAGCAAAGCACAGAATTCGAACAGAGCACAAAATAGATGAATGAAAAACTAAAAAAAAATCAGTTAAAGGTTTATATCAAGCAACACATGTCAATATTTACCTTTGGCTAATTTCACTTCTCCTATCCAATCACCTTCACTGTAATGCCTGACACGAAGATTCTAAAGACAGGATATTTAAAGCTTCACAATTACGCATGCTCCTGTATATTTCACACTAATAACAATTGCGTCATTTGTGAGAAGTGTTTGTGTTTATTTATTCGAAATTTATTCGTTTATTTATTCGATATTTATTCGTTTATTTATTCGATATTTATTCGTTTCTTTATTCGAAATTTGTTCGTTTATTTAGTATATTTTTTTTCGTTTATTTAATCAATATTTATTCGTTTATCTAATCGATATTCTTCTCCTATCCAATCACCTTCACTGTAATGCCTGACACGAAGATTCTAAAGACAGGATATTTAAAGCTTCACAATTACGCATGCTCCTGTATATTTCACACTAATAACAATTGCGTCATTTGTGAGAAGTGTTTGTGTTTATTTATTCGAAATTTATTCGTTTATTTATTCGATATTTATTCGTTTATTTATTCGATATTTATTCGTTTATTTATTCGATATTTATTCGTTTATTTATTCGATATTTATACGTTTCTTTATTCGAAATTTGTTCGTTTCTTTATTCGATATTTATTCGTTTCTTTATTCGAAATTTATTCGTTTATTTAGTCGATATTCATTCGTTTCTTTATTCGATATTTATTCGTTTATTTAGTATATATTTTTTCGTTTATTTAATCGATATTTATTCGTTTATCTAATCGATATTCAACAAGGACGCGCAAACAAGTTCTGATACTTTCTCTGCAGATAACATTTTAAAATTTAGAATTAAAATTTATTTAAATGCTGAAAAAATGATACAACGTAAATTACCCTAATTTAGCAATATTAACAATATAACAATAATAGGTGATTCTCAAAAAGAATAAAAAGAAAAGAAAAAGAAATAAATAAAAAAAAATAGTACAACCAAGGCTCGAACTCAGGTCAACGGATTCATAATCCGGAGAAAACCCTGCGCGCCACGGATGACTCGCAATTTGCATAACAATATACAGTTCATTCGCACGATACACTAGGTTATTGTGAACCCTAAAACAATCGGTAGACACGATGGTCGAGCGGTAAGGTGCGTTCATTCATGGCCTAGGATCCGAGCGTTTCCTCCCTCTTTGACTGCAAAACTATCTGTCAGGCCAGCAATGATAGCATGGTGGGGGACCCAAATCTCCTGCCTTAATGTAAATCCATACGACGATTCAGCGCTTTATACGTCTGGATGTATGGTCCTTTTTTAGATTTTGCATTAAATTAGCATATCAATTCAATCTTACGGTTCCAGGTTCAAGTCGCCAAAATCTATATTTTTTTATTTTATCTTTCTTTTTAAGTTGTTTCTTTTTTTTAGTCCTTTTAATTATTTAAGTAAATTATTTGTGCTACAACTAAAACAATTCAATTTACTACGTTTTTAGGCTTTCTTCGAAATCAACGGCATTGTAACGCTAGCTGCGAAATACGTTTTTGGCAGCCGTCTATCAAAAATATAAAAGGGAACGAGTAATAGCAGCCATAAACATATTTCTTTACTAGCCGTTGGAATGTCTGAGTTGGTAGAAACCCGAATATAACCGCAGAAAGTAATGTCAGCCGTTTTAACTTTTCAGTCAAGGGCCAAGAAAATAGCCTGATGTGTGTGCGTTAACACTTATAAAAAAAACGTTGCAGCTAAATTAAGCAACAAGCATCAAGCCAAGACTGAAATTAATGCTGGTTTTGTGCTGCTAATGTATTGAAATCAGAACTGTTTTCTCAAGAATTCGAACTGATAACAAACTATGAGCATCAGTTCACGTGCTTATTACTGTATTATAATCAATTGTGTTAATAACAAGTGTCATTTCAATTCCCGACTCCAAAAACGAGTTGGGGGACTAGTACTAGAATAACCGAGAAGGCCTGGGCAAATTGTTTGGGTAGACGAAACAAAATGGCGTCTGTAGCAAACCTTCACAAAATTCTGATTGCACTGCGAGTAAAAGGGTTTTTTTTACTGAAGATGATATTCCTGGTGCTTGTTTAAACACGACCGAAAGAAAGTCACATCTTGTCAAAAGGTTGGTAAAATTTCCACGTAATTTTGGGTTTTGTTTGTTGATATTTATCGTTTTGTAGATTCTTTTTTCTTATCACGAAGATAAATTTACAGCTTAAAGAGCTTAATGAACTCTGTTCTATCAGATAAAGAATTAAGGGATAATTAATTAACCGATAAATATCACCAAACAAAACCCAAAATATTGTCGAAATTTAACCAAGTTGTTGTGTTGTTTAGGTCGTAAAGGAACCTCTACACAGAAATCATCGTTTCAATTGTGCCACATTTCATTCGTCTGGTGTTTATTGATGTAAACAAGCCCCAGGAATATCATCTTCAGTAAAGAAACTCTTTTACTCGCAGTACAATCAGAACTTTCTGAAGGTTCACTGCTTCGTCTACCCAGACGTTTGCCCAGGACTTCGCGGTCATTCTAGTACCACTCGCACGAGTCGTTTTTGGAGTCGGGAATACACTACCAGTACAAAACCAGCATTCATTTCGGTCTTGGCTTGATGCTTGTTACTTTAGCGACGACAACGATTTTTGAAATTAGTGTATATGAATTTCAGGTTCCGTCAAATACTTACGAATCTAGAGAATCTGCTGTGTTCAAGACGAGTGACGATCAAAACACGATCGATATCATACTGAAGCTTGGCCATTTTCTTTGCTTCAGCGTAGGTATAGCTCAGCTGAGCAATCAGGATGTTTAGAAGAATGACAATGACCATGGCCATGTAGCAAAGAATTATAAGGACCGACAGCCACCTAAAACAATAGAACAATAAACAAAACAACAATAATGAATAACAGAACAATTGAGGACCGACAACCACCTAAACAATAGAACAATAAACAAAACAACAATAATGAATAACAGAACAATTGAGGACCGACAGCCACCTAAAACAATAGAACAATAAACAAAACAACAATAATGAATAACAGAACAAATGAGGACCGACAGCCACCTAAAACAATAGAACAATAAACAAAACAACAATAGTGAATAACAGAACAATTGAGGACCGACAACCACCTAAACAATAGAACAATATACATCAATGATTCGGAGATGAAAAATAATTTTTAACATATCAATCTTCTAGCCAGACACAAGTGTCTTACTGATTGGGAAGAATCAGACCAACACTCAAAACTTGTACATTAAATATTTTAGCAAACCACTGCTCACACGTAGGAGGGAGGGAGGGGGACCGGATAATCCGGAGAAAATCCCCTCTTAGCATTAGAGAGAACACCCAGTACTCAAACAAAATCAGTTGTAATATAATCCATGTCCGAGCCAGGGCTCGAGTATGGGCCGTAGCGGTGAGGGGTATACACAACTATGCTACCAATACACTCATAATAGAGGATCAGCTGGAGTACAAACCCTGCTTAATATTACACACAATTTTAAACTAAATGAATCTAATTAGGCTGTAGAAAACAATAGATGACACATAAAGATGGTGATGATGATGATGATGAAGATAGGGATGAAAATGACGACGCTTATAATCATACCGATGATGACGCTGATGATAATGATGGTGAGGATGACGATAGGGATGATAACGACGACGATGATAATACTGATGATGATAATAACAATAATGATGATGATGATGTCGTGAATCAAAACACGCCACAACTTCTTGTGTAGTTGATAGATTTACTTTCGATTTGAACTCTCTATGTCTCGCTCGCTCTCTCATGTAATCCTCTCTGCAACACACCCCCACGCTCACATCTCAAGTACAAATCACGTACAAAAATAACGCAACATCCGGTCGCGACAATAATAAGAAAGATGGTGATGACGAGGAGAAGACGACAAGAAGGATATAATGATAAGGATGGTACTGAAAATGATGATGATGGTTGGGATGGTAATGATAACGATGATAACCACTGGTTACCCATTCGTTACCGTGTGAACTTTAAAATACTGGTTATTACATTCAAAGCTATCCATGGTCTTGGTCCAGAGTATATAAGAGATTTAATTGAAATCAAACCATCTAACAGATATAATTTACGCTCGAGTACCTCACTACTACTGTCTGTACCATCTATAAAATCAAAGGTTACACTTGGCGATAGATCTTTCCTTATGGCGGCACCTAAACTGTGGAATGCCCTGCCCATCAACATCAGAGAACTGGACACTATTACTAAATTTAAGCGACATTTGAAAACTTACTATTTTAAACAGCATTATAAATAATTTATTTAATTTTACTTATCAATATTATAATTATAATATCATTATTGCTTTTTATGGTTTTTAATAGTAGCAAACTCTATTGGAACAATGACACTTTTCTTATATTACATTGTTATAATCTTTCATTTTATTCATGTATATATATTGATAATTGTATACTACAGCGCATGTGATAATTTTTATTGAACCTGCGCTTTATAAATCATTAAATTATTATTATTATTATTATTATTAACCATACCGACGATGATGACGCTGGTATCAATAATGATGGGGAATGAGTGAACAAGCATAGGGAGATACGATGATAATGATGATTAGGAAGAGAATATGATAATATATGATGATGCTGATGACAATGGTTCCTGTCGTGGTAAGAGATGTTAGCTATAATTACTTGAATTTCGAGTAGTCGTCGTCAATTGGGTTTTGCTCCACCAAAGCGCGAATCCCAACAAGCATTACATTCTGAAAACCACTGAAACATAATTGTGAAAGCAATTAACAAATATTCCCCGATATAATTCGTGCATAACCGATCCCTTTGCCAAGTACAGGGCTTCAGGAGCTAACTGACCAACAAGCGGCGAGACACAAAAATGAGTCAAAGCCAAGATTATTATCAACCGATTTTCTTCTAGTCTGTCAGTAGAGAATTATTTTGAATTGTTTTAGCATATAAACACATATAAAAATACACGCACTTGCTGGCTGTAGAATGAACTCGAAAATCTTCATACAGAACTCGGCTATCACCTCATGCTGTATTTGATTTCTCGTTCATTCTACAGCCAACGCGTGCCTGTATTTGCCGGTAAAGCACTCACTAACCCATCAGTCTCTAACCCATATATAAAAATATAATTAATAATTGTTAAGTAATGAATTAAGTTGATAATAACTATTTAGAATAACTTCTTACTCTATCAGCGAAGTTGTATTCATTGCTTGTAAAGAGATGAAAAGCGATCCACAAAAGGCAACGAAGACAATTATGAAGACGACCATAAAACGAACCATGTCACGATAACAAATCTTGGCAAGTGTCTTGGTGTATAGACCAGTTGTTCTATAAAGATATAATATCAAACAATTAATAGAACAAACATCAACCTATTTCAAAAATGCCGTCATTTAGCGCCAGTGAGATTGCAGACAATGTATTCTGGCATGGGCTAAGGCTTGAGGGGTAAATTTCCTTTTTGGTTGAGCCCATTTCCTCCGAGTGAACCGGGTGATTGCAGAGTGAGAGCGAATGAGGAATGCGACCCATTGATTATTATATATGTATATCATATATACAAACAATTTTTTTTCCTAATTTATCCTTTTTTTTTCTTCATAGTGTTTATCGTAAATTATTATTGTAAATAATTTAAATAATATTAGAAATTTTTAGCATATAGTATATTATATACCTTAAGTTATATTGTAGCTGAAAAGCCTTTCAAAAGGAGCTCAATAAAGTTTGTATGTATGTATTATTATAGCACATGATATAAGAGGAGTAGCCATAATTCCTTCAGGTTCTAATAAGTACTAATAAGACAAATTTGTAATAGTCCTTTTCACAGTTCCGTTCAGTGACCACGAATGATAGTTCCAAGTCGAGGTTCGAGTTGCTGCGCATGGTAAATTATAGTTTTGCTATGCGCAGCAACTCGAACCTCGACCTGGAACTATTATTCATGGTCACTGAACGGAACTGTGAAAAGGACTATTGTCGAAATTCTAAAATGAAAAACACTCCTTTTAGGGGATGGACTGTATAGTTCATTGTAAAGCACATAAAACGATATGAATTGCGCTCTCATGTGTGGATCGTGATTCGAGTGGGTTTTTGAAAATTGTGTACGTCATCCAGATATAATGAATAACACAACAGACAATGCAAAACTATGATGGACTTGCTAAATGTAAGTACCACACATAATCTAAATAAAACCACCACTAACCTTGACACGCACGAGAACTTGAAAACCCTGAGAAAGTTGAAAAGGTAGCCGATTGAAGCGACAGTCCACTGACCACTAGAACCGGCAAACCGCATAGGGATCACCAACAGTGTCATCACCAGTCCTATCCAGTCAAACCAGTTATAGGGGTCCCGTATGTAAGTCTTGAAACCTTCACTATTGGACAATGATAGCAATTAGGGGTGAACCATTTGACTTTTGGGAGGGAGGGTGGGAGGGTGGGGTGGATGATGTGGTCCGTGCGGGAAATGTTTTTAGCCCGCAGGCATGCGCACGGAATTTATTTGATAGAAATTCAAAGATTTGACTCAGTGGCGATTAAATGACTATGTGGTAGACTATGGTAGACTATGGTAGAAAAATGGTAGACTAAATGGCATTCTTGGTTTAGTGTTTCTATCTTTAGAGTTCGTCTTTAAAGTCTTAGTGCATTCACTTGGACGACAAACGCCAAGTGAAATAAGAAAACACCTAGGGTTCAGGCTGATTTCTTTCGTATATATCGGGTGCTAAGTGAGAAAATGAGGTACATGTACAGTGACCAAGATTACTTAGAGATTTAAGTAATACAGGCTGTACTTGATGCCATACAGTTCAGTATGCTCCCTTTTGGAATTGAAAAGAAAATTAGGCTATTCTCAACAAAATAAAGTCAAATTTACTCTAGCAACTCCAACCCCTTCTGTAAAATACTGTGTGTTTGTAATTGTCCAACCCAAAAAATTAGATCAGCACAACTGTTTTCTAATTTTGGATACTTTTTAGTACACTTACTTGTCAGCCTGAAAGCACTCCTCGACGACGTAAAACATGACCATCACTATTGTAACCATCTCACAGAAAGCTCTTAGATTATCGGCGGATCCATTGTAACGGTTTGGGTCGTGACGTGTTGAACCATAGATTAGCGCAAACGACATGACAATGAGAAAGAACAGATAGAAAGAGGCCTGGATCCTAGAACAAAAGAAACCCTTACAGTTATTTAAGACAGCATTTTCCATAAACGTTGTAGCGATTGAAGAGAAAAGTCTAAGAAGCTGGATAGTGGCCCAAAGGATCATGGGTCTATTTAGTCTTTTTGAAGTAAAAACAGTCATTCCTAATACACATTGTAGACTACGAGTAGTCCTTCTTTTCCCTCCAGAATCAGTAATTAAAAAAAACGAGTGTTGCGGGATTCCTGTGGAGCGCGCCGGAAATAGATCGTTTCCACAGGAATCCCGCAACACTCGTTTTTTAAAATTACTGATTCTGGAGGGAAAAGAAGGACTACTCGTAGTCTATACACATTGAGGTGTGTGACGATAGCTATGAAATTCCCTTGTTTTGGTATTTTTTATTTTTATTTTTTTTTATTTTACCATAGTAAGAGCAGTCCCTCTCTTCGAGGTTTATATGCTCTGGTTTGAGACCTGACTGCTGTGCCTGGAGACAATCCTCTGCTCTTTTCGAAGAGCACAACAGGATCGTTTACGTCCACCTTATATAGGATTAGAGTGAAAGCAAACGGGACCTCCGGCTTAACGCCCTTATCCGAGAAGACGAGGCACATAGAGAGTAAAGTGTCTTGCCCAAGGACACAACATAATCTCCCGGGCCGGGAATCGAACCCAGACCATTAGGCCTCAGTGGAATTCGATCCCCTGGCCACTAGACCATCACGCCTCTCTTATGTATAGGTTACCCATATTACCCTGCGCCATTAGGCTAATCAAGTTTTATATTTAAATAAAAAAAGTATAGTCAATGAGATACAATACTAGCTTTTGTCAAAGGTTGTAGATAGATGAATTGATTTATTGCACGGCCTCTCGTAGTATAGAACTGAGTGTAAGTATGTACAAACATTGTCGTTACGATTGGTAATTACAACCCTGCATGGGAGGGGGGACTCAGGGATTTCCCCCTTCCCCCACTCCCCTGGGCCTGAAACTCAGGTTAGCTCAGGAGTAAAACTATCGGGTATAGAATGCCAATTGACTTTCAAAAAAAAAACTATAATAATTTCAATAGCTTACAAACTTACCCAAACCACCAATGGGCAAATTTGGACCATTTTCTCATGACAAGCATTCTCACAACAGGATGTTGAATGGCTTCCTACAGATATAAAACAAACTTATGTGAGAAGATATTATATATACCATTACTAAAAGAACAAAACAAAACGATAAGATACATGAGGGATCAAGAATATCAAAAGGGGAAGCTAAGTGGCAAGAAGCGAAAAGTCGACTAGTATGTCGTTTTGTGTAGAAATACCAGTCTAAGTCCTCGAAGAATTATTAATGAAAAATACCAAGTGTATTTGATGAAAGCTGGTTACCAGCGTAGCAATCGCGCACATCAAATATAAGTGGTATTATTCATTAATTCTTCGAGAACATAGGTGGTATTTCCTTATAATAATACATCTACAGCAAATCAAACGAGTTCCTGGAGCACTCCTTTTTCTGCATTTCAAACAACATAACAAAGTAAACAGTTCCTGGATGTGTGCAACCAAGAGAGGTGCAACTTAATAATTGGTGCAACTTAATAATTCCAATGAACCAATTTCACGGATTGAGAAAAAATCTGCAATAAATCAGATTTTAAGAATATACTATTTTATGTTACAGTGAGAGTCAAAAAATGTTTTAGAAATCGTTTATTATTCGTTGAACAACTCACAAACAACTATATCACCGCAAGAAGTTTGACTGATGTGTAGTATGATAAACATTTTTTAATTAGTTAGAGTTAACGTTGTGTGTGAGTTGTTCAGCGAACAGTAAACAATTTCTCAAATATTTCTGGGTGCCCACGGTTTTTCGATTCGCACTGCATTGTGTTGCCTAAGAAAACAGATGTTCTTTCGCTCATCTCCCCATGGAAAACTAAGTTGTTTCGCTGGGGGAAAGAGGGGGAAAAGGGACGAAAGAACTTCTGATTTCTCAGTCTAGTAGAAGTTATGTTATGTTATGAGAAAGAAAAACAATAACCTGTATAACACATACTAAATATCATAAAATCAAATGGAATTTTTTGGTTAAAAAGCTGTATTATTTCTCTTTAGTATATTTTGTCATTCCAAAAGGGGGCGAGGAGTGTATCCACTCCACTGGCCACCCCTGATCGATAGGCATCGTGTAGCTAAACTGAGAACGGCCCATACTTTCACCACAGGTAGCCCAAGCTCGCTATTTAAATGGTGGATGAAACTCTAAAAACAAAATCTTCAAAAAAATATCCATTGCTGTTGCCCATACGTTTCACGACTCAATAGCTCAAAATCGCTCACAAAGTCGTAACAAATCAAACACCATCAGTATCAGAAACATTTGAAGTGAACTCGAACAATCGATTATTAAAATGCGCCGGCAATCGAGGGTTCCATTCTTCATTTGAAATATATTTAATTGAAAAATTACTGAAACCTTTACAAAATAAAATAGTTTTCTATAAATACAAAAATATAGTTTACTTCGGAGTTCACTGTTTGCTTGTTTATATCAGAACGTCTCGCCAAATTTTGAGTTTATGCTTTTCCACAATTGAAGTGCTTTGAAATACGTTATAATAACTAACTATTCATACTTTTCTTAGTTAAAAAAGTCAGAATCTTTTAAACGGAATCTAAGGCCGTGAAGATTAATACACACTAAAACTTTTGGTTTATGAACGACAAATTACCTCCTCGTATCAATAACTGCCTTTGTAGCTCAGGGGTTAGAGCACTGGTCTAGTAAACCAGGGGTCCAGAGTTCAATTCTCTGCAAAGGCTCTTTTTTTTTCTTTTTTCTTTTTTCTTTTTTACTCGGAAAAGGCTTTTTTTTTTTTTTTCTTCAGTTTAATTCTACAAATTTTATCGTTTTTACTCCTTAAAATTTCAACAACAACAAAAATTAATAAAAATTTTTGAAATATAATTTTATTTAACATTGTTTAACATTTTGTAAAAATATAAATCCACTTACCTTATTTTTACTGTTCGCAATATGATAAAGATTCGACTTTCCCTTCAGGTTAAAGCTAGGATTTCTATTGTCGCCTATTTTAGGTAGATTTCCTTTTTCATCACAGTCCAGTAAATGGTAGAAGAAATGATAGTTCATGGGATTATCAGGGACACTACTCCAAGCCATTTCGATGCTTCGTTTTTCATCATTACTGCTGTATTGGTCTTTCTTTGGCGGTAAATAAGGCCAATGTGGACTTATCAAACGATCGAGTACAGCAACAACAGTTTTCTAAACAAAAACAACAAATATTTGATATTTTTCCCAAAAAATAGAAGGAGTGAAAAATCTTTTTGCTATAAAATTATTTTACAATTGGGTTCCCTGTGTCATGTATATATTTGATTTTTTTGTTGTTGGCCAGATTTTTGCTTCGTATATTTGTTTTTATTTGTTTGTTTATTAGTCTGTGTAGCTTGTATTTCTCCTCTCTCCCTTCCCCTAAGTCATGTTTTGGCATGATAAATAATTTGAATGTATGAGAATATTATTAGCTATTAGTTTTAGATTGTGGACTTTTTAATCGATTCATAATCCCATTTTTATAATATTATAATATTTCTTTAATTAAATCTTAATTAATTGTTATAAGCGCTTAGGACAATAAGTGAACTAGCGCTATATAATTAAAAGTGTTATTACTATTATTATCTAGCTGCGCCATGGTATTTGTCTGTTTGTTATTTTTTTCTATTACAAGTTTAGTAATATAAAAAGGAACACAAATTTTTGGATTCCTTTATTATATATTTTTAGTCAATGCAGAAACAAAATTGTTTCTACAATCAAATCTATATTTTTATTTGAATATTAATATTGTTATTTTCTAATATTTTTTTAGTTTCATTTAGATGGTATTCCTGTGTTATAATCAAGGAATGTTGAGTGGGTTCCCTGTGTTTACAAACCTTCATCTGTGGATGGCAAACATATTCACCAAAATTGTAGTTGGCTTTGTTTGATCTGTTGCATAGGAACAGTTCATGAATCCTGTAAAGAAAACAATAACAGTTTATTCTATTTATTGAAGTGTACACTGCCTTACATTATGGCAAGCTTAAGTTTCTAAGAAATATATATTGCATGCTATTATTCTTATTTATTTTAATCAATTTGCCACGATGGCAGGGATAAAGACACAGGGCAGAGCCCCAATAATTTGCTTGGCAATATCCCCTAAGAAATAAGATACAACTTATCACTATGGCAGGGATAAAGACACAGGGCAGAGCCCCAATTGCTTGGCAATATCCCCTAAGAAATAAGATACAACTTATCATGATGGCAGGGATAAAGACACAGGGCAGAGCCCCAATTGCTTGGCAATATCCCCTAAGAAATAAGATACAACTTATCATGATGGCAGGGATAAAGACACAGGGCAGAGCCCCAATTGCTTGGCTATATCCCCTAAGAAATAAGATACAACTTATCATGATGGCAGGGATAAAGACACAGGGAAGAGCCCCAATTGCTTGGCAATATCCCCTAAGAAATAAGATACAACTTATCACGATGGCAGGGATAAAGACACAGGGTAGAGCCCCAATTGCTTGGCAATATCCCCTAAGAAATAAGATACAACTTAAATACTATATGAATGACATGAAAAATGAGTAATGGATTATTACAGTGGGTTTACACAGTGCGACTATACAGCATAGTAAGTAAGTATAATACTTACTTATTATGCTAATAATTTTCATTATATATGAACAGAATGGATCAAGATTTGAATAAGGAACATCTTATATATAGCCTGTGAGAGCCCTGTACAATTTTGTTTGATCTCAAAAAATATCAATTTTGAAATTTGTTTTGGTGGCCCTGGTTTCAGTTAAGTCACACTATATAATAGAATGATGAAAATTAATTTGTCTTTTAAATAGGAAATACCATTCATTTTTCATTTGACCAATAAGATAAGCAGCTGTCTCATCTTTGAATCCATCAAGGGCCAACTCCACTGGTAAATATTCTCTCTTATCATCATGTTCTTCTGTTGCTAGATACAGCAGTCCTGGGTAATGTTCTACTATTGTTTTGGAGATCTTCTTAAAGCCTTGCTGTGCAGCAAGATGTAGAATAGTAGGGCAGTCTTTGTCTTCATCTTCATCAACTCTAAAAAACTTGTAATGTGGTTTCCTTTGTTGTTTGTCTTTGGCGAGAATGATTTCTACAAACCTGTTGATCTGGAAAGAAATCCCATCAAATGTTTTGCACTCTTTTAATAGTCCTGAATAATAGTATATTAACGTATATTTTTTTAGAACATTTTTCACTCTATACCGTCCGCCTTATTTGGGCCTGTACAATTACTGATTTAAGGCATTTCCACTCTGTACGAGACTTATTCGGGTCTATTTAAGACATCTTAAGGTAACATGTATACAAAAAAAATACCTGTTTAGAAAATATTGTTCCGCTGTATACTTTTATTGGTTAACTTGGATATTATTTTGCTCTGTATACGTCTAGTATTCAGGACTTTAGAGTATTGATATGAATATAGGGAACAATACATACATAGGCATTGGAGGGGTTGGAATATTTATCTTCAAGTGTTCAAACTCCGAATCTCCAAGCGTCCAGGCATGTATTATTCTGCTTATTCAATATTTTTTCACATGTAAACTTATTGTATTTTTTACAAGTGTTCAAGTACAATATTTCTCATGTCAAAATCCTTGTAAACCACTGCTATGTATATTTTAATAACAATAATAAAATACATGCATATGTAAATGAAATAAATATAAACAAATTAAGTACTGGTAATGAATGAATGAATGATAAAAAAATAAAAATGAATGAATGATTAATAAAAAAAGTAATGAATGAATGATAAAAAAAGAATAAATACATAAATAAATACATAAATGAATGAATAAATGAGTGAATGAATGAATGAATAAAGTAATGAATGAATGAATAAGGTAATGAATGAATGAATGAATGAATGAGTGGATGGATGAATGGATGGATGAATCAATATTTTAAAGACTTGAACACAAACTATATTAATTAAAAGTATAATTATATTTTTTCCTAAATTATAAATTGGTGTTATTGTTGAAAAGTAACATATATTAAAAGGGCAATAATTACCTGGTGTTCCAGACTGGCAATTAATTCTGGTTTGTTGACATATCCTTCACTGTTCGGCCAATCACAAATAAGTATTTTAATTGTCGATTTCTCATGCTCCTCAACCAAACGCTCTGTGCGCACCTCATCCATTGCCCCAATCCATGAGATGTCTTCCTTGGAAAATATTTTCTGGACCTGGACGTTTTGATTAAATGTATAAAAAATATATAATTATAATACTCAAGTTAAATGTTATATAGTACTGCTGTAATATTTGACAAAAGGCACATTTAAGCCTCGATTTGTTATTATAAACATATTCACAAATGCAAAGCAAAGCATGAAAAAATGTTATTGCTTAAGGGATTGTTCATTATTTATGGCGAGGGGGGCTGGTAAATGGAAAAAGGGATTAGTAAAAACTGTTTGTATCCCCCCTCAAAATGCATCAAAACTTTTTTTGTCCCCCCATAAAAGGAGTGAAAACGTTTTTGACCCCCATCCCCCCTAACACACACACATACATACATCCTTCAATACAAACAAATACAAAAAAAGGTTTGAATAAAATCATAGTCCACCTGTATATGATCAGTGTTGAGCTGAAGGAATTCCTTATCAAAATCCACCCAGATGGGTTTTCCTGATTTTTTTGATTCCAAATAAAAGCTCTTCAATAACATTTTGAGTCCACAAATTGAGAAAACTTTTGTGACCCCCCATCATTATCTTGAAAATCTAACATCCCCCCACCCCCCTCCCCCAACCACCAAAAAAAAGGTGCTCAAACTTTTTTGCCCCCACCCCCCACCCCCTACTATTTTTCCGGCCCCCACATCCCCATAAATAATGAACAGTCCCTAACAATAGCTAGAAAACACATTTGAATTGAGGCTATCTTGTGCAAATGCACATTTTGTCAAATAGTACAGCAGTGCTAGATAACATGAAACTGGTCTATATTGCTCAAATTGCTTTATTTTTATTAATAAATAGTAGAACAATTATGCCAAGATCAATACATTTGATGGATGAATGGATGGTTTACTGACCAACCAATAGATATGCTGACTGATGGACTAGCTGGCAGACTGACTGCATGACTTATAGTCTAGATGAATGATTGACTGCTGGATTGACAGACAGACAGAATGAATGAATGAATGACTGAGCTGTGGATGGCAGACTGCCATTGACATTGGATGATTGCATTAAACATGTGTGTTGTTTGTCCTGGTGCCCTTGGTGTATCTTTGCTGGTAAGGGTAATTGCCATGTGCGTGACAGCAATGTTGCGTGATCAAACAAGCCGATATATGTAAACAAATAAATGCAGGAATCCAAAACACTTTGAGTACAATGATTCTGGTAATTTCTATATACAACATTAATTGCTACAGATCGATGCTTTTAATAAATTTATCAAATCACCATGCCTAGGTTTTCTATTAAAGCTCTTGACTATAACAGCATTTTATAACACCCTTATCAAAACATTAAATATGCATGCAGATTTGCCCTACCTTCTCTAACTTCAAAACAAACTATTTTTATCAAGGACCATTTAGTTTTCAATGGAGAGTGAGTCATCATTGAGCTGTGTTTTCTAAGAGTCTATTTTGAACAGTTCTTTGATATAATTATGATACATAACGACACACATACAAAACCAAAGGCATGTGTATATATCATGCTCAAACAGAAAAACTCATTCATCCGATCAAAACATCAAATGTTATAAATACGTTTACAAATACCTTATTCCAAAAGGGTTCGTCAAATGGCTGTTCTAAGGTGGTTCTTTTGGCTGAAAATTGATTGTTGTCATGTTTAGGGGATTCTTTGCTTTTCATTTCAATCGCTGTGTAGTCCTTCGGTCGACCAGCTGCCGCCATTTTGAATCGATAGACAAAGGTACACCCAATTACACCGGAAATAAAAGGTACACAAATATTCCACTTCCGGTTTTTAATTCTAAAAATTTCTAATTATAACTATTGTAATTATTCTAATAAAATAGTACAAAATGACAATGCTAAAAGTGAATATGGAACTATTACTGCAATTCTACAAAATGTGAAAATTTAAGGGTCTTTAAGCTGAACCGTGAACACTTGTTTTTTTTGTTTTTTTTTTTCTGAACATTCTACTGCTTTGAAACCTCTTAGAATGAAGCAATGAGTTCAAATTCACTAAGAGTTCATAATATATCTTATTTCTAATATATTCGATCAAGGAACGTTGGTTAAAGATTAGCAAAAAAAAATCAGTGTTCACGGTTCGAGTGGACTTCAAAATCTGCTATAGTTTTTACCCGCTGTCATCAATACAAAAAAAACTAACTGTATTTTGATGGTAAAAAGCTATATTTTTGTTGTCTAGATTGTTGCAAACAATCATTTCCAGGTTGTCATAATGAGCAGTGAAGAGGGTACGGTCTTGTACGGACCGAAATAAACTGTGGGTCTTAATTAGTGGCTATATATCTCTTACATACACACTAAATCACAAATAGTCCATATAACCGACAACCTTTGCAGGCTTCAGAGTGTGGACTGTGGCTTTGTTTGTGACAACGATTTTTGAAATAGGTGTGAATGGCAGAAAACGAATTCACCGTACAATGCCAGTTCATGATCTATAGTGACGACTGAGATATTATAAATAATATACAACACTGTTGTATGTGTGACCACAATACATTTCGGTCGTAAACGTTCTTTTTAAAAAAGAATCCGCAGTTCACGGCTCATACCGACATCTTTTTTTGATTTTTTTCTATCAATTTTCTGTGCAACTCAACAATAAGTGACAGCGTTTTAAAAAAAAAAGTTCTGTAAGTCCACTATTAATGCCTCATTCAGTCTACAATAACGTCAACTTTGTTATTTTTAAAACTACTAAAATAATAATACTATTATAAACATTTATATTATGCTATGTATACCTTATAAAAGAACCGTTATGAAAATAGTGTCTTTAAATGTTTTGTGTGAAGTGCCGTTCAGTCACAATGATCTCCGGGCCAATTTTATCGAACACTCTTCATCCTTTCAATTTGTAGCCATAACTGCGCTGACTAAAGATCTCATCTTTATTTCATCAAATGTGTCTCCAGGGTTTTGTTGCCCTAAGCAGAAATCCTTTTGATCTGGTGTTAAACTTCTTGCTCCGGCGAATGGCGGCCAACCCGACGGCAGAGAATCCCCAAAAGAGACGGACAAAACCCGGCCGTGTAGTTTATTATTTCCATCGAGATATTTCTTTCGTATTGCTACGTCTTTGATAGAATCAATTCCTTCTGGAGTAAGTCGAATAAGGATGATATTGTTTAGATCCTCAAGCCACGTTACATCGGATAGATCAAGAGTTCCTTCAGCGATGTTGAATGCTTTAGCGATTTTAATGCTGCCTGGAGCTGCTTGAACGAGCGCATCTTTGAAAGAACGCACTTGTTTTTTTTCTTCTTTGCTTGTTGAATGGTGAACTAAAACTATGTGTTTTACTCCATCCAAACTTTGTACTTTTTGTTGTGGAGGATCAGGTTTTGATTCGCTTTTCGTGGATTTACCTCCCATCTTCTAGATCTGAAAGTAAAAATTGGAACACCTTAAAATTCGTTCAGTTGAAACCAAATAGCATTACATAGTGCAAAAACAGCATTAAATCTTGTTATAAATACTTACAGGTTATAATTAATGTCATTGACTTGTTAAAAGGTTGTATTTAGAGGAATAAAACCCTAATAGCGGGTAAATTTGAACTAAAAACCTCGCTAATATGGCTGTGGTTTTTTGGCTGCGAAAAGACGCTTCTTATTTATGACGTTATCATGCACACCTGTCTCAAGTAGATAACAATAATACTCTACTCCGATTGGCTAACTCTTCGTGAATAATCATTTGAATGCCTTTAATTAATATGAATTCATTTTCGCCAAAAAAAACGGCAGATTTAAATTTAAATGGAGCCACGTGGATGGCATAACCATAATACAATTTTATAATGTTTCATTAAACAAGAAGCGACATAGAACAAAAACACGCATTCGGTCATTTCAGAATATACAATGGAAGATAATGATATGTATATTGTCAAAAGACATGTTTCAAAAGACCTTATCAAAATACAAACTACTAAACAATTAATAACAATAACTAAAACGTAAGACGCGAGAATCAATTCAATTACAAGACGTTTTGAATATCAATATTACTAACATTAATTACGGCGTTAGTAAAATGCAACGTTCTCAAAAATATTCATTTTAAAGTAATTCTACTAGAGGCACAATTATATTCATGATGCTTCTTTACATTTTATTTATACGTCAAATATTAACACGTTTTTGCTTTTCCTTCAGTTTCGATTTTAAACACAAATTTATATATGCCTGATACTAATTTTCTTCTAACTGGTATTTTTGAACAATTTAAAGACGTTCTAAACTGAAATACTTCGCGTAGAAAGTGCTGTTTCGAGTCCCAGTTTTGATAATATTTTTTCAAACTATATCATGCAGTTGTCAGTGGCTTTTGGGTTATCAATATATCCATTTGTAGAGGAGAATCGTCTCAGTTTTTCAATTAAACTGACTGTCCAAGTTAACTACTTCGCTGACAAAAAAACTATTTGATTTGTGATATTTTCTGCACTGTGTAGAACTGACTCTCTAAAAATCTCTACAATTAGTAGTGAGTGAAAACTGATATAGTTTGAAAAAGTTAATATATATATAAACTTAAAGTTTCCCGGATACGATGATAAATAATAATTATACAAAGAGGTGTTTCTTTAAACTAGCTTCGAGTAACGAGGCTGAACTAATTAACCGTTGTTGGAATATTAAAGCTCTACGATGGAACTCAGTCACTGACAGCTGCGTCAGCATTTTACTAGGCAGTATTAATAGTAAGCCCCGATTGATTGAGTCTTAGAACGATAAAGCTTTGATCAGAATCACCTAAAAATGATTTAGCAAAACCCCAACATTTTTGAACTTGTGTTTCCAGCCCTAGCCCAAAAGACGGGCACCAAATGAAATAAGTTGTCCTGAGAAAATGAAGAATACCTGTGAGCAGAATACATGCCAAAGTAGAACTCATAAATACGCTTTTCTCTGGATCGGGATATTAAATTTACTTGAGAATTTAGAACTGCTGAACATGTTGAAGCTTTCATTTATCGGGTTCAATCAAAACAAAGTGTAATACAATTGAGAATTGCTTTCTGTTTTGAGAGACTATAAAAGGTTCGCTGAAAGTGATCTATTGTCACGCGGTAAGGGCCTGGAGTCCAAAGGCTATTTAGGCAGGATATGACCATTCATGATGACGATAATTCAACTACATGAATAGTGGTTACTAAAATAACTAAGTAAATCGATGCATCCACAGTTACTCACGGCAAAAACGACTGAGTAGTGGTTACTCAAATAACTGAGTAAATCGATGTATCCACATTCACTCACTGCAAAAACGACTGAGTAGTGGTTACTCAAATAACTGAGTAAATCGATACATCCACAGTTACTCACTGCTAAAACGACTGAGTAGTACCGGGTTGCTCAAATAAACGAGTAAATCGATACATCCACAGTTACTCACTGCAAAAACGACTGAGTAGTGGTTACTGAAATAAACGAGTAAATCGATGCATCCACAGTTACTCACTGCAGCACTTTAATACTAAAATAAATTAAAACAAAATTAAATTAAATTAAATTATAAATTAAATCAAATTGTATTTTATTTTATCAAATTGAATTAAATCAAATTAAATCATATTTTATTAAATTAAATTACATTCTTAATATCACATCTATAAAAATACTCGATTCCGATTGGCTGACGAACTGTGAATTTTTTTCTTAATACCGTGCAATTAACTAATTGCACACATACGGGAACTTTTGTGCTTTCAAATTGATTCATTGCCCTGCACTTTTAACTCGTATTTTTTATATATGTGATATTAAAAGGAAATTACACCTATGTTCTCGAAGAATTAATGAAAAATACCGCTTGTATTTGATGAAAGTGAATTATTAAATACCACTCGTGCTACGCGGCACTCGTGGTATTAATTCATTTTCATCAAATACGCGCGGTATTTTTCATTAATTCTTCTCGAACGGTGTAATTTCCTATACAAATAATTAATAATTACATTTCTAAATTTTCAAATAATTAATTATGTTATAAATTGTTAATATTATAAGTTCTTTCAGCAATTGCAATTAGAAAAAATATCCTTAGTTCAATCAAGAAGTGACTTCCAGTCTGAATAGAGAGACTAGAATATACTTAGCATACAGATGACTGGTTCCACCGTTTTATCTATTGAATACAATTTTTAATCAACTTCAAAATCTCTCATCCATGAATCATCGAGAAAACCAAAGAAAACTCACAAAAAGTTGCTATTTTTTTCGCAAAAACTTTACAAACGAATGTGATAAATTATGTAAAATGTATTTTAGCGAATCGGAGAAAATTGTTACAAATAAAATATTGCGCTTAGAGTTGATATACAAGAAACATAACAAAATGTTTACATTGCAGATTATTTGCTAGCGAAGCACTATTTCATATATTTGACAAACTTTTACAGAGTTATATTTACTGATGGAAATTAGCCGATAAAAATCATGGCATTATAATATGATAAATATTTCCAAAACAAAAATTAAAATTGAAGTTAACTTGATATAAGGTAATAACTAATTGTGTTCAAAATCTCTGATCTGCGTTGTTTGAATACCTTCGGATATCTATCTAACTCCTTAATTATAAGTGATTGGAGAAAAAATAGATCATTATTTGCTTATTGCTATTACCTTAATAACGATGTGATTCAATTCCTTGAAGTTAAAGTAATGTCTTGTGGAGAAATCGAGACAATTTTACTCGCTCCTGTTCGATGGCTCGTATAGGTTCGACCCAAGACCGACGATTGATTTGAGATATGGGTGTGCATGCTCAACGCAATGCACGTAATATGCCAATCAAATTCGTTGCTAGGCAATAGCTATGTATCACTGCGGCCAGCGGAGTTGCATTAAAATTTTGAATCGTTTACGTTCAGAATTGTATTTCAATTCATTTAAAGTCGGACAATTACAGTGCGAATCAAAAAACAGTTGGCACCTAGAAATAGTTTAGAAATCGTTGAACAACTCACAAACAACTATATCACATCAAGAAGTTTGACTGATGTGTAGTATGATAAACTTTTTGTAATTAGAGTTGTTTGTTAGTTGTTCAACAATAAACGATTTCTAAAATATTTCTAGGTACCCACGGTTTTTCGATTCGCACTGTAATGGGAATAAATAATCATAATAAATCAGTAGAAAATAAATATTTCGAATAATTTATAGCATAATTGATCTTTCTCCAAGAATACAAAATTACTTAGCTGAAATAATACAGTTTACTTTTTCATAAGGATGCATGTAATGCAAGTAGGACGAAATCACATGCACGGCAATTTTAAGGGACAGTACATCTAAGTAGTTGCCAAACGCACAAAAGTCTTACTGTTCTTCTACCCTGGCTCGCCGCTTACCATTTCAGCGGTCACATGCCTGTTTTAGAAATATATTCTAAAACCGAATTTAATGGATGCAATTTCAGAGATAAGAAGAAAAAAAACTAAGATAAGAATAGGAAAAGGAAAGGAAAGGAAAGGAAAGGAAAGGAAAGGAAAGGAAAGGAAAGGAAAGGAAAGGAAAGGAAAGGAAAGGAAAGGCAGAAATAAGGAAATAAGAAAAGAAGAAGGAAATTAAGAAAATGCAAGAACAGAAAGGAAAGGACAAGAAAAGTAATAAAAAAGAACAAAAGAGAGAAAAAAAAGAAAGGAAAAATACAGGAAAAGAAAGAAATGCAAAAGAAAAGCAAAAAATGAACAACAGTAATACCACTACATAAAGGCTTTATTTTAGATTACTGGTTTTCTACCTGGATGCAATTACACTTGAGCTTATTAAATGTTACAAAAGAAGAATATCACACTAATCCAAATCAAGTATATTCAAACAAGCTAGAATTCAGTATTGACAAAGAAGAATGAAAATCGATGAGATTTGGCGAGAACTATTTGGCAGCATATACTCAATATAAAAACTGTTTTCGTTACTGACTAATGTACAATTAACCAATTAAAACTTTTCAAGTTTCTCATGCAATATTTTCGTTCGAAATTGTAGAATTATGATGCTTTCAATGATGTAACTAACTCATTCATGACGCAAGAGTTGCTAAAATCATTCGCATCTAGATCACTTGTATCTTGGAATCCAAAACAAAACTCTTTCTGGTCGAAAGGCGGTGGGCGGTGGTTCAAGATATCAATCATCTCCTTTGGTGGAGTGGTGCCAAATGAAACGGACAGTATTTTTGCCAATCCTCTTTCTTTGATCCATTCTGAAGTTCCAACACTGTCTGATAGCGATCTGGCGCCCTGTTGGTCAACGCTGAGCAGAATTAGATGGTTGGCTTTTCGCACCCATTCTATGGAGTCAAAGCACTTGTCATTGACATCAAATAGACTGATTTTAAAGCCGCTTCCGGCTGGACCCCCTTGAAGAGCATCTTTGAACGCCTTTGTGTTGTGCTTGTGTGTTTTGTTCAAACTGTTGTACAAGATATACACAAATTTACGACTATCTTGCACACCGGGTTTTGGCGTAGACTGATCATTACCCATCTAAAGAAAACATATGAGTGAAATGAATGATTGAGAAGAGAAACCAACCAACCAACCAACCAACCAACCAACCAACCAACCAACCAACCAACCAACCAACCAACCAACCAACCAACCAACCAACCAACCAACCAACCAACCAACCAACCAACCAACCAACCAACCAACCAACCAACCAACCAACCAACCAACCAACCAACCAACCAACCAACCAACCAACCAACCAACCAACCAACCAACCAACCAACCAACCAACCAACCAACCAACCAACCAACCAACCAACCAATTCTCAAGTGAGTTAAGGCCTGGGTCAGGCAGCCATTTTTAATAAAATGTTAGTAATTCTGATTTCGATCTTCGTTTCAAAAGTTAAATTATTTAACTTAGGTACATGTTAGTTTTTAATGAAAGTGTAAATTTTTTGGTGCAAGCATGGCATTCCCTTGATCACGTGACCAGCATCATAGTCGAGAAAACCTCAAAATTTCATAGCAAAATGGGGTAGATAGAGTCACCAGCCAGATTGTTCCATTATATGTTGTTGGGTTACTTTTATAGATGTCTTTCGAACCTGGCCTAGAATGGTTGTCCATCATTGATTGTTTAGGAGATATTTGCCAAAAAGGGTCACGTGACCAATCGAAGTATCCACAAATATCAGTTTTTCTCTTTACGGTTTCAATAAAGTCATCCATTCTGGGCCAGAACATATTTATAAATATGTCTTTAACATTTTAAGACACAAAAAGGATTGAAATTAATGCAATAGATTAACCCCATTTTCAAATTTCCGTTTTACCGCCTTGCTGGTCACGTGACCACCAAATTATAATTATTTCCAGCGCAAAATGTTAAGGAGCCTAATTGTCACTTGGGTTCCAAAATATATTTTAGTACATTGAATACAAGTGAAATTATTGCAATTTTAACATTTTTCGGTCTGCCATAAAATCCCAGGCCTTAAAGCACTTGAGAACCAACCAACCAACCAACCAACCAACCAACTAACCAACCAAACCAAAACTTGACACGTCTCCTGGCACGTCGTTTTCGCTATTGTAACATTCAATATTCCATTTGACACAGTTTTCTTTGTTGTCAATCACACGACCGAATTTAGCCTTAGCAAGTATATTATAATCAGTATGATAATGATCAAGAAATGAAATTATCATTAACAAAGGGCTTTAAGGTCGGTTGAGGGAACAAGAAAGCATAGCTTATAAGCGGATCTGCTGATATGCACATTCCGATTTCTCCGAAAATAAAAAAATGCTGAGAAAAAAATACTTTGAAAAAGGTCCTGCATTCGACCGATCTTAATTCTCTAGAAATACATTTACAATTGTCTAAAAGAAGTAATAGAATAATAACCTTAAACAGAGAAAAATGACAAAAATACAAAAATGACACCAATACGTGCTGAGTTGCACTCGCTCAGTAAAAATTAGAAATTCAATACTTTTAAATATAAAAGATATATATACTTCTAGCATAGAAAATTATAATATAAGATTATTTAAATGCGAAAGACAAAGTTGAGCACTCAATATGCTTTTAAGCCATTATTTAGGTTTTAAACAATGTTACTTCCCTCTAAAGAAACTAGTAAAACAACCAAATGTGCTGAGTTGCAAATTTGCACTCGCTCGGTAAAAGTTAGAACTTCAATACTTTAAAATAAAGAAAATATACTTTTAGTATTTATAGAAAATTATAACTATAAGATTATTTAGTAAATGCGAAAGACAAAGTTGAGCATTCAAAATGCTTTTAAGCAGTTATTTAGGTTTTAAACAATGTTACTTCCCTCTAACGGAAACTAGAAAAACAACCAAATGTGCTGAGTTGCAAATTTGCACTCGCTCGGTAGAAGTTAGAACTTCAATACTTTAAAATATAGAAAAATATACTTTTAGTTTATATAGAAAATTAAAATATGAGATAACTAAATGTGAAAGACAAAGTTGAGCATTAAAAATGCTTTTAAGCAGTTATTTAGGTTTCAAACAGTGTTTAACACTGTTTGAAACCTAAATAACTGCTATTTCCTTTCAAAAGAAACCGAAACAACAAATATGCTGACTAGCAGTTTCAGATGTTGGTCAAGGAACAGCTCACAAACAACTCTAACTACAAAAAGTTTATCATACTACACATCAGTCAAACTTCTTGCGGTGATATAGTTGTTTGTGAGTTGTTCAACGAATAATAAACGATTTCTAAAATATTTCTAGATGCCCACGGTTTAATGATTCGCACTTTAATACGTAAAAATATCAAGGCAATCTCAATTTATAATAAATAAATTCACAAATCCATAATAAAACTGAGCTCATTTTACATCGAAACAGAAAAACAAATAAAATTGTCATAAATTGCAGTTGGTTAAAAAACTGTTTCCAACTTGATGAATCGACATAAAAACACGGAAACTATTTATATCTCCAGAACTCGACGATCGCCGGATCGCTGAAAATGATGCCAGCGATCATACAATTTTTCTGCACACAATTCAATGCAAATCCGATCGCTGAGAAGTGTTTCCATATAATCGCTGACGATCCCTTGCATCATTTTCAGTGATCCAGCGATCGTATGTAAACCGGCCTTAAACAACGGACACATCATAATTTACTGACCATAATTGGCATAAAATAAAAACGAGATAAAAACTGTTACTCAGTATACCAAGAGTATTAAAGTAGCGACTATTTAGTCACAATAACTATACTAAAATTCTGGCAAATAAATGGAAAAATAATACGTCAAACTTTGTCTAAAAAGATAATGCACCATCATTTTAGTTCATATAGTTCATATATAGTTCGTAATATTCGTCGATTAAAAAACTCGAAGCCGACTTGTCTTTGATAATGACGAACAATCACAAAATTAAACTATCAGGAAATAACGATTTTGATTTCATTTTATGGTTTTGAAGTTTGCGGTCTAACCGTTATTATATTAACAACAAATTGTTAATTGTTTAAATAAGAATTATTAAAAAAGTTACCTTTTCTTTTGTGGTTGTGTTGCAATTCTCTCGGCGGCTTGTAGATTGTTCCTCTCGCTGCCGTTGCAATTGCCCGATTGAGACTGAGCCTTTCAGCCTACACCCCAAATACATCCAAACTCAAGGTCGACAAGAGAAAATGATTGACTGTTTGTCGTCATTTTTTTGTCATTAATTACAAATAATTCCCCGAAATGTTGCTAAAGTTTACCAAAACGAGATTAAATTCGAGGAACTTGCTGAGCATGGGACCATATCACACTTTGCACAAGGGACTATCCTGCCATCTTTGAAATGATATGCATTGTGACGTCACATCATTCTCGAATGATAGCTTTCAATTTCATATTATTGCTATTCATAAATTATGTCATTATTACAGCGAAACCCGTTGCATCGCAACTAGAAAATAGTGAATTTCAATTTCATCTTGTGTTTTCCCCATCCGGCGTCAAACAGGCGGGGGTTGTACGTTAACTCGCCGAGTGATTGGTTAATTTGATGTACCATCCCCCTCAAATCAAGCTGTTTGACGGATCGGGAAAAACCCAAAATAAAAACCATATTCACAATTTGCTGGTTGCGAGGCAACGGTTTACTCTAGAAAGATCGTTCTAACTCACGTAGCATGTTATTGATAACACAATATACACCTAATTCAAAAATTGTTGTTGCAGCCGAATTGGCGAAGCTACAGTCCACATTCTGCCTGCAAAGGATGCCGGTAATATGAACTGAATGTGTGATTTATTACGCGCTTTTGAAATAAATATTTGTTTCATCATCTATCACTGCAAAACTTGTTATGTTCATATTACACAAACACTTAAAACCAAAATATGATATGAATAAATCGATAACAAGAGTAGAAATACCAACATCCTTTGCAGGCTTCTGAGTGTGGACTGTAGCTTTGATGGCGACAACGATTTTTGAAATAGGTGTATAAAATAAACATACTCCTTCGAACACTTCGAACGGCCATTTAAAAAAATAAACCTGGTGATTTGTACGTGCCCTGTTTGGATATAGACATGGATCTGATAGGGGACGGTCTCTTTTAGATTAATTATTCGTTGGTTCAGTTGTATAATTGAGTAAAACGAGCGATAGTTTCATATATAGAGGAGAAACTGAAAAGCCCATTAATCAATCTATATATTGGTTTGATCGAAATATCACTTCAGCTATAAAGTGCTTACACTATGTCCATGAAATAGAATCTAAATAGTTCCTAACTAATAGTTTTTATTTAGTGACTATTAGTCACTATCACTCAACTGGAACAGCTTTAGTAACAATACACAAGGGAAATCAAATACTCAAAACCATAGAAAGTTAATACTTTATTCATTGTGTATTGTTACTAAAGCTGTTCCAGTTGAGTGATAAAAACTATTAGTTAGTAACTATTTAGATTTTATTTCATGGACATAGTGTAAGCACTCTAGGACAGTATACTTTATATGTCATGTAGCTGAATAGTGCAATGCTGTGCACATATTGACATACTAGCGTTTTGGACCTCTTCCAATTTCTTACCATGACGAACAATAAACTCCCAAGTATCACAAACCTAGCCTGCGTCACATCCGGACTTTTTCTCGGTTAACCGAGAAAAAGTCCGGATGTGACGCAGGCTACACAAACCCGGGATCACAAACTATTTTTAAAGTATAAACGTTGATTATTTCCCAGCCTTATCATGCATGGCCTTATTGACATTGTGGGTTTGATGCGTCCAGGCTTGTTCATATTATGCATGCTTTGATGTGACCACAAATATTAATAATAGTTATTCGTAATATATAGAAAATAGTAATCGACGCGCGCCGAGATATGGAATCAGTATCTTTTCGTGTTTCAAATTCGATATCAAATTTCAACAGGAGAAAGTATATATCCAAAGTTAATATTATTAACTATAAACTATGATATCTCCAAGAGTCCATGGATTATTCTCTCGTCATTCAAATCAAATTATTTAAACATGTCTTTCAAAAAGCTGGAAAACATGAACTTATCTTAGGTTGTACTTTTTTCAAATTAGGAATTTTCAAATTACATTTAGAAAAGCTTGAAACATGAATTACTTTAGGTCGTTTTTTTTTTTTTTTTTTTAATTTATAAATTTTAAAACTGCATTTAGATAGTTTTATATTCTTATCATCTTAATTTACTTGTTTATATTTCTTATTTAAATTTTATGTATGTATGTATATATGTAGGGCCTAGATAAAAATTACTTGTGTAATTCTAGTTACCCTATTGAAATAAAGTGCTTTATTATTATTATTATTATTATTTATTATAAAAACAAAAGTTATTCTAATGAAAAAAAAAATCATATTTTTAAGTGTGTTCAAATAAGATATTTCTCAGGGGCAGAAATCCATGTAAACCTTTGTTAAGCTAAATTGTCAATTATAATTTTCTATCATTTATTATTAATCTAATTAAAAGTTATAAATAAATATTTTTTTACATAATAACTATATAAACAAAATTGTATACATGAGCAGTTTTATTTATATTTTTGTTTGAACCGACAGCAGCTAAAAATGTGCTAAGATGCACTGTAATTCATGATTCGGGACTACTTTTTTCAAACTGATTGTCTGAACACATAAAACATCGATAAACAATCGTACTCTAGAATGACTAAGTTTATTTATAGTTATTACATTCCTTTAATGTGAAGGTTCTAAGGTTAATTGTTATTTTGAGAAATTAAGTATAACAGCCTACGGGAACAGCATAAAATAAATAAACCAAAAAAATGTGCTGAATTGCAGTTTTATTGTCAGTGGAACAAAATTATTTTGTAAATAAGTTACATAAACAAATCTAAACAATCTTATTGCCGTTGAATGACTAAATTCATTTATATTTATAATATCACTTCAAAAGGTTTATCCCTTTTTAAGAAAGTTTTACAACTGTTACGGTGATACGTGAAGACATTTGCACATATATCAACTGAGCGCTAAAATGACATGGTTATCGAGTAAGGAGATGGGTTAGAACACATCTAGAGCTGTAGTCCCGCTTGTTAGTCTTTTGTAGGTTTGTTAAGATAAGAATAGGGAAAAGAAAGGAAAGGAAAGGAAAGGAAAGGCAGAAATAAGGAAACATAAAAAGAAAATGAAAAGAAAAAAAGAAAGAAAGAAAATGCAAGAACAGAAAGGAAAGGACAAGAAAAGTGATAAAAAGAGAGAAAACCAAAGAAGGGGGAAATAAGGATGGAGAAAGGAAAAATACAGAAAAACGAAAATGACAGGAAAGAGAGTAAAGAAAGAAATGCAACTGAAGAAAACAAAAAAATGAACAACATTAATACCACTACGTACATAAAGGCTTTATTTTAGATTACTGTTTTTCTACTTTGCAATTACAGAGCTTATTGTTACAAAAAAAGACAATCACACTAATCTAAATCCCTAATCCTAGGACATTTCCCCCCAAAATAATATTCCAAGTATATTCAAACAAGAATGACTGATATCGATGAGATTTGGCGAGGACTATTTAGCAGTATATACTCAATATAAAAACTGTTTTCATTAAACTAATGTACAATTCTGAACTAATTTTAATTAGTTTTAAAAAACTTTTAAAGTTTCTTATGCAATATTTTCGTTCGAGATTGTAGTTTTGTAGAATTATGATGCTTTCAATGATGTAACTAGCTCCTTCATGACCGGAGACTTGTCAAAGTCAATCGCAGCTAGATCACTTGTATCTTGGAATCCAAAACAAAAATCTTTCTGGTCCGTACCTGGGCCGCGGTGGTTCAAGATGTCAATCATCTGCTGTGGTGGAGTGGTGCCAAATGAAATGGACAGTATTTTTGCCCCATCTAGATCTCTTTCTCTGATCCATTCTGAAGTTCCAACGCTGTCTGATAGCGATCTGGCGCCCTGTTGGTCAACGCTGAGCAGAATTAGATGGTTGACTTTTCTCACCCATTTTATGGAGTCAAAGCGCTTTTCATTGACATCAAGTAGATTGATTACAAAGCTGCTTCCGGCTGAACCCCCTTTAAGAGCATCTTTGAACGCCTTTGTGTTGTGCTTGTGTGTTTTGCTCAAACTGTTGTACAATATATACACAAATTTACGGCTATCTTGTACACCGGAATTTGGCGAAGAGCTACAATTACCCATCTAAAGTAAAGATATGAGTGAATTGAATGATTGAATGAATTAATATATCAATCTGTCAATAAGACCAACCAACCAACCAACCAACCAACCAACCAACCAACCAACCAACCAACCAACCAACCAACCAACCAACCAACCAACCAACCAACCAACCAACCAACCAACCAACCAACCAACCAACCAACCAACCAACCAACCAACCAACCAACCAACCAACCAACCAACCAACCAACCAACCAACCAACCAACCAACCAACCAACCAACCAACCAACCAACCAACCAATTCTCAAGTGAGTTAAGGCCTGGGTCAGGCAGCCATTTTTAATAAAATGTTAGTAATTCTGATTTCGATCTTCGTTTCAAAAGTTAAATTATTTAACTTAGGTACATGTTAGTTTTTAATGAAAGTGTAAATTTTTTGGTGCAAGCATGGCATTCCCTTGATCACGTGACCAGCATCATAGTCGAGAAAACCTCAAAATTTCATAGCAAAATGGGGTAGATAGAGTCACCAGCCAGATTGTTCCATTATATGTTGTTGGGTTACTTTTATAGATGTCTTTCGAACCTGGCCTAGAATGGTTGTCCATCATTGATTGTTTAGGAGATATTTGCCAAAAAGGGTCACGTGACCAATCGAAGTATCCACAAATATCAGTTTTTCTCTTTACGGTTTCAATAAAGTCATCCATTCTGGGCCAGAACATATTTATAAATATGTCTTTAACATTTTAAGACACAAAAAGGATTGAAATTAATGCAATAGATTAACCCCATTTTCAAATTTCCGTTTTACCGCCTTGCTGGTCACGTGACCACCAAATTATAATTATTTCCAGCGCAAAATGTTAAGGAGCCTAATTGTCACTTGGGTTCCAAAATATATTTTAGTACATTGAATACAAGTGAAATTATTGCAATTTTAACATTTTTCGGTCTGCCATAAAATCCCAGGCCTTAAAGCACTTGAGAACCAACCAACCAACCAACCAACCAACCAACTAACCAACCAAACCAAAACTTGACACGTCTCCTGGCACGTCGTTTTCGCTATTGTAACATTCAATATTCCATTTGACACAGTTTTCTTTGTTGTCAATCACACGACCGAATTTAGCCTTAGCAAGTATATTATAATCAGTATGATAATGATCAAGAAATGAAATTATCATTAACAAAGGGCTTTAAGGTCGGTTGAGGGAACAAGAAAGCATAGCTTATAAGCGGATCTGCTGATATGCACATTCCGATTTCTCCGAAAATAAAAAAATGCTGAGAAAAAAATACTTTGAAAAAGGTCCTGCATTCGACCGATCTTAATTCTCTAGAAATACATTTACAATTGTCTAAAAGAAGTAATAGAATAATAACCTTAAACAGAGAAAAATGACAAAAATACAAAAATGACACCAATACGTGCTGAGTTGCACTCGCTCAGTAAAAATTAGAAATTCAATACTTTTAAATATAAAAGATATATATACTTCTAGCATAGAAAATTATAATATAAGATTATTTAAATGCGAAAGACAAAGTTGAGCACTCAATATGCTTTTAAGCCATTATTTAGGTTTTAAACAATGTTACTTCCCTCTAAAGAAACTAGTAAAACAACCAAATGTGCTGAGTTGCAAATTTGCACTCGCTCGGTAAAAGTTAGAACTTCAATACTTTAAAATAAAGAAAATATACTTTTAGTATTTATAGAAAATTATAACTATAAGATTATTTAGTAAATGCGAAAGACAAAGTTGAGCATTCAAAATGCTTTTAAGCAGTTATTTAGGTTTTAAACAATGTTACTTCCCTCTAACGGAAACTAGAAAAACAACCAAATGTGCTGAGTTGCAAATTTGCACTCGCTCGGTAGAAGTTAGAACTTCAATACTTTAAAATATAGAAAAATATACTTTTAGTTTATATAGAAAATTAAAATATGAGATAACTAAATGTGAAAGACAAAGTTGAGCATTAAAAATGCTTTTAAGCAGTTATTTAGGTTTCAAACAGTGTTTAACACTGTTTGAAACCTAAATAACTGCTATTTCCTTTCAAAAGAAACCGAAACAACAAATATGCTGACTAGCAGTTTCAGATGTTGGTCAAGGAACAGCTCACAAACAACTCTAACTACAAAAAGTTTATCATACTACACATCAGTCAAACTTCTTGCGGTGATATAGTTGTTTGTGAGTTGTTCAACGAATAATAAACGATTTCTAAAATATTTCTAGATGCCCACGGTTTAATGATTCGCACTTTAATACGTAAAAATATCAAGGCAATCTCAATTTATAATAAATAAATTCACAAATCCATAATAAAACTGAGCTCATTTTACATCGAAACAGAAAAACAAATAAAATTGTCATAAATTGCAGTTGGTTAAAAAACTGTTTCCAACTTGATGAATCGACATAAAAACACGGAAACTATTTATATCTCCAGAACTCGACGATCGCCGGATCGCTGAAAATGATGCCAGCGATCATACAATTTTTCTGCACACAATTCAATGCAAATCCGATCGCTGAGAAGTGTTTCCATATAATCGCTGACGATCCCTTGCATCATTTTCAGTGATCCAGCGATCGTATGTAAACCGGCCTTAAACAACGGACACATCATAATTTACTGACCATAATTGGCATAAAATAAAAACGAGATAAAAACTGTTACTCAGTATACCAAGAGTATTAAAGTAGCGACTATTTAGTCACAATAACTATACTAAAATTCTGGCAAATAAATGGAAAAATAATACGTCAAACTTTGTCTAAAAAGATAATGCACCATCATTTTAGTTCATATAGTTCATATATAGTTCGTAATATTCGTCGATTAAAAAACTCGAAGCCGACTTGTCTTTGATAATGACGAACAATCACAAAATTAAACTATCAGGAAATAACGATTTTGATTTCATTTTATGGTTTTGAAGTTTGCGGTCTAACCGTTATTATATTAACAACAAATTGTTAATTGTTTAAATAAGAATTATTAAAAAAGTTACCTTTTCTTTTGTGGTTGTGTTGCAATTCTCTCGGCGGCTTGTAGATTGTTCCTCTCGCTGCCGTTGCAATTGCCCGATTGAGACTGAGCCTTTCAGCCTACACCCCAAATACATCCAAACTCAAGGTCGACAAGAGAAAATGATTGACTGTTTGTCGTCATTTTTTTGTCATTAATTACAAATAATTCCCCGAAATGTTGCTAAAGTTTACCAAAACGAGATTAAATTCGAGGAACTTGCTGAGCATGGGACCATATCACACTTTGCACAAGGGACTATCCTGCCATCTTTGAAATGATATGCATTGTGACGTCACATCATTCTCGAATGATAGCTTTCAATTTCATATTATTGCTATTCATAAATTATGTCATTATTACAGCGAAACCCGTTGCATCGCAACTAGAAAATAGTGAATTTCAATTTCATCTTGTGTTTTCCCCATCCGGCGTCAAACAGGCGGGGGTTGTACGTTAACTCGCCGAGTGATTGGTTAATTTGATGTACCATCCCCCTCAAATCAAGCTGTTTGACGGATCGGGAAAAACCCAAAATAAAAACCATATTCACAATTTGCTGGTTGCGAGGCAACGGTTTACTCTAGAAAGATCGTTCTAACTCACGTAGCATGTTATTGATAACACAATATACACCTAATTCAAAAATTGTTGTTGCAGCCGAATTGGCGAAGCTACAGTCCACATTCTGCCTGCAAAGGATGCCGGTAATATGAACTGAATGTGTGATTTATTACGCGCTTTTGAAATAAATATTTGTTTCATCATCTATCACTGCAAAACTTGTTATGTTCATATTACACAAACACTTAAAACCAAAATATGATATGAATAAATCGATAACAAGAGTAGAAATACCAACATCCTTTGCAGGCTTCTGAGTGTGGACTGTAGCTTTGATGGCGACAACGATTTTTGAAATAGGTGTATAAAATAAACATACTCCTTCGAACACTTCGAACGGCCATTTAAAAAAATAAACCTGGTGATTTGTACGTGCCCTGTTTGGATATAGACATGGATCTGATAGGGGACGGTCTCTTTTAGATTAATTATTCGTTGGTTCAGTTGTATAATTGAGTAAAACGAGCGATAGTTTCATATATAGAGGAGAAACTGAAAAGCCCATTAATCAATCTATATATTGGTTTGATCGAAATATCACTTCAGCTATAAAGTGCTTACACTATGTCCATGAAATAGAATCTAAATAGTTCCTAACTAATAGTTTTTATTTAGTGACTATTAGTCACTATCACTCAACTGGAACAGCTTTAGTAACAATACACAAGGGAAATCAAATACTCAAAACCATAGAAAGTTAATACTTTATTCATTGTGTATTGTTACTAAAGCTGTTCCAGTTGAGTGATAAAAACTATTAGTTAGTAACTATTTAGATTTTATTTCATGGACATAGTGTAAGCACTCTAGGACAGTATACTTTATATGTCATGTAGCTGAATAGTGCAATGCTGTGCACATATTGACATACTAGCGTTTTGGACCTCTTCCAATTTCTTACCATGACGAACAATAAACTCCCAAGTATCACAAACCTAGCCTGCGTCACATCCGGACTTTTTCTCGGTTAACCGAGAAAAAGTCCGGATGTGACGCAGGCTACACAAACCCGGGATCACAAACTATTTTTAAAGTATAAACGTTGATTATTTCCCAGCCTTATCATGCATGGCCTTATTGACATTGTGGGTTTGATGCGTCCAGGCTTGTTCATATTATGCATGCTTTGATGTGACCACAAATATTAATAATAGTTATTCGTAATATATAGAAAATAGTAATCGACGCGCGCCGAGATATGGAATCAGTATCTTTTCGTGTTTCAAATTCGATATCAAATTTCAACAGGAGAAAGTATATATCCAAAGTTAATATTATTAACTATAAACTATGATATCTCCAAGAGTCCATGGATTATTCTCTCGTCATTCAAATCAAATTATTTAAACATGTCTTTCAAAAAGCTGGAAAACATGAACTTATCTTAGGTTGTACTTTTTTCAAATTAGGAATTTTCAAATTACATTTAGAAAAGCTTGAAACATGAATTACTTTAGGTCGTTTTTTTTTTTTTTTTTTTAATTTATAAATTTTAAAACTGCATTTAGATAGTTTTATATTCTTATCATCTTAATTTACTTGTTTATATTTCTTATTTAAATTTTATGTATGTATGTATATATGTAGGGCCTAGATAAAAATTACTTGTGTAATTCTAGTTACCCTATTGAAATAAAGTGCTTTATTATTATTATTATTATTATTTATTATAAAAACAAAAGTTATTCTAATGAAAAAAAAAATCATATTTTTAAGTGTGTTCAAATAAGATATTTCTCAGGGGCAGAAATCCATGTAAACCTTTGTTAAGCTAAATTGTCAATTATAATTTTCTATCATTTATTATTAATCTAATTAAAAGTTATAAATAAATATTTTTTTACATAATAACTATATAAACAAAATTGTATACATGAGCAGTTTTATTTATATTTTTGTTTGAACCGACAGCAGCTAAAAATGTGCTAAGATGCACTGTAATTCATGATTCGGGACTACTTTTTTCAAACTGATTGTCTGAACACATAAAACATCGATAAACAATCGTACTCTAGAATGACTAAGTTTATTTATAGTTATTACATTCCTTTAATGTGAAGGTTCTAAGGTTAATTGTTATTTTGAGAAATTAAGTATAACAGCCTACGGGAACAGCATAAAATAAATAAACCAAAAAAATGTGCTGAATTGCAGTTTTATTGTCAGTGGAACAAAATTATTTTGTAAATAAGTTACATAAACAAATCTAAACAATCTTATTGCCGTTGAATGACTAAATTCATTTATATTTATAATATCACTTCAAAAGGTTTATCCCTTTTTAAGAAAGTTTTACAACTGTTACGGTGATACGTGAAGACATTTGCACATATATCAACTGAGCGCTAAAATGACATGGTTATCGAGTAAGGAGATGGGTTAGAACACATCTAGAGCTGTAGTCCCGCTTGTTAGTCTTTTGTAGGTTTGTTAAGATAAGAATAGGGAAAAGAAAGGAAAGGAAAGGAAAGGAAAGGCAGAAATAAGGAAACATAAAAAGAAAATGAAAAGAAAAAAAGAAAGAAAGAAAATGCAAGAACAGAAAGGAAAGGACAAGAAAAGTGATAAAAAGAGAGAAAACCAAAGAAGGGGGAAATAAGGATGGAGAAAGGAAAAATACAGAAAAACGAAAATGACAGGAAAGAGAGTAAAGAAAGAAATGCAACTGAAGAAAACAAAAAAATGAACAACATTAATACCACTACGTACATAAAGGCTTTATTTTAGATTACTGTTTTTCTACTTTGCAATTACAGAGCTTATTGTTACAAAAAAAGACAATCACACTAATCTAAATCCCTAATCCTAGGACATTTCCCCCCAAAATAATATTCCAAGTATATTCAAACAAGAATGACTGATATCGATGAGATTTGGCGAGGACTATTTAGCAGTATATACTCAATATAAAAACTGTTTTCATTAAACTAATGTACAATTCTGAACTAATTTTAATTAGTTTTAAAAAACTTTTAAAGTTTCTTATGCAATATTTTCGTTCGAGATTGTAGTTTTGTAGAATTATGATGCTTTCAATGATGTAACTAGCTCCTTCATGACCGGAGACTTGTCAAAGTCAATCGCAGCTAGATCACTTGTATCTTGGAATCCAAAACAAAAATCTTTCTGGTCCGTACCTGGGCCGCGGTGGTTCAAGATGTCAATCATCTGCTGTGGTGGAGTGGTGCCAAATGAAATGGACAGTATTTTTGCCCCATCTAGATCTCTTTCTCTGATCCATTCTGAAGTTCCAACGCTGTCTGATAGCGATCTGGCGCCCTGTTGGTCAACGCTGAGCAGAATTAGATGGTTGACTTTTCTCACCCATTTTATGGAGTCAAAGCGCTTTTCATTGACATCAAGTAGATTGATTACAAAGCTGCTTCCGGCTGAACCCCCTTTAAGAGCATCTTTGAACGCCTTTGTGTTGTGCTTGTGTGTTTTGCTCAAACTGTTGTACAATATATACACAAATTTACGGCTATCTTGTACACCGGAATTTGGCGAAGAGCTACAATTACCCATCTAAAGTAAAGATATGAGTGAATTGAATGATTGAATGAATTAATATATCAATCTGTCAATAAGACCAACCAACCAACCAACCAACCAACCAACCAACCAACCAACCAACCAACCAACCAACCAACCAACCAACCAACCAACCAACCAACCAACCAACCAACCAACCAACCAACCAACCAACCAACCAACCAACCAACCAACCAACCAACCAACCAACCAACCAACCAACCAACAAGCAAACAAGCAAACATGCAAACAAACGAACAACTAAATGAACAAACAAACAAATATAACAATGATAAATGGAATGTAGTTAAGTAAGTAAGGGCTAAAGCTAAAGCTCGAAACTTCAGTAAAATTAAGTCAACATTTTTTAGAAATTACAAATTACAAATTTCATCATATTACCTATAAGTATAAGTAAGGCGGTCGGAAAGTAAGTCAGTAAGATTAAGTCAGTCAGTTAGGGGCTGTTTATATGATGGCGAGTTGTCCCTGTTAGCCGGGATAACTCTATTGTTTTGTGTTCCCAGGGGGAATTCAAGACAATAGAGTTATCCCGGCTAGCAGGGACAACTCGCTTCCATATAAACAGCCCCTTAGTAAGCAATAGTTTAGTTTTTAGTAAGTAAAATTACTGAAGCAATACATTTTTAGCACGCGCGCTATAGAATATGCTGAAGTGTGGTGAGTACATGAATGAATGTGTGCCTTCGCGTTCTGTCCAAAGAAATAAACCGTTGCGTGGAGATATCGACAAGTAAATAATAGCTACTTCTTCAGTTTTCATGCAGAGGATTTGTGTCATCAAAATCAATTGCCAGCGTATAAATCTATATTGAAAAAAAGGCACTGAGCTGAGAGCTCAAGATATTGATAATATATGCAGCTAACTGCTTCAATGATTTCTACCCATACTCCTTTTAGATCTAGTTGCGTAGTCTCGAAGCCGGTCGGCGACAACGTTTTTTCAAATGACTGTAGGTTGGAAGCAGTTAAAGCGGATCTGCTGACATGCACATTCCGATTTCTCCGAAAATAAAAAAAAAAATGCTGAAAAAGAAAAATACTTTGAAAAAGGCCCTGCATTCGATCTTAACTTTAGAAATACATTTACAATATATTGTCTAAAGGAAGTAATAGAATAATAACCTTAAACAGAGAAAATACAAACATGACACCAATACGTGCTGAGTTGCAGATTTGAAACAAATTTAGAAAATATATAAAATATATATACTTTTAGCATAGAAAATTAAAATATGAGATTATTTAAATGCGAAAGACAAAGTTGAGAATTTAAAATGTTTTTGAGCAGTTATTTAGGTTTTAAACAACGTTAGTTCCCTCTAACGGAAACTAGTAAAACAACCAAATGTGCTGAGTTGCAAATTTGCACTCGCCTGGTAAAAGTTAGAACTTTGATATTTTAAAATATACTTTAAGTATATATAGAAAATTATAATATAGAATTATTTAAATGCGAAATACAAAGTAGAGTATTTAAAATGCAATTCATATCAATACTGACAAATCCGATCGCTCGATCGCTGAGAAGTGTTTCCATATAATCTCTGACATCATTTTCAGTCTTTTCAGTGCATGATCCAGCGATCGTATGTAAACCGGCCTTAAACAACGGACACATTTACTGACCATAATTGGCATAAAATAAAAACTGTTACTCAGCATACCAAAAGTATTAAAGTAGCGACTATTTAGTCACAATTACTATACTAAAATTCTGGCAAATGAATGGAAAAATAATACGTTAAACTTTGTCTAAAAAGATAATGCACCATCATTTTAGTTCATATAGTTCATATATAGTTCGTAATATTCGTCGATTAAAAAACTCGAAGCCGACTTGTCTTTGATAATGACCAACGATCACAAAATTAAACTATCAGGAAATAACGATTTTGATTTCATTTTATGGTTTTGAAGTTTGCGGTCTAACCGTTATTATATTAACAACAAATTGTTAATTGTTTAAATAAGAATTATTAAAAAAGTTATCTTTTCTTTTGTGGTTGTGTTGGAATTCTCTCGGCGGCTTGTAGATTGTTCCTCTCGCTGCCGTTGCAATTGCCAATTGAGACAGAGTCTTTCAGCCTGCACCCCAAATACATCCAAGCACAAAGTCGACAAGGGGAAATGATTGACTGTGTGTCGTCATTTTTTATAATTAACTAGACGCTCTGTGAGCGATTTCTCGGGCTACTGAACAGAAGGGATTCTGAGGGATTGAAATTCATAATGTATCATACATAGATCATACAGTGACTTGGTGATACCTCTATTAAGCAGTCACCCATTAAGCGGTCACCCTCTATTAGGCGGTCACATAAAAAGTCGCAACTCTATTCCTATACCTATTCTATACCTCTATTCTGCGGCCAACCTCTATTAAGCAGCCACTTTGGAAAGCCCCGAGGGTGACCGCTTAATAGAGGTACCACTGTATACAATCATAGACACTAACTGAAGCAAATTCATTTAGTCATGAGCAAACTGATAACGCTCTAATGCAGGCATATTATACGTATAGAAACCTATCCTGAGACACAAATAGGAAAAATGTTATTATGTCCAAGGAGATGACAGAGCCAGAGTTGTGTTTTATTTTAATAGGCATTTTAGCCCTCTTGCTGTTTTGATGCATTGGTTGGTATTTTAAAACAGCATTAAAAATGTTTCGTAAATTCGCATATTTACACAAAGCTATCCTGAGGCACTAATAGGAAAATGTGAAGAAGAACTTATTAATAATTGGTTGATTAATGTTTAAAATGTGCATAAAAATAAACAAATAACCATTTGTCTAATTTTAGGTTATTTTAACAAGAAATGTCCTTATCCCAAAATTTCATGTTTTTATTGAGAAAATGAAAACTAAGTCTCAGAAAATTATTATCAAGATTAACATTTTGAGAAATAAACGTGACAAAAATAAAGATGGACAGTTATTGAGGCATTTGTGTGTTTTTTTGGGGCTGTATGAATCTGCTCGACATATATTTCTATGTACCGGGATGCCTGTGTTACAAAGTGTTGACATTTCACCCGTCCCCTTCCCCAAAGCGCCGCTACGAAGACCCAGATTTGAGTATGCGATATAGAGTTCGAAAACTTGAAAGCTTCGAAAACTTGAAGTTGTTCTTGAAAATTGAACGCCAGAACAAGAAAGATAGATAGTTACTAAAGCAATTTGTGTAATTTTGAGGCGATTTGGGCTGTTGAGAGTGGTTTTCAGACAGGCCGATTTGAATGTTTTCATGCCGTGTTTACGGTGTTCGCTTTGTGGGCTTCGTGAAGGAATAATAATAATAATAACTTTATTCAGGTGTCTATGTATTTAGTTTATACAACTAATTGGGGACACAAAGGAAAAGGAAAGAAAAAGTAAAAGTAAAAAATATCTATATGTAATATTAATCTATAACTATAGTGTATATATATATGTAAAATTTATCTTAAAAATATTTATAGAATTAAGTTAAGTTAAGTTAAGAAGTTATAATACAAATATATGTAAATGTATAATAGAAATTATAATAAATATATAGAGATATCTATTGTTACGAGTTGCATAGTTTGCAACAATTAATGTTATTTTCTAATATATTGGATAGATCCAATTTCCTAATTTTCATTTTAAAAGAGTTTATGCTGGGTGATGATCTGAGATCCACATTGAGCTTAGACCAAATATACGGTCCTAGATATCTAATAGTATGTTTACCATAACTCACTGTGTCAAATCTAGGAATGTTGAAATCATTATTTCTAAGTGAATATCGCGCATTAGTCTGCATAAATATTTCATTGATGATATTAGGCGCCAGACCATTCTTAACTTTATACATTAATACTGCTATATCCTGCAAACGGCGGTTCAATAATGAAGATAAATTAGCTTTCTTAAGAAGTTCTTCATATGACTCTGAGAATGATTTGAAAACAGCTCTAAGCGCTCTCTCTTGAATGCGTTCAATCTTTCTACAGTCAGATGCTCTACAAAAATGCCAAGCTAAATGGCAATAAGTTAGATGCGGCAGGATGGATGATTTATAAATTATAAGCTTAGCTTTAGTAGGTATTAAATTTCGCAATCTCATGAGTACCCCCACTTTCTGACTAGTCTTCGTACATATATTGCTAATATGACTAGTAAAATCAAAATTCCCATCAATTTCAACTCCTAATAACTTAATAGATGGAGTACTAGTAATGCCTTCATCTCCTATGTGCAGAATAGTGTCCTGATTTTCTCTATCTATATTTCTAGGATTGATACTAATACATTGAAATTTGTCTGAATTGGCTAAGAGAAAATTGTCTCTATACCAGGACATGGCTAGATTGCCTTGAGTGCTTAACTTTGACATGACAGTGTCATATTTAGTTCCAGTTAGATATAACTGGTGGTCGTCAGCGTACATAGTAAGATTAGATTCTTTGACCAAGAAGGGCATATCGTTTTGAAACAGGTTCCAAAGAAGAGGTCCAAACGAAGAGCCTTGAGGACAGCCACGTAACATGCTCTTCCATTCACTTGAGATACTATCCAGCTTTACTCTGTTATATCTTTCGTTTAGAAAAGAACGAATGAGATCAAGGGAACAACTTCCAAAGCCATATGCGTCTAATTTCTTAATGACGAGAGTATGACATAGAGAATCAAACGCCTTACTCATGTCAGTAGAGAGTACGGCCACTAGTTCCTTTCTGTCGATCGCCTGTTTCCAGTCTTCAATTAATCTTACCAAGGTTGTTTGACAGCTATGATTCTTTCTGTACGCTGTCATTCTTTGAGATAGAGTTGAGTCAAAATGTTCCGTGATTTGCTTGCAGAGTAATAGTTCAAAGACTTTGTCTATAGTCATAAGAGTTGTGATTGGTCGATAATTCTGGGCGTCTTGTCTGTCACCTTTCTTGAAAACTGGGGTAAGCTCTCCTTTCTTCCATGCACCAAACCAGTAACCAGTCTCAATACATTTGTTGTATAGATTAGTGAGGAAGTCACGTTCTCTGACATTATGAAGAACAAAAATAGCACATTAATCAATATAAACACAGGTAGCCCGAGTAATTACAACTGTTTCCCCGAAATGTTGCTAAAGTTTACCAAAACGAGATTAAATTCGAGGAACTTGCTGCTGAGCATGGGACCATATATCACGCTTTTCTCAAGGGGCTATCCTGCCATCTTTGAAATGATATGCATTGTGACGTCACATCATTCTCGAATGATAGCTTTCAATTTTATATTATTGCTATTCATAAATTAGGTCATTATTACAGCGAAACCCGTTGCATCGCAACTAGAAAATAGTGAATTTCAATTTCATGTTGTGTTTTTCCCATCCGGAGTCAAACAGGCGGGGGTTGTACGTTAACTCGCCGAGTGATTGGTTAATTTGATGTACCATCCCCCTCAAATCAAGCTGTTTGACGGATCGGGAAAACCCCAAATCACAATTTGCTGGTTGCGAGGCAACGGTTTACTCTAGAAAGGTCCTAACTCACGTAGCATGTTATTGATAACACAATATACACCTAATTCAAAAATTGTTGTTGCAGCCGAATTGGCGAAGCTACAGTCCACATTCTGCCTGCAAAGGATGCCGGTAATATGAACTGAATGTGTGATTTATTACGCGCTTTTGAAATAAATATTTGTTTCATCATCTATCACTGCAAAACTTGTTATGTTCATATTACACAAACACTTAAAACCAAAATATGCTATGAATAAATCGATAACAAGAGTAGAAATACCAACATCCTTTGCAGGCTTCTGAGTGTGGACTGTAGCTTTGATTGCGACAACGATTTTTGAAATAGGTGTATAAAATAAACATACTCCTTCGAACACTTCGAACGGCCATTTAGAAAAATAAACTGGTGATTTGTACGTGCCCTGTTTGGATATAGACATGGATCTGATAGGGGACGGTCTCTTTTAGATTAATTATTCGTTGGTTCAGTTGTATAATTGAGTAAAACGAGCGATAGTTTCATATATAGAGGAGAAACTGAAAAGCCCATTAATCAATCTATATATTGGTTTGATCGAAATATCACTTCAGCTATAGGACAGTATACTTTATATGTCATGTAGCTGAATAATGCAATGATGTCAACATATTGACATACTAGCGTTTTGGACCTCTTCCAATTTCTTACCATGACGAACAATAAACGTTCCAAGTATCACAAACTATTTTTAAAGTATAAACATTGATTATTTCCCAGCCTTATTGACATTGTGGGTTTGATGCGTCCAGGCTTGTTCACATTATGCATGCTTTGATGTGACTACAAATATTAATAATAGTTATTCGTAATATAAGGAAAATAGTACATCGGCGCGCGCCGAGATATGGAATCAGTATCTTTTCGTGTTTCAAATTCGAAAGGAGAAAGTATATATACAAAGTTAATATTATTAACTATAAACTATGATATCTCCAAGAGTCCATGGATTATTCTGTTTATTATAAAAACAAAAGTTATTCTTATGAAAAAAAATCATATTTTTACGTGTGTTCAAATAAGATATTTCTCAGGGGCAGAAATCCCTGTAAACCTTTGTTAAGCTAAATTGTCAATTATAATTTTCTATCATTTATTATTAATCTAATTAAAAGTTATAAATAAATATTTTTTTACATAATAACTATATAAACAAAATTGTATACATGAGCAGTTTTATTTATATTTTTGTTTGAACCGACAGCAGCTAAAAATGTGCTAAGATGCACTGTAATTCATGATTCGGGACTACTTTTTTCAAACTGATTGTCTGAACACATAAAACATCGATAAACAATCGTACTCTAGAATGACTAAGTTTATTTATAGTTATTACATTCCTTTAATGTGAAGGTTCTAAGGTTAATTGTTATTTTGAGAAATTAAGTATAACAGCCTACGGGAACAGCATAAAATAAATAAACCAAAAAAATGTGCTGAATTGCAGTTTTATTGTCAGTGGGACAAAATTATTTTGTAAATATGTTACATAAACAAATCTAAACAATCTTATTGCCGTTGACTAAGTTCATTTATATTTATATTATCCCTTCAAAAGGTTTATCCGGCCCTTTTTAAGAAAGTTTTACAACCGTTACGGTGATACGTGAAGACATTTGCACATATATCAACTGAGCGCTAAAATCAGACATGGTTATCGAGTAAGGAGATGGGTTAGAACACATCTAGAGCTGTAGTCCCGCTTGTTAGTCTTTTGTAGGTTTGGAAAGGGGAAACCCCATCTGATGCCTAAAGCTATTTTAAAAAACGTAGAATACTAAATACTACATACCGCATTGCAAGACCGATTTGCATTTTGGGGCATTTAATATATTATAATTATTTATTTTATTTTGAGTGTATTCCATTTAAAACATTGTACGAGTTAGTTGTAGGGAGTAAATATCGCTGTATATCCATTTTTTGTTTCAAATTAACGAGAACCACAATGCCCTTTGGGAGGGGGACATTGGGGGGGGGGGGGGGGGGGGGGGGGGGGTCTCGAACACCGCAACACCGCAAAAAAAAAAAAAAATAACGGAACACCGTCACCGCAATTTTTTTAAAGTCACGTGATATACAAAACTTTAAATGAAAAAGTAAATTCAAGTACATGGCTTTTAATGCAATTTTGAATTACTAGAAACTGATACTACAGCAGTAAGGTACAGAAAAAGGTAAAAAATAGCATATTGCGACAATGCAGGACCTTTTAGACCGATGACAACCAATAAGTTAAGCAAACATTTTTGTTGGATCGAAAATTGCAACACCGCAAATTTCTGTTTCACCGGACACGTACGCACATAAAATAACGCAAACATCGCACATCGCAAGGTTTGTCATCACCGCAACACCGCAATTTTTGAGCCTCGTTCACCGCAACACCGCATTAAAAAAAGGCCAACACCGCAAACCCCCATGTTCCCCTCCTTTGGTCATGGAATGCACTATTCAGTATTCAACGTTTTTGGAATAGCTGTATAGAGACGATTTTGTATGACTATGATCGAAAAGCTCACGGCACGAACTTAACACAGTCATTTGCAAGGCAAGGCAAGGCACGTCGAAATTCTAGAAACATCACGGTTGCACCAAGTCATATGAAAACTTCTCTATATGTTATATGTGTTCAATAAAAAGACAGAAATATCCAGGTAATAGTATAATTACTGATACAACTATTTAAAAAGGTTATCACAGCTGAAGTCAATAGTCAACACTTCGATACTGCAAAGGATACCGGTATTTTTGGATTTTGTTATTAACTTATTCACAGTATATACAGTCAATGTCATAAACGTTGTCCACGTAAAGTAGAGATTAACACTACAACAAGTGACACGTGATTCTTTGTTTAATTGTTTTCAACAGTTGAACAAACTGTTTAATGAGTAAAAGTCAATCTGGAAAAATAATTATAATATCTATGTTTTCATATTAATGCTAGTATCGATCTAGTATTAAGTACTTATTGACTGAGTGAAAAAATATTTGGCTCGCGGTCATGAAGTACGGACCGAGCCGTACAAATGACCAAGAGACAAATATTTTCCCGTACGGCCCGACCTAACTCAGTCAATAAGTTTTTTTATCATATGACCCGTATATTTTGCCCGGCGCGCGCCATTTTTTGTAATGTTTCGAGTAGCTGGTCCGTACGTGTTTGTACGGACCAGGTGGAAAAAGCCGTACGGACCCCATCACGTGACTTTTTTTCGAAGGTTTTCTTAAGAGCGCGCGCCGGGCAAAATACGGGTCATATGATAAGTCGTCTTACGTGACATTATCTTTAGGACAATGTTAATGACATTGACTGTAAACCTGTTTCAAAAATCGTTGTCGCAGCCGAAGCTACATCGACACTTCAATGACTGCAAAGGATGTCGGGAACTTTTGTTTCATCATCTTCCACTGGAACAACTTATTAGAACGTTTTCGTATAACCCACTTTTAACATGCAATTGTGAATGTGTAAACTAACATGCTAATTAGGTGTGCGTGTAGCAAAGTGCTTCAGTGAGTTGCGCTCTCGACTTAAAATAATCAAAATAAAACAACGAAAACATTTATAGATTTCCTCGAAACCGTTTTTATCAATTATTTGGCTCAAGGGTAAATATGAAAGCAAATAGCTACACGCACTCCTCATTAGCATGTTAATTCACACATATGCTCATATGCATTTTACGAAAAAAACGTTTTATGGTCTATAACAAAAAAACATACAACCCAATAAATCCATTTTTTTAAATAGGTGTAAGTTAGTTATATGTGTTTGTGACATATTACATGGCAAGATGGAACTAACGTTTTCTACAAAAGTCTGTAACAATTGATTACGAAAATTACCGACATCCTTCGCAGAAATTTTAACCGGTCGAAAAAGTGTACGTTTAGGCGTTTAGTTCACACGGAACTAGGCTAACCTTAAACAATATTGAACGCCTAGCCGTTTCAGTTATAGATTTATGTTCAAATACGTTTCGACCAGTTAACATTTTGTGTAAATTCAGACCTAAATATACTTTTCGACGTGGTTTCGTCATCGGTACCGCCATAAGTGGAGCATCAAATCGAGACTCGGGTCGAGTGTCGTGTTTTAAGTGTTTAGTTATATTGTTGTCTTGTGGGGTACTACTACCGCTGTACAGTGATCACAGGCGCATATAATAATTTTTTTCAGGTAATGCATATTTTTTATGGTGACCGCATATTTGCTTTTCCTTTACAAGGGGTTGTTAGTGGAGACTACCGCTGTACAGAGACCACAGGTGATGATGTTCTTGTTTTGTTTTGATAGACATTACCGCTGTACAGTGATGGTTATGTTGACTAGTGGAGAAGACCGCTGTGAGGTGACCGCAGGCACATTTCCTTTTCCCATTGCGTAATGCAAAGGTGGCTATGTTGACTAGTGGAGAAGACCGCTGTGAAGTGACTACTGGCATTTTTCCTTTTCCTATTGCGTAATCCTTAGGTGATAATGTTGACTAGTGAAGAAGACCGCTGTGAAGTGACTACTGGCATTTTTCCTTTTCCTATTGCGTAATGCAAAGGTGGCTATGTTGACTAGTAGAGAAGACCGCTGTGAAGTGACCGCAGGCACGTTTCCTTTTCCTATTGCGTAATCCTTAGGTGATAATGTTGACTAGTGAAGAAGACCGCTGTGAAGTGACTACTGGCATTTTTCCTTTTCCTATTGCGTAATGCAAAGGTGGCTATGTTGACTAGTAGAGAAGACCGCTGTGAAGTGACCGCAGGCACGTTTCCTTTTCCTATTGCGTAATCCTTAGGTGATAATGTTGACTAGTGAAGAAGACCGCTGTGCCGAGTGACTACTGGCATTTTTCCTTTTCCTATTGCGTAATGCTAAGGTGGCTATGTTGACTAGTAGAGAAGACCGCTGTGAAGTGACTACTGGCACGTTTAATTTTCCTATTGCGTAATGCTTAGGTGATAATGTTGACTAGTGGAGAAGACCGCTGTACAGTGACCGCAGGCACATTTCCTTTTCTTATTGCGTAATGCTAAGGTGATAATGTTGTCTAGTGGAGAAGACCGCTGTACAGTGAACATGATATGTTCAGTTTTCTTTTAATGCGACTGGCTTCATTGTCTTGATGATCTTTCTCATTAAATCTCTCAACAGTCCCAGCTTTTGTTCAATGGTTTCCAATGAATGACGTTCTTCAGTGAATTCTAGTAGTTCTAAACAATAAATAAATAAATAAATAAATAAATAAATAAATAAATAAATAAATAAATAAATAAATAAATAAACAAATAAATAAAATAAATAAATAAACAAATAAATAAAATAAATAAATAAACAAATAAATAAAATAAATAAATAAGTAAACAAACAAACAAATAAATATATAAAAAGTAGGTAAGTAGGTAAGTAGGTAAACAAACGAACAAATAAGTAAGTAAGAAAGTAAACAAATATATAAATATATAAATAAGTAAGTAAGTAAACAAACAAATAAATAAACAACGAGATTTGGTGAGTAAATAAATTTAAATACATAAATAAATAAATAAATAAATAAATAAATAAATAAATAAATAAATAAATAAATAAATAAATAAATAAATAAATAGACAAATAAATACAAACAAACAAATAAGTTTACGTAAAAAAATAAATAGATAAATATATCAACACAAAATAAAGAAATCAGTAAGTAAATAGATAAAAAATAAATAATTAGATAAATAAACAAATACATCGATCAATAAATAATGAATGAAGGAACGAACGAACGAACGAACGAACGTGTGAATAAATATATAGCCTATCGTCATTGCAGGACACCGCGATCGACTGGACAAACGGACGGACGGAAGAAAGAATATATGGACGGATTGACTTGTAATGTTTACCTTTAGCTAGATTCAATTCACTGATCCAATCTCCTTCTTTGTAGTACTTTACACGTAGATTCTACAGAATACATAATAACTTATTTTACCACATTTTATAATTTTCTCGCTTTCTGATTGGTCGAGAGCCGTGGTAAATAAGAGTACATACATATCCCCAGGTAGAATTTAAAAATCTAATCGGAATTTGAGTTTATAATTAGCTTTGAAGTCAATAATCATTCGTTGTTTAACGTATTTCTGACAGGAATAAATGCAACCTAGGGGGAGGGGGAGGGATGTTTAATCTTTTTGACTTTAAATGAAGATTTCAAAAGATATTCCATACCAGCAATGGATAGTTTTCCATTCTTGCCAATAGAAGCATACGGTCGACATCATACTGCAGCTTAGCGCTGTATTTGGCTTGGTTGTAAGTGGCACTCAACTGTGCAATGAGTATGTTGAGCATGATAACAAGCACAGTTCCCATGTATGTTAACAGCAATAATATGGAAAGGGCACTGAAGATATAGAATGAATTGTTAGGTAAGTTGAAATATGGAACAATTAGATAAGTACGTATCTATATATAAAGACTAGTTGTATTTAGATTGTATATGGAATCATTGAAACATTGCGTGATGACACTAAATACAGATGGGAGGGACAAAGGATTATGACAATATTGGTGATGACGATGATGATTGTGATAATGATGATGATGATTGTGATGATGATTGTGATGATGATGATGATGATTGTGATAATGATGATGATGATTGTGATAATGATGATGATGATGATGATGATGATGATGATTGTGATAATGATGATGATGATTGTGATGATGATGATGATGATGATGATGATGATTGTGATAATGATGATGATGATTGTGATGATGATTGTGATGATGATGATGATTGTGATGATGATGATGGTGATGATGATGATGATTGTGATGATGATGATGATGATGATGATGATGATGATGATCACGTGAAACCGATTGCGTGATGATACATAATGTACACAATACGGATGCGGGGAAGACTAATGATTATGATGATATTGGAGATGATTAAGATGATGAATAATTATGATAACTAAAAACATGATTATAATAAGACTAATAATAATGATGGTTTTGAAAATAGATGAGAAACCAGGATACATGGTAATAGAAGTAAACGTTCTCTGTTTTTTTTTTACTTTAATTTGATGAGCTTTAATTTCGGTTCCCAGGCTGAAGCCTTTAATTAAAACACTAGAGTCTTGGCACACTGCTTTGACTAGTATAGTGGAGCAGATAACAACTCTAAACCGCTCCCTGGACAATACTCTATTCTTTTGAGTAAACTTTAAATATTGTAATTTATTCAATCCAATACTTAAAAAAAAAACCTCTGTACGACTAATTACTATTCATAGTTAAAGGCTTCAGCCTGGGAGCCGAAAGCTCATCAAATTAAAGTAAAAAAAAAAACAGAGAACGTTTACTTCTATTAATAATGATGGTGTTGAAAATGATGATGAAAATGACAAATAATTATAATAATAATGAGTACAAAAATGGTAATGATGTCAATGCAATCTGATTCCCAGTTCTTTTAAGAGTTCAACTCCGAGCGAAGGTAAAAGCTCTGGGAACGAGGTTAATAATCATGACAATAGAAATATGTGGATGATATTGGTTATTTTATTGGTCGTCAAGAAGCGTGTTTCTTACTTGTAGTTCTTGTAGTCTTCAGTTACGGGCTGTGCCTCAGCTAACACTCTAAAGCCACTTAACAGGACTTGTTCAAAACCCCTGTTAACCAAAAAAGAACAGACACTTTAAAATCGTTGTCGCAATCAAAGCCACACTACACACTCTGAAGCCTGCAAAGGATGTCGGTATTCCTCCTTTGCTATCGATTTATTCATAGCATTTTGTTGTTGTGCGTGTTTGTGTTGCAGTAGTATACGTAGATTGAGAGACAGATATTTCTTTACAAAGCGTGTTTTATATCACAAATTATGTTCATATTACCGACATCCTTTGCAGGCTTCAGTGTGTGGACTGTAGCTTCGGCTGCGACAACGATTTTTGAAATTGGTGTATAAAATATCTTCCAATTATCTTTCACTGTCCTAGCTTTGTAAGTTTTTGTTGACTAGCGTAATTTTGCGCTTTAGTTATTCAGCACTTTTAATTTTTAATAATCATCAATAATCTCCTTTACAGCCGTTCCCTGCGACATCTTGAAAGGCAGTCAAACCTTTGCATCGAAGCGAGACGAACGCTGAGCTTGAAATGATAGAGACCATTCAACACCTCGCGAAACTACAATTATTGTCTCTCAATCACATGTCTCTATCATTGCAAGCTCAACGTTCGTCTCGCTTCGATGCAAAGGCCCGGCTGCCTTTCAAGATGGCGTAGGGAACTGTGAAGTGGACTATTTACTTCAGGATGCTAATAAACAGTTTCCTCATATTATAATATGAAAAATCCACATCTAAACCGTGACAAATGTAATGCAATACTCACCCAAGAAGCTGCTGATTGTTAGCCACACGAAGAGAGAGAAATAGAGCTCCGCAAAATGAAAAGAAGATAACAGCAAATGTAAACAAAAACTGTGGAATGTCATTGGCCACGATCCTAAATAACGTGTTGGTGTACAAGCCCACTGTTCTGGAATTGCAAATTGAAGGTGAATTAGTATCCATAACAACACTGCTGCACAACGCAATGCATTGTTAGTGACATAGGCGGCATCGCTCGCATTATTCTGCTATCCATGGTCAAAGGCTCGTGGCCCAGCTTGTGCATGGATTATAATTATGTGATTCGAGTTTGTTTGATGTGTTGTTCTTTCCCTTGCCTGCCATTGTAGCAGATGTAACGTGCTATACATGTAAATATTTACAGAATGTAATGTAGAGGTTGTGAGTGTGGATCTAAGTCTCTACAATTTTATTCATAATCCCTATACTTAAACTAGCTTATGCTTATGTAAATGTGTGAACCAGCCGAACAGAGAACATGCATTTACATATCAGAATACTCTACTTTTCAAACTTCATAGCACCTCCTAAATCTCAATATGAGTTACAATCTTGGACGTAAATAGTTGACACTTACTGTAAATACTTGATTTTTATGCCATACTATCCATTTGACAACCATTTTCTCCCCTCCCTCCACCACCCCTGAACAATGTTGATATTCCTGAGATAGGAACACCGTCAGGGAACACAACATTGCATTTAGGGAGGGGGTATCAAAATACCATTCTTAAAGTAAATGGGTGGCATGGTTGGCCGAGTGGTGAGGGCACCGGCCTTTCACCGCTGTGATCTGGGTTCAATTCCCAGGTCGGGCACCGGATCATATGTGAATTGAGTTTGTTTGATGTGTTGTTCTCTACCATGCCATCAGGGGTTTTCTCTGGGTTATCCGGTTTTCCTCTCTCAGCAAAAATCAACATGTGAGGAGGGATTTATGAAAAATATTTAATGTAGAGGTAGTGAGTGTGAGTGCCAGCAGAAGAATAACCACTATGTGGATCTGCTGTGGAAAACATTATATTATTATTATTATTATTAAGTGATATTTAGCGACGAAAATTCAAAAAATACTGAAGTTTTCAAACAGTGTCAACATTTATGTCCAAGATTGTAGCTTTGCATCAATACAACACAATATCTTTATTTAAGGAGGGGGATCGATGCAACAACCATCAATTATTCTGAGAAGTAAAATAATAGTAACAGAGCAGTCATAACTCACTTATTGACGCACGAAAACTTGAAAATCCTCAAGAAATTGATGAGGTAAGCAAGAGATGAGACATGCCACTGAGCATCATGGTTGATGGCTCGTAATGGGATGATGGCCAGCAATAGTAACATACCAAGCCAGTCAAGGATGTTGTACTTATCTTTGGTGTACATGTGCGTTTCCCTAAATGAAATAAGGAAAATTATATGAAATGATTGATTGATGTTTTGATTGACGGATTAATTTATTGGTTAATTAATTAAATTGATTGATTCCTTAATTGATTGTTTGACTAGATGATTGATTATTGACTGATTTAAGTATTTGTTGAATAATTATTACTGATCGTCTGACTGACTGACGAATTATATAACAGATTGATAAGTTATTTACTTATTAAATATAGTGATTGATTGATTAATTGAGGATTGATTGATTGATTGATTGATTAGTTGATTGATTAATTGATTGATTGATTAGACAGAGCTTCATATTGCAACACCAAAATAATACTCAAACCTGAAATAAATTTTACAACCCAAAAAAATATACGCCTTGCTGAAAAAAATTTCAAACGAATAATTTTCTCAGTACACAGATTGAAACCAAAATTGATGAGATGTGAAAACCCCCCAAAATACGGGTTTCTTTTCCAGACCTTAAAAAGTATGTGACAGGTCTGTTAACCCCTCTAAAAAAACACCCAGAACGAAAATTATCAACCCCCCAAAAATACGTCGGACCTCCCCGTCATTTTACCCCCTGAGAATATCGCCTGGGGAATGGTTATACCTGGCAATCTGGTTGACTTCTTCAAAGAGGTAAAAACATAGCATGACAAATGTACCAAATTCCGCCACTGCCCTTAACCTGTCACCAGGGTGATTATATTCATTGGGATTACTGCGGGTTGATGCGTGGAACAGTGCAAATGAGAGTAACAGGAGAAACAACAAGTACAATGCGCCACGAATGCTGTTGATAAAAGTGCCAATGATAAGGTGAAATTAGAAAGATAATAATTACAACTAACTAAAATAGTATCTAAAGATCCAGAAATTATTATTATGGTCCTTTTTAATTACAATTCCCTTGGAAGATAGCAGTTCTTATGTCTGTCAGTACATGTACCAGAAAATGGTAGGTTCTGGTACTACTTTTTGGAAGAAGATTGTATAAGCTACAATACAAATGTAGATCTTTCTCACAATGCAGCTACACTGTAATTAAGTGCAAAGCGAGCCTCACTTTGAAAACAGAACCATTAGTAAGTGTGAGGCTTGCTTCATTTGCAGATGATTGAAAAGCCTAATCTATATAAAGATATAAAACAAAGTTCTTACCGCAGGAGTACCTTACCAAAGGCTTCCCACTTCATGCGTATCAACATTCTAACAACTGGATGATGGACTGCGTCCTGTTGATTAATCACATTATAATATGATTGTGACATGAATCTAAACTAAGGTTAATCACAGTCTTGATATGTTAGCCTTCATAGCAGCTCTCTACGGGACTTTGCTGAATGCAGGTTAACAAAGATTAAAGTAATGAAAAAAACAAAGATCATCACATCATATGCCCTTGGCGGTAATTGAGCCCCACAGTTTCAGCCTTTTTAGTCTGACATGTTACCACTAAACTACAAGGACCAACCACGCTGGATATGCAGCCGGACAAAGTAGTATAGAGCAACTGTGTGGGGTCCCAGGGGGATATTAATTTCTAAGGTAAATTAGAACACCGTAAATGGAAACGCAGGATTGAAGTGATGAAAAAAAAAGATTGGATGGATGAATGATTGAGAAAGTGAATAACTAAAATGATATCCAAATAAAAAAAAAAATGAATAAATGAATGAATGGAAATTATTGAATGTGGATGAAATGGATGAATGAATGGATGAATCAGCGGATGGATGGATTAATGAATGAGTGGATGAAAGGATGAATGAATGAATGAATGGATGAATCAGCAGATGGATGGATTAATGAATGAGTGGATGAAAGGATGAATGAATGGATGTATGGATGAATGGATTGATGGATGAATGGATGAATGGATGAAAGGATGAATGAATGAATGGATGGATGGATGAATGGATGAATCAGTGGATGGATGAATGGTAAATGGATAAATAAATGAGTAGATGAATGAGTGACTGAATGAATGAATGAATTAACAAATGAATGAATGTAGTATGAACGAATAAATGAATGAATGAATGAATTAATTAATTAATAAATTAATAAATTAATGAATTAATCAAATTAATGAATGAATTAATAAATGAATGAAAATAGTTATAATAATGATTGCATACATGAATGAATGTTCAGATGGATACTTGTATTAGTATATACTTACCATGTTATCACTGCTAGCTATAATATTCAAACAAGATGGAGCCTTCTTGTTAAAAAAACGATTATTAATCAGTTTGTTGGTAGCAGGATCCTTTATCCTTGGGGGTCTTCCAGCATCATCACCATCAAGAACATTAAAAAAGAAGTGGTAATCTAGTGGGTCCTCAGGAACAGTCGCCCAGGCCCCTTCAATGCCAGACTCTTCTTCCAGTGTTTGGTATTCGCTCTTTTTGTCAGGGAGATAAGGCCAGTGTGGGTTAACCATACAGTCAAGAATGGCTAGGGTTGATTTCTACAGAAAACAAAGCACACAGATATTAACAATATTATACATTATAAAGATTATGCATGGCATAACATCAATATCAGTCTTTTAAATTTTGACTTATTATTCATTAAACATTAATGATGCTTACGATGATTATATTAATATTACTATACATGTAAGTAATAAATGTTGTTAGATTGAATAGTATATCCTTGAAATACATAGGAAAACTATAGAATTTGGATAAAATAGTACTAAATATAGTGTAAAACTAATGCTTCACAGATCATATACTACAATGAAAACACTTGAACTATGAAAAAAAAACTAGTTTGTATTTTGTGACTATTTAACACTCAACCAGAAATATTAAGATACCTTCATTTTTGGATTGGATAAAATCTTCTGGAAACTCATATATGCAACTTTTGGTGACATCATTGATGGGTCAGGTTTCCATGAAAACATGCTTTGAACCCTAAAGAACAATTAAATAAATCAATCATTGTTTTACTTAGAAATATGGGGAGTCGTTACCCAATCTCAGTTGATTGTAAAAAGTGCCCTTTTTGTCTCATACCTTTGGTTTTTGTTTTAGTCATGACAAGACTAGAGCATTGATTTAAGACCAGTCTCTCCTATTGGGATGCTATTATAAGTTTTTTAACAGTCTTGCTTCTGATCATAATACTCCAGTTCCAGTTATCTTTTACCACTGTACCATTTAACAAAATACAGTGTAGGTGCACTGGCACAGAGTAATTAGCCTTGGTTTGTTGTCAAAATATTTACACATTTCAGATTTAAGCATGAATAAATGTTATCGCTTCTAAAACAATAGAAAATACATTTGATTTTACGTTGAGTTGAGGCTATCCCTGACCAAATGTGCCTTATGTCAAATAGTACAGTTGTGCTAGATAACATGAAGCTGGTCTGCAGTACCTTTCATGACTCATGTGTTTAAGCATCACAGCGGCAGCCTCATCATTTTCCTTGTCCAGAGCAATTTCCACAGGCAAGCGCCCACGTTGTCTTACTGGAGATAACATTGCTTCAGACTTAAGAGCAAGTAGACCTGGGCAATACTGTATCAATGTACGAGCTAAGTGAAAGAAGTTCTGCTCCGCTGCATAGTGAAGAAGAGTCAGCTCAGTGTTGATACTCTTATCTCTAAAAATCTCATATCGATTGTCCTTATTCATATATTCTTTATCTTCAAGAAGGATTTCAGCAAATCTGTTGATCTGTTAAACAAATATTTGAAAGCAGACTGAGATACATTGTAAATTGAAATATTAGAAAAATTAACATTTTGATCACATCAATTAATATAAAATGTCATTGTCAAGTAATTAAATATCCTTTTTTTTGTAGGAATAACCAACATTAAAGATACATGTACACATGATTTGCCACCTGTATACAAATTAAGAAATCAAAACAAGGGTCACTCCTTGCATAATTATCCATCATTTGTGATAATCTATTGTTTTATTCTGACACACAAATCAAGCATACATGTACATGTATCTCTAACTAAAGTCCATGATTTAAGCCAGGTGTTTTGATTATTGGTCATATTTTTGTATTTACTGTCATTTTGTACCTTTTTTTCTATTATTTAATTAATTATTTATTCATTTTATCTCCTCTCTTTCAAAGTAATTAAAACATTTTCAATAATAATAAATATATGAAGCTATAACTATCAAGTCTAGCCTCTGGCTATTACAGTTAGCTACATGTACTACTATTGAATTGAACATGTTTTAACCACTGAGCTACTGATCATAAACTTGGTGGTGAGCAGGGATTAGATGGTATTGAGCATTTCATTTGTATTATGTGTCATGTAATTTTTTATTTTACTTCCTTAAGAAGATTTGTCTTTCTTTACCTGAGGCTCTACAAGTTCAGCTTTTCCTTGGTATTTCTTTGCCTTCGGCCAATGTTTTATAAGAATAAGTAAAGGATCTTGGTCTGGTTTACTACCATTGTCTTTATATTTCTTGACAAGACGAGCTACTCTAACTTTGTCCATTGCATTTGACCAGGAAATACCTTTCTCTGCATTGAAGGTCCTACGGACCTGAAAAAATAAATAAATTAAAAGTTAATTAAAATAATAAGACTACAAAATTAATATAAATTGTTTAAATTTCATTAGATAAGCTGCATTTACTCAAATAAGCGCCACACTAGAATAAGCACTGCACTTTAACGCTATAATAGTACTCTAGAACAGCATTGAAAACAAATTTGTACCAAAAGCTGTATTATTTAGGTCAAAGTAATTATGTTTCACCATGCACTCTCCCCAATATTTGTAGTTCTGATCATAAAGAGGACCTGTAGTGAGATCAAGATAAATTTTTAAATAGGTGCCTGTACTGTTTTAGAATATACACCTGGGGTTTTTTTACAAATATTTTTCCATCAAATTTGACAAAAATTGGTCAAAAAGCAGCTGAGATATCATGTGATATCATTTAAATAGTATACTTTTCCCATACAAATCACTGTATTTTCAGTTTGGCTCTAAACTTTATTCTGAAAATACAGTGATTTCACTTTTTACTTTTTTATTTTACTTTACAAAATTTATATAAATCAATAAAAATGGATATATACAAACACTCAATAAATATTTATATTAATTGATTTAATCATAATCAGAGTAAAGAAGTGTATCAATTTTCAATGCAATAAAAATCGATTAACCATCAAAAAGTATTGATTAATAATTTTAATAGAGTAATTGATTTATCAGTTATAGTTGAGACAATGATGGCACCAACCGTGGTAAATAAGAGGACATACCACAAGAAACTATAGTGAATTTGTTTGTTTTACCACATTAAAAATGAGCAAAAAAGCAACAAATAGCAATAAGTATGCACTCTTATTTACCATGGCTCTAGACCAATCAGAAAGCGAGAAAATTATCAAATGTGGTAAAATATTGTTTGTACCTCAACCCAGAAGTCTCTGTCGAAGTCATCCTCCAGTTCTTCATCTTCTATGCCTGATGGCTGCTGTTCTGCAGGTGTTTGCATCTCAATGGGTCCGTATTGTCCTCTTTGCTCTGCTGTGGCCATCAATTCACACTATTCTACAGTATTATAAACACATAATTTTCAGAGGCAGATCCAGTGCAGATAATACAAGCAAAATGATAATTATAATTTTACCACGCTAATTGGAAGTTAAGATGAATCTGAGAAGAAATTTCACTGTACATCTTGCAATTAAGTCATACGTGTATCTTTGAAATTTATCAAAATAATAGACCAAAAATAAATCCGTTCGTTGTCAATAGAAAATTTCGTTGGTATTTTACAGAAATACATTGGAATATCCATTTATATTGAAGCTTAATATTAAAAATTAATTCAGAAAACATCTGATATATAACAATGGCGTGTCAAAACAATGCAGAACACGAGAATTGAATAAAGGAATAACAAACTTACCTTTAACTATACCAGCACTCAATTACTTAAATTACACTCCTTATTTACTCAGATAAGTATAGCACAACTTATCATTAAGAAACTAAAAGAATAAAGTACTAAAATCAAGTAATAATCACAGACAATCAATTATTGATCACTCGATCGGGATCATTGATCAATGCATATGGGTGTTGTTGTTAAATTCCGTCAGGCGTTACAAGGTGTGTTCGAAAGGGACTAGGCGTGACACAGGAACCCCAATATAGCTCATTTGTGCATCTCATCATAAAGCCGCCGGGAGTCCTTCAAATACAGGAAAACTACTTCACCTTTAAGTTATAATTTGGTTCGCCGGCTAATTTTAATTTATTACTTTTTAATCAATATATTCCGAAAGAAAGAAGAATTTAAAGGTAAGAATTTTTAAGAAAAAATTGTTGTTTAAAACGTGTTCAAAAAGAGACTATTTATTCGTGTGTTTATCTGTCACTCATTCAATGATTACAATGCCCGAAAAATAAGCCACGATATTATATTTACACTAAACAAATTGTTTATTGTTGTATGCTGAATGAAACGTTGCTCTAGCTGTTTTCTTTTGGTTGGTATTGTGTGACAGAATATAGCACAGGTTGTTCAGCGATATTCAGCGCGCGCGATGAGAGCTGTACTGAGGCCAACGGCATATTCTGCCAAAATCATTTAATTATAGATTTTTGCACAAAAAACGCTGTTTCTGTGGGTTTAATTTGTAACGCCCTCAGTGGTTCTTACTCCAATACATGTTAGTTAGTGCAGTAAGAGTCGTTTAGTAAGGATACAAATGAGGATAGTCAAAGCTATGCAGGGTTTGCTAGTTCCTCAGTAGTTTTCAGTGTTAAATCCCTTCCAATGCAGACATATAAAATTTGAATTTATTTGTCCATTGGAGCTTCAAAGGTTAAGGAAACATAGAAAACATACCGCATACGTTAGTGAAAACTAACGTCTGAGCATTTATTTTAATTTGTTACTCGGCTTGAGCAGGATAGACCGAATCAAAATACACTGAAAATATGGCGACTTCCTATTATTTCAACTGTCTAGCCAAAATGTCGTACATTTGGTGCCAAAAATCGAACTTTGTATTTTACATTGTACTTTCGTGTTTCGTGTTAACATTGTGTATTTGACCAACAACGTTGAACATATTAAAGCTTTCACTTTCAACATTTCTTATATTCTACATGCTACTTTCGCTATTCGGATTACCTTTTCGATTTGACATTCATGTTTTCGTTTTCGCCGGACATCCAACCGCAATCCCCCCCCCCCCCCCCCCCCCCGATATAACATGTCCTAGCGGGATAGGCCAGGATGCAGCACTCCATCCTCGATAGTACATTTTGATAGAACACAGAATGGCGGACTTGTTTCGTTCGTTCAATTGAGTGCACTTTATTAATGTTTCATTTCGTTATAAGTAGCCTGCGCGCAGCCGGTTTAATTACCCGTAATAACCGTCTGCGAAAGTTCGCCAGATATCGTGTTCTCTGTGACCCGATATATGAAGCAATTTCTGATTGGCTCTCGCTAGGATCAATTCTTACGCGAACTCTGATTGGTCAACGGCACAGCATAATCTTTTCCGGTTGAGATGTTTTCGTTGCTACATGCACGTGAGTTTGACCATGTTGACAGCTAGAGTAAAGAAATGGTCTAAATATATTACTATGAGTGTATTTACCTGCGATTTGTGCCGCAGCACACAACTTAAACTTTCAGAGATCCAAATTCTTTCTCGAACGCCGAATAATGACTATATTTGCCGTCGATGTTTCGTACTTTTGAAGAGACGAAGGCGTTTGCTTCAAGATATAACCTACACCGAAAGTGCTTTTAACATCACAGCGTCCTTTGAAGAAAATTGTGAAAGTGCTGATTGTAATATATTTAGACCATGTCTTTACTCTCGCTGTCAACATGGTCAAACTCACGTGCATGTAGCAACGAAAACATCTCAACCGGAAAAGATTATAACGTGCCGTTGACCAATCAGAGTTCGCGTAAGAATTGATCTTAGCGAGAGCCAATCAGAAATCGCTTCATATATCGGGTCACAGAGAACATGATATCTGGCGAACTTTCGCAGACGGTTATTACGGGTAATCAAACCGGCTGCACGCAGGCTAGTTATAAGTTGACTACGTATTTATCAATTCTACAAATCCACATAGTTCTTAATCTATTTTTGAGTTTTTACTCTATTTAAAAACTCTAATTAACATCAAAGAGGTGTTTGTAGGTCGTGTGAACATGGTGCTACTTTGACCTATTTTTTTTCCAAAAAGAAGCGACAGGCGTATACTTTAGAGCGTCCTTAAAATGAATTAGCTAGATATGTTATTCAAAAAATTACTTGATAAAGGAATATGGGGTTTCTGTATCACCCGTAAATGTAATAACAACCGTAAATGTAATACCCACCGTAAATGTAATAAAAATCAACCGTAAATGTAATACCCACCGTAAATGTAATAACTATCAACCGTAAATGTAATAACCACCGTAAATGTAATAACTATCAACCGTAAATGTAATAACCGACCCCACCGTAAATGTAATAAAATTTAACCATAAATGTAATAATCGAAACCGCACCGTAAATGTAACAAGTGTTTACACTGAACTTCAATACAGCATTGCAATACAGCATTGTGACGTCATGGCGTCATCAACCAAAGGGAAAGTGTATAGTGCATAATTGGAAGAATTAAAGATCTGTAAAATATGTATAATATTTTCCGCGACATGCACGTGCGTATGATTGGCTCTATAGACCGGCACTCCGTGACACCTAATAGAACGTCCTACATAATATGTGAGCTCTGTGGGCTTCAATTGCAAGAATAGTTCTCCAGCCTCAGTATGCAATTTCAATTTTAAAAAATAACTTCGTAAGGGTTCATGTATATATTATTACAGGTGACTCGGCAGGTAACTCGACAGCCTTTCATAACTGAAGACTCTCAAGTTGCAAGAAGGTAATCCAGTTAGATATTTACAAGCATGGCCGAGACACTGGATTTAAACTAAAAGGAATCAGGAAAAAATAAAGCCTCAAATCAGGGCGGGATTCGAATCCGAAAACTCCCCAAGTGCAAAAATAAAAACCGTTCTGATCACTGACTCTATCTGGTCTGTGTTTCTTTTTCCTATATTTTCGTTGCACATTTCTACTGAGAGTACCATTTTCAGTTTCCCATTATTCATCCTACTGATAGTTCGGCTACTCACGTGTTCCATTCGCATTTTAATTTGCATTCGTACTTGAAAATTATGTAAAAATATCATTTTATGTAGATGCTAATTAAAAGCTGAAAGTTTTATACAAGCCTTAAATTGTTTACCAATATGTACAGGGTACAGGGTACTCACAATCACTACAGTACATTCAGCATTCACATTCAGCATTTATATCAAACAGAAGTTCAAGATAACTTTGGAAGAAAAAAAACCCAGATATTCCCTTTAGTTGCTGACGTCATAATGTCACGTGTTCATTTACAGTAAAGGAGGGAATACTAATTGTTATGCAATGCTGTATTGAAGTGCAGTTAAATGACAGTATAAACACTTGTTACATTTACGGTTGAATGTTATTACATTTACGGTGGGTTTCGATTATTACATTTATGGTTAAAGTTTATTACATTTACGGTGGGGTCGGTTATTAAATTTACTGTTGATAGTTATTACATTTACAGTGGTTATTACATTTACGGTTGATTTTTATTACATTTACGGTGGGTATTACATTTACGGTTGTTATTACATTTACGGGTGATACAGTTTCAGAAGAACACAAATGTATCTATCGTATTTACCACGGTATAATGTTACTCTACAACAGCATTGCAAGTGAATTTTTATAAAAATCTTTATTCTTCAATTCAAAGTAATTATATTTCACGGCTCGCCCATTAGGTTATCTCCCCGGCAATGTTCGTAGCTCTGATCAAGAAGGGGACGGCGAGGTCGAGAAAAATTTAATAACCGCCCCGGCGCTTATTCGAGTAAATACGGTATTTGTGTTTTATACATACACATTTCTGTATTGTAGTAGTATATATGGTATATCAGTCCTCTATAGTAAGTAGTAAACCATAGCAATGTTAATATGCAGGAACACATTAAATATGACCAGTATGCATACATCACTGACATAGTAAATAGTATAATAATGATAGAAAGATGTATGTCATCCAACCTTGTGTGTTAAATTATTGATTAGATCACTCAAGAAAACTCAACAGCAATCTGTTTATGAAATTTTTTAAGATAATCTAAAAGATATTTACAATTGCTCACAGCTTGTTTGCTTTTTCAACCTGTTAAAAGAAGCTATCACCATTTCAGCGAACTTGCTGCAACATGCACCGCCGTGTCAGCGGTTATCATCGTGACGTCATTTCCGGATTGTCTTTCGATATTTTAGCTTTTTCGCGTGACAGTACTCAGCAACATTACAGAAACAACAATATAAATATAAATGTACTTTGACATTTTTAGACTTCGTATTCAGGTGGATCTCGTTTAAAGTACAACAGGCAATGGGCGTGGCCTTAACTACTTAACTGAAAATGTACCGAATATTAAGAGTTTCTGATAATTTTTTAGATAAAAACCGATAAAAAAAATAATTGTATGCTTTTACATATTAGTTAAATCTATAAATAAAAGTTCATTCACTTTAGTGCGAACAAAACTATTCAAGTTCCTCACTGTTCAGCTTAAGCCTCCGGAAAGCATGTGATATATTCTATTGTATTTGGTACAGCCTTTGGTAAATGGCCAAGGCCGAATTTATTAACGAACAATAAGAATAAAACAGGTTTTGTTTCTACTCTTTGGATAATATTCCTACTGTGTATCCATAAGCTGATAAACGTTGAATTTAAACTGGTTTATTTCGACAATTTCCAGCTTATTTTCAAACGCGACCGCTGATAGATGTTTTTCAATATCACGGGCGCGCTAAGTGTCTTTCGACAAGTTTTGGAACATTCCTTGATGACGTCAACATTCTTGCAGACTTAACCAAGCGTTGTGTGTTTGCTTGCAGAAGACTTGACGACGACGAAAACCGACTCGACTCCAAATCAACAAAAAGCTGCCTGGAATACCAGCCCTGCTTTACCATACCTAAAAACAATTACTGGTAAGTCCGACTTACTCCACACATCGAATTCTAGGCAAAATGTTTGAATTATAACTTGATTTGGCCAAAAATTACATTTCGACTTCTAGGAATAGCGAATGGAGTAGCGAATGATGTAGTGTTTTCGTTAGCCTTTTGACTAGTTGGAGAAAAAAAGAATGATTTTCGGTTGATATTAAGACCTACCAATTGATAAATGTATAGTTTTATTGACTTGAGATACAAGATTTTGATGACATTATGCTAATCTATCGCTCAATATAAGAGACAATACGATTCAGGGTAAAACGTTCATTTAATTGTAACATATTTTACATTTAAACTTTGCAGTTTATCGACACATTAGATTTTATATGTTTTAAACCGTATGTTTGCGATCTTTTGACTACTTTCGTGATATTTTAATAGACTAACAACGATCATTTTAAAGTGTGTATCAGTAAATTATACGTCACGCACTATTAAACTTTATTTTGGTTGTCACTATTGTCACGCCAGGACAGGAAACCACCGGTTTCAGAGCGCAGCGTGACTCTCTATGGCGACTGTAAGTTTCGTGACTGCTTTTTTTTAAAAGGAAATATCCATAATTTAAATTTTATTGTGAATAGAAAAATGATTTTACGGCCAAGATTTACGAAATAAGACTTTGAGAAATAACTTTTCATATATTAGTAATAATATCTAGTTTTGACGATTAGACATAAAAACTACTTTAACCGAGGCCACGTACTTCTATTGAATCAAAATTATCCGATCTACAAATGATTAAAATGCTTTTAATTTTCCTTATATTTGAACGGAATACTTCGAGATTTAACAAGAAATATCTTAGTAGGAACTCACTGTTAAATTGTAAAACACATTAATAATTCATGAGAAATTGACCAAAAAAAAAAAAACCCGAAGACCTCATAACGGTGGGTCCCATAGAGATCGGCCGCTCTTATAGGACATATATCACCAACTGCATTTTTTCACGTTGACCGATGGGATTCATTAATGTAAAACTATTAAAAGTTATTCACTAATATTATAATGTCCGAGGCAATTTAGTTCAATTTCATGAATACTGAATTCCAAGACTGGTTGTATAAATCTAAAATAAAAATACTGAGTAGGTCGAATAGATCAACTTGCTCTATAGGAAGCTGGACGTCTACTATTTTGCTGAGTATCCATTAAAAATAATCATAACTCTCAACAAGTGTTAAGGCCCGGGCAAACGGTTTCAACATTTGCTTCAACATCCGTTCGATTTTGTTGAATGACAATGTTTAAACGCTTTTACACTCTTTCAACATCAATTCAATACGTTTCAACAATGTTCAAAGAGTTTAAAAGCGTTTTTAAAACATTGCCATTCAACAAAATCGAACGGATGTTGAAAGCGTTTGCCCGGGCCTTTAGTCGGAGAAAAGCCTAGATAGTGTTGAATATATTCTTTAGAATTTGACTGCAGCTCGCGGTAATTTGAGGAATATTATCAAACAATTGCCCTATTTCACTATGACGTCACATCAAAACATTCTATTGTTCCAACGCTAAGGATCATGATCGCCAGTGGGGGACAGATTCATAACAACAATACAAGAATACACGATAAAATTGCATTTACCAGACGGATAGGAAAGAAATGACAACAAAGTTTCAATTTAATTATAAATATTATAGTTAATTATAATAGAAAATAAATTAAATAGCACAGAAAAGGTGCCGGTGGACTGGAGTAACTAAAGTTTTCGAGCCAGTCCACCAGTAGATTAAACAAGTGGTGCAAAGACGTGTTCTTTAATTATATAAATATAATAATAATAATAATATATATAATAAAGTTTAGTAGAACTAAAAAATGCCATAAATATGAAAGTATAAACACAGACACATAACATACATAAAAAATTAGATAATTTGAAGCTCAATTTTCAAAGGGAAAGAAGATTTAGTTGAAACTAGACGCTCTAGGAGCGTGAAGTCGGGCTAGTGATAGAATCAACACAGCCCGGCTAAACAATTCTACTTTGGGCTTCCTGTGTTCGTTCGCAAAGCATCATGGGGCCTATACGCGACAAGACAGATAGATAGACAGATACATTGACTAAAAGGTAAACCTAGAGTCGGGCCCTCTAGCCCGACTAATTACCATTGTTTTCGGCGATTCTATCCCCTACTAAAACACATCGTGACGTCATAATGAAATAGGGTAATTGGAACACTTCAGTGAAACACTTCGGCGTTTTTTGTATGCTTTATTTGCTTGTCTGTGAAGGTTGGAAGGGATTTGCATGAGAGAAAATGTTTCCATTTATATATTTCTACAATTAATTTCAAAACATTTCGCTATGCTACTGGATGTCAGTATTTTATAGAAACACAAATAAGAAAACATGCAAGTATTTCATAAAATGTATATTATGTAAATTTCAATACAAATAACTCTCTCATGCAAAGAGTACAACAAATGGATTACGTAAACACTGCTTATGGGGACCGCTGACATAATAAAATTGTATCGCGGGAGGGTGTCATACATCGCCCGGGATAAGTTGACAAACGAGTTATGGCTATTTTTGAATCCTTAGTATATTGTCATCGAGCGTTTAATAAGTCGCCCTAAAGAGCGAACACACTTATTAAAAAAAAACATAAAAAAGAAAGAAAAGTAGTTACTAATAGTTTCTACTTTAGTGATATATAGTTTATTACATGTTAATTAAGAGCTTGTCTACCACTATATATATTTCTCTCTTTGCACCATCATTTACTTGATAATGTTGTCGCGATGACAACGAGACGTCGTAATTTGTATTCGCTCGTTTTCTTATTAAATTAAGAACTTGATATCGTTTTTATTCACGAGTTTTTCGAATCATATCAGCATATCGAGAACGAGTGAGGCTTTGCAGTCTTTGCGAGCGAGTGAGCGATGTGATACGGAAAACGAGTGAATAAAAACGATATCGGCCTCTTAACATTTTGCCCTCTATTCTCTGATATATCAACATAGAAAGTGAGTTTGGTTCACCTGTGTTAAAACAAAACAAACGAAAATGTTTTAAAGTAATACATTTTTTATTCCCTTTTCCGTCTGGTTTTAATTTCGTTCGCTACTGTTTTCACAAAAATCTTGTTTAATTCATAAGCCGTCGTAAAAATCAGCCTGGTATTCATATTTAAAGACAAGGGCATCTGGTTCCCGCCTTTATAAAAAATGACGGTAAAAACCTAGCGCATGCGCGATAGCAACAACAGCTGCTCTTGAATGAGAAACCTCCCACGATTTGATTGGCTGAAATCTTAATGTATTTTTTTCCCTGCTGAGGTAATGGCCTAACAACAATCAAATGATTTGACGAAGATTTAATTTACACATCGTTTTTGAATACTAAAATTATGTCGAAGTCTCTTCAATGAACAAGTTATGCCGGATGTTTGGTATTTGGGGTTGTATCAAAACGCTTGAATAACATTGACTATAGATCTCTATCTCGCTCGAACAACGTTACCGGCCCGGTACAATCAACTTGTAGCCAGATTCGCTGATATTAATCAAAGAAAAACCACAAGTTACTTGAATATTAACCGAATACACGCTAAATGTTTTGACTTGGTTCTTGTAAAAAATGTGAAGTTTTCTTAATTTTTTTGTGCTGTAGATTGCGTCGAATTTCATACCAAAATGGCGACTGTGTTAGTTTTGTTCTCCGCAAGCGATGAACCTGAAAGTAAGAGACTGAGAGATTTGCTGCAAGCTAGACTCAGAGAAAGCTATAACCTGACAACAATCAAGGACATTCTAGCCGAAGGGAGTACTTTGGACAACGAACTAATCAGTAGCAGTTGTGTGATCCTTATTGTGTCGAAGCAGTCCGGCGAACTCATCAAGCAAGGAAAAGCTGAGAAAAATGGCGGAGGGATCGTTATGTTTGATGGTGCTCTAATCCAACAACACATTGCAAAGAAAAACCTTTTTGCCAAGATGGTTGTAGTCCAATGTGGCAAAGGATCAGAAGAATATGTACCAGATGGGTTTGACAGCAAGAAGGTATTTGTAGTGGGTGAAGAGGGCGAGGCAGCCATTTTGGATCAAATTGTCGACACTGTGAAAGGGACTGTGAGCTCAAAAGCTAATGAGAAAAATGACAAAACGGAGAAGAAAAAGAAAAAGTGCACACAAATGTAAAATGTTATGTCATATTCAATAGCCCTTTTCACTCTAGAGGACGGTCAAATCGTCTACATAGACAATTCACCCGTAGAATTGTCCGTCTGGTGTGAATTCAACGGCACAAAATCAGACGACTTTTTCGTCTCGAATTGCGTTCGTCCTGTTTTCACACCAGACGACTTGTTCGTCATGAAGACGATCTGTTCGTCTTCTAATGTGAGAAAGGCTAATGTTTCGTTTGTTTAGAGAAACATAACATAAAAAAGAACGAGGTTATGTTCGTAGAAATCACTCCAGCGTAGGACATGTTGTTGTCTCCACGGTTAGTTGTGAAACGCTCTAGTTGGCAAGACCTGAAAAACACTAGTTTATATATTATCATATAGTTCTTACTTAGAAAATAATTCTTAGTTATAGGTATCAATCATATACCATTGAATAATTGTATTCAGTTGTTGTTGTAACTAAATATTCTAGAAAAAAGGATGTCAAATTAAATAATTTCACTCCCTAAAATATAGCAAAATTCACCACAAATTGTGAAACGCTCTAGTTGGCAAGACCTGAAAAACACTAGTTTATATATTATCATATAGTTCTTACTTAGAAAATAATTCTTAGTCATAGGTATCAATCATATACCATTGAACAATTTTATTCAGTTGTTGTTGTAACTAAATATTCTAGAAAAAAGGATGTCAAATTAAATAATTTCACTCGCTAGAATATAGCAAAATTCACCACAATAGAGAATATGTTTTGAAATAAATCGAACACAATTTTAGCATTCAATGTTGTCAATTTGACCCTATAGACATAATGTATACATTTTTTTCAAAAACTGTTGTTGCAGCCGAAGATACAATCCACATTCTGAAATCTGCAAAGCATGTCGGTAATATCAAAATATTTTCTGATTTATTACCCATTCCAACAAATTGTTATTGTCATATAACACAAACACGTTAAACTGAAATATCCTATGAATAAATTTATAACACGAGAAGAAATACCGACATCTTTGGCAAGCTTCACATTGTGGACTGCAGCTTTGATTGCGACAACGATTATCGAAATAGGTGTATAAAATGGTGTCTAGATATGCCCTCATGATATATAATAATTTAATAGTCAATTTTATTATTTTCGGAAAGAAACTTGGTTAAATGAGTCCCTGTGGCCGGATTCTAAAAATGTAAATTCTAAAAAACGTTTTCGCAAAGCACAGTTTAAAAATTTGAGTTTTGGAATATTTTTTTCAAAGGCTTTCTTTTTTCAGTGAATTTCTTCAAAATAAAATACAGTGAATGTCATAAACGTTGTCCACCAAAAAGACGCTAAAATATGTCACGTGACACCACATACGTTCGCTTTAAATGCTCGATACTAAGGCCTCGTCTACACGAATCCGATCCGACTGAAACCGCAAAGAAATATTACACGAATCCGCGAACCCGGAGGATTCAAGTAAAAGTATGCGGTTTCGGTGACCGGATTCACTGGATTCGTGTGGACGATAGGCCGATTCGCATCAAAAAGTATGCGGTTTCAAAAGTATCCGGATCCGTGTAGCAGGGTATAACTGTATTGCGAACATACAGTTAATGGATCTTATTGCATGTTACACCTAATTGCAATAACATTGTCATATAAAAAAGAAAATTACTAAATAGGAATTAATTAAAAAAACAAAAGCAGATTGCTCACGCTGAACTTCTTCTTTTGTCTTTTAATTAATTCCTATTTTGTAATTTTCTTTTTTATATGACAATGTTATTGCAATTAGGTGTAACTGTTATCCAATATACAGCTAGACATCAAACTTTTAACATGTGCTAAAAACAAATAAACAGAGAATCACGTGTCACTTAGTGTTAATAGAGCGATTTCACAACTCATTTTAGTATGCTAATGAGTAAAATAATCTGCTAATGAGCTTCACACGGTTGAGCATACATATTTATCACAAATTGCTTGCATAAATATGGCAATCTCGTCGAAAATTAAGAAACAAAGTATCAGAACTGGCTGTTGTATTAGAATCAATATTTAAATAGATTTTGCTCATTTATCAGATAGAACGAAAGAACGAGATATTTGCGGTGTATTTCCCAGCGCGAAGCTCATTAGCATATTATTTAACTCATGAGCATACTAAAATGCGTTATGTGAAATCGCTATACTTTACATGGACAACATTAATGAAATTCGCTGTATGCTAAAATAGCCCCAAAGGGTTTAAACAAAGACTCTTTCAACAGTTAATTGTTATGCAGATAAGATCAAACTATTCAGAACACTATGGCGAGAGACATTTCAACCAGGAATGCCAATGATATAATGCTTTTAGAAAACTAAAACGAGGGTTAAACATTCGCTATTCGTTTTCAAGAATATAAACGTTTTGCTTATGAAAACGAATTATTATATTAGTTCATTTATTATAACATTTAAAAAAAACTAAGGCCTCGTCCACACGAATCCGATCCGGCTGAATCCGCATAGAAATATTTGCGTCCACACGAATCCTGTTGATCGTTTCCAATTCAAAAGTTTTCGGTGACCGGATTCACTGGATTCGTGTGGACGATAGGCCGATTCGCATCAAAAAGTATGCGGTTTCAAAAGTATCCGGATCCGTGTAGACGGGGTCTTAGCCGCAAATTAGGTACCTTACCGTTATACGCGACACTTATGCCAGCCTCGAATAGGTTTGTTTGTGTGAAGTGGGCTATTGAAACTGTCAATGGCTGATGTCAATTTTAGAAAAGCAAGAAAACCGAACATAAATCTTAATTCGTACAAGCAGCCAGTCGGAGGTTATGTTAATTTTCCCAACTAGGATCTTCTTGATCAGATCTACGAATATTGGGAGAGAAGTTAATGGGCGGGCAGTGAAATATAATTACTTTAAACTGAAGAATAAAGCTTTTGATACAATTTACTTCATGCATTGTTGTTCTAAAGTAACATTATAAGTATTTTTAATTCTACGGATTTCCTGGGCTGCATTGGACCGCGGCGCTTATCAAGGACGGCGTTTATTAAGTTGTTTTTTTTTTTGTCGAAAATGCGGCGCTTATTCGAATACGGTATAGATTGGACAGATTGACTGGACTATTTGACGTTTAATTTGGGTTTTTATAAACCACGTCTATAGACGATTACAAAGTGAAGGTATTTTAGAGTCTGCACCGGTAAACTCCTCACCCAGCCCTTAATCAAGGAACTGAGAAAAGTGCTGGAAAATCTTTGCCTTGCAACTCTTCGCCTTGTCTTTAATACACGCTATGAACGTCGTAATATCCTTGCACATCTTTCCGTTAAGGAAAAGTTGGTCGTATTGATGTAAGCAAGTCCGGTAGGCATCCGCGGCACACTGTGCTGGCTTGTCGTTATCTGGAGTATAATCAAAGGTTATTTTTATAATTATAATTATAATTATCCTTTTGCGAGCAACATTCACAGACATTGTGATTAAATAGCCGTCATTTTAATCATCATCATTATCATCATCATCATTTCCATAGGCTTCCTTATCAGCTTCGTCATCTGCATGATCGGCAACGATTTTCAGTCGTAAATGTTTGTAAAATATGACGTTTCGACTTAGAGGTTCTGCTAAGAATGATAACGTGTGACGTTATGTACTATTTAAAAAACGAGAAGCAGTGTTTTATCAGAACCACAGGCCTTAACTGCGTCGTGTGAAAGGCCTAATCATCCAATTCATTTCGTACATGAATGCCAAATAACTTACCAACTATGACGGAGCGATACTTGTCCTTCAGACCTGTCAACACAAAATGGTAATAAATTAAATAGGTTGATATTTAGTATAGTTCCAACCACTTCAATCCCTGTTCGCCAGCAATTATAAAGCAACCTGATGTTTCAACCACTTTGGTCAGCTTTGTTACATCAAAAGAGGGATGCATATTCCAAGTATGTTGGAAATGATAGCATCTTGTTCTGTGAAAAACCTTGCTTGATCAAGCAGAGCATTTTTATCAACGGTTTCCATTGCCCAACAGTCAACCACAATCTAATGCGAAATATATAAAACAAAATATCATAATTGACTTTCAAAACATAGAAAAAAGTGTGCTGATGTATATAGCGTTCTTTTGCGGACAAGAAAAAGCCGGTGAAATAAAAATACAAGTAAATGGTCAGCGTTCACGACCCAATCTCTCTCCCAATAGACAAGTTTCATGTTATCCAGCGCGCACTTCTGTTTACTCTTTGACAAAAGGCGCATTTGCACAGGAATAGCCTCAATTCAAAATAATATCAAATGTGTTTTCTATTGTTAAGCGATAACATTTTTCAGTCGTGCATTGCTGGGGCTTTGAGAATATTTTGACAAAATAGTCTGTACAAATATGCGCCTTTTGTCAAATAATACAGCGTGATAGATAACCTTAAAACTGGAGTATTTGTTTCTGTCAAATATCGACTTCTTTTCATTTTTCGTTTATTATTAACTCACTTTGATCTCAAATATTAACAATTCCGTTTTTTTATTTTATTAAAGCTGATTTCAATTTTCATTTCACATATTTTTGAGCGCAAACAAACGCGATAGAAGAGCTTATGGGAAAGAGTCCTCGGACAGAAACACTACTCGAATGAAGGACATTTCAACCACTTAAGCAAGACCATGAAAACAACAGTCTTCCCAACGGTATTAGTAGCGCAGCCCGTGGATCGCAGAAGTTGTAAGTGGGGAGAAATGACAAACAAATATCAGAAAAAAGGAACAATTTGGTGTTCCGCTTTGACTGTAGCATATTTCATAATGCAGCCGACAATTTAAAAACGAACAAAGCCCCCAAAGCGCTCTTTTGAGACAGTGAATAATCAATATTGTTATATAGCTAATCATTTTGACTATATAACGAGCATTCTCATTGGTTGATAGATGCTCACGTGATATTAGTTAAATCTAAGTGTATCCCGATCGGGATACAAGTGCCCAGGGCATTGAACAATAATTCAAATTGTGAAGTACTTCAAAAAACTTAAAGGAATTGTTTTCTCTTGTTTTCTGCTTGTTTTCTGCTTGTTTTCCATTTCTTTCAGGAGAAAACAAGTCAGAAAAAAATGTTAAAGTTTTACAAATAAAGCTCGTCTCTCCACCTACATTGGAGAGACGTAAAAGAACCGCTAAGAACCTAACAATCTCTGGCCGTGACCAATCTTAAAGGCGCGTTCATTCTAACACACACTTACTACTCCCCCAATTGATAGCAATGTCTAATATTTATTTCCGCAATATTACTAATAATACTCAACGTCATCCCTTGAACGATCGACACAATAGATATAGCATCAAGCGTGCTATTTACTCCTACCTTGAGACGTGCACACTGTTCTTGCTCGTCCGTCTTTAAGCCTTGTTTCACATTATACCATTTTTGGAAACATTGTGCTGCTAGCTGATCTGCTGACAACCCGTGGCATTGTGATAACATTACAGCAAGTAATATCACGAACACAATAAACTGCATCTAAAATGGTTGCAATGAGAAATTGTTTTCTTTTTTGTTTGATGTTTCTGGTTAATAGTCACTAAATAGATACTATTAGTTAGTAACTTTATATATATATATATTTTTCTATATGTATTTCATGGTTTTAGTGTTTTCGCTCAACCAAGTATGTTTCCAGCCAATTCAATATCACTGGAAATGGGAACTTGTGTTCGAAAATTGATACATGATATCGAGATAAAAAAGACAAATAATCTTATTATCAAAAGATTTGAATTTGGTGGAAAGCATGCAGAGCAACGCGTAAGCCTAATATATATATTCTTATTCTTGGCGTTTTCTCTTTCGCGACCTCCCCCAGCAACTGGCGGATACATGGCAGCTCCTCAGCATGGCAATGTTAAGAAAACTTACCGTACGTTTATGTTCGGCGATTCTGACACCACTTGAAAGGAATATGTTTGTAGCGAATACAGTATTCTGTTATCACACCGATGTACTCTTACAACGTTCGATTGAATAAAAAAAACAATGCACTTTGGAAACCATGACGATGGAAGAAATACGTCGAAAACATTAGTAGTATATCCAAACTGGCCATCGTTCCACGGATCGATGATTTAGAGTTGGGAATTGAGAAACTCCATTGTTTCCGTGGGGGAACAATGGAGCAGATCCGGAGAGACAACGGCCAATCAGGACTCTAAGAAGAGGGAGGGTGGGTGGGTGAAACAAAACTACTCCTTGCTTGTAGACACTCTCCTATTCAGCGAATCTCTTTTACAGCATAACACCGAAAGGCACTTTGGACACTCGCTGCCCTGTGCCCTCCCCCCGCCCTACCATTTCATCAGTCTATCCGGTTCGATGTTGTTCGTTTCGGCAGTTTGAGCAAATGACAATGAATTAATTGCATGCCCCTTGTTATATAGTCTTGCATATCATTAAATCATCTCCCGTGGGAACATATGGCCATTTTGGATAGTAGTATATCCAAACTGGCCATCGTTCCACGGATCGATGATTTAGAGTTGGGAATTGAGAAACTCCATTGTTCCCGTGGGGGAACAATTACACAGATCCGTTCGCTCTCACTTCCATCATCACTCCATCTCACTTCTCCCTCGCGAAGGACCCATCTAATTCATTCCCCATACCTTAATACCCATACCTTAATACCCATACCTTAATACCCCATACCTTAATACCCCATACTCATCTTATCCATACCCCACTCCCAATCTTATCCCATCCTCATCTCAAGCGTGTATTTGTTCCCTTTGGCTTTCTCCCAATCTCATCTTGTTCCACTTCAAAACCGGCCGGAATTGTTGCCGACCACCATTGGTCCCTCTATAATCGCTTAGGTTAATAAGTTGTGTCTTTTAACGATTTTTTTTTTTTTTGACTTTCCTGTTTAACTCCAACAGTATGAATAGAGAGACCAATGGCGGCCAACAATCCCGGCACAGCTGCTAGAGCCGGGCACAAAGGGTTTCAGTGAACCCCGGGAAAATTAGCCACCAGAGGATCCCAGTCCACACCGCGCCACAGTACACATAAGCTCACATTGCTCTTCACAATCTCATCATTCTTTTGGACACTAGCTCAAACAAAGCCGGTAATGAACCCAAGTTTTTTAAATCACGAAATGCATATACACGTGGTGTCTCAGTCTCAGTATCAGTTTTATTCCACTATTAAACGATTACTTACTCAGTGGGGACATATTACTACAGAGAAACAAAATTCTGTTGTAGTCCATTGAAGGCTTTTCTGTCTTGCATAGATCTTTTAGCTTGTTCTTTATCAACATTTAGCAGTTTCTCTATTTTGATCCAAGGATCTCTAACAAATTTGGCTGATGCGTTTATGAATAGTAATTGTTTCGTCAAGTGCGAGTTCGTTCTTCTGCACACATGTGCGATATACTTCAAATATCTTATGTATATAAAATCTCGTATTGAGGAGGCTCCAACAATTCTCTCCAGATCTATGTTTCTGTATTTAAGTGCATACGTTTCTTCTCCTTCACTGTTGTTGTTTTCTTCTTTTTTTCGTTCCCATCCATTCCTTACCATTCTTCTCAGGAAACCATACCAACACGATTCTAACTTTTTCATTTCATTTTCTTTCGGTAGCTGAGCCTCAGTACAGTAAGTAAGTCTTGATCTAATACAGGATTCAAGCAAATTTTTTTTTTTACGGGTTTTCATTGACACTTTGTGATCAGTCAATACGTTCTTTAGTTCATGAAATTTCCCATTTGCACTAAGCATTCTATTATCCACAAACGATTCCTTCACCTCACTATAAAAACATATGACCAAGGTACTTAAAATTCTTTCACATTTACAATACTCCTTTCATTCATAAGTTCTGTATCGTTAAATACTCTCTCTCATGGCTTCTCTCACATGGTGTCACACAAACTAAATCCACGCCCATAACATAACTGCCGACGAGCCCGAGGCTCGCCCCGGGTCAAAAATGTGGTGCAAAATGTGTGGTCAATTGATTTCTTCTCCCTTACTAGTTAGACACTCATTGTAACGGTATCCCAGTTTTGTATGATAATCATGTAACACAACCATTTTGACATGTCACGCGTTGTGATGACAACTAAGTAACTTGCCACGTGCTTACCGCTGTCTCACAATAAACCATTGGAGTTCATTTACACATCACTGGAAAGTCATTGTCATTCAGGCTTTTTGATAACAAACAATCCTAATATATTCACCTAACAAGTTTCTGCATTCCTTAGCGTGCCTGGACCACAACAAAAGTCCTAAAACAAAATGAACTTAAATTGGACAAGTTTCCACCGCACTCCAAAATATATTATGTGCACATGAATTGTATATCTTACCCGGTCAAACTGATCGGAACAGAACATATCCGATGTTAACACCCAGTCACATTAAATTGCAAAACTTATCGGCACTCGAAATTATACTCAATATTTGTGCCCGTTCCGATGGACCAAAAACTGAACGAGTTTCGACGGAATAACATTCCACTATATTTACCGGCAATTTATCACATATCGGCACCTGACAATTTACTCGTTGTTCGTGCCCGGTCCAAAGGACCAAAACGAAATGGGTTTTGACAGAATAACATTCAATTATACACCGCCAGCTTACACACAAGTTTATCGACACCTGACATTATATTCAGTGTTCGTGCCCGGTCCGAAGGACCAAAACTAATGGGTTTTGACAGGATAACATTCAATTATACACCGCCAGCTTTATTAATACACACAAGTTTATCGGCACCTGACATATATTCAGTGTTCGTGCCCGGTCCGAAGGACCAAAAACTAAATGAATTTCGACGGACTAATAACATTCAACTATACACATGATACACCGCCAACTTACACACTCATCGACACCTGACATTATATTCAGTATTTGTGCCCGTTCCGAAGGGCCAAAAGCTAAATGAGTTTCGATGGAATAACATTCAACTATATACCGGCACTTATAACATATCGGCACCTGACAATAATACTCGGTGTTCGTGCCCGGTCCCAAGGACCAAAACTAAATGGGTTTCGACAGAATAACATTCAATTATACACCGCCAGCTTACACACAAGTTTATCGGTACCTGACTTAATATTCAGTGTTCGTGCCCGGTCCGACGGACCAAAACTAAATAAATTTCGACGGAATAACGTTCAACTATACACATGATACACCGCCCAACTTACCCACACCTGACATTATATTCAGTATTCGTGCCCGGTTCGAAGGACCAACTAAACTAAATGAATTTTTTTTTTTCCGACTGAATGAACAGAATTCAGCCACCGCCAACTACAAACTTATCGACACCTGAAATCCATATTCAGTATTCGTGCCCGGTCCGAAGGACCAATTAAACTAACTGCATTTCGACTGAATTATTCAGCCCCCACCAAATACAAATTTATCGACACCTGAAATATATCCAGTATTCGTGCCCGGTCCGAAGGACCAACTAAACTTAATGAATTTCGACTGAATAAATAGAATTCAGCCACCGCCAAATACAAACTTATCGACACCTGAACTCCTATTCAGTATTCGTGCCCGGTCCGAAGGACCAACTGAACTAAATGAATTTCGACTGGGTTATTCAGCCACCGCCAAACGCAAACTTATCGACACCTGAATCACATATTCAGTATTCGTGCCCGGTCCGAAGGACCCAATAAACTAGATGAATTTTCGTTGAACAATAATAATATAATAATAATAATAATAATAATAATAATAATAATAATAATAATAATGTCTTTATTAACTAGTAAAAATACATACTAATTATTTACAATAAATATATCTAGATAACATACTAATTATTTACAATCAATATTATGTGATAAAAAAATTATATACAAATTATACTATTTAGCGAATAAATTATATCTAAAATATAGCCTATTTATAAAAGATGCTTTGAAACGCTCCGTATTAACTTTAGGCAGGAGACTGCTATTATTTCTAAGTCTTAGAGAGGACTCCTTGACTTTAGGTAAAAAACTGTGTAGAGGATGCCTAACATTACAAGCTTTATGAAAAATAGAACGGTCTGATTTATCTAATAAATTAAAAATATCTATAAAATATGAAATGTACTTTCGCTTGTAACAACGGCTTAGAAAATTTTGTACTGTAGTTAGCTCAGGTTTGGAAGCAGCATATACACTGAGCCCATAAGTAAGCTTAGGTAAAACTATAGAAGTAAAAAGGTGGTCAATATCAGCTTGAGAATACCCTTCTTTTCTAAGGCTCCTAATAACAAAAAGACATTTGTTTGCTTCTAATAGCTTATTTCTAATGTGCACAGTGAATCTAGAATTGCTTTGTAAGGTTACACCTAGTAACTTAATAGAATCTACCTGCTTAATGTTATTTACAGGGTTATAGCTAACTTTAGTCTTTTTCTGAAGACAAATTTCATTACATTTAGTAACGTTACATGGCATACAGTTATGTTCAGACCATTAAAGGTACTGGTTAACAGTGTCCTGAGATCTATCTGGACTAGACTTGCAAACAGTTACTTGCATAGTGGTATCATCTGCATAGTTAATAAGGTGTGTCATAGGATCATTTTCAATATTAAGGTCATTTATAAAAAGATTAAATAAGTAAGGCCCACTGACGCTACCCTGGGTGGTGCCCTTATTGACATTATGCCAACTAAAAACGTTACCTCTAAAAACTAGACGCTGCTTCCTGTTTTTCAAAAAACTAAGATACCAATTGATAAGAAAAGGATTAAGATTAAGGGCTTTAAGTTTCTGACTTAAAAGTAAATGTATAACATTATCAAAAGCTTTGGAAAAGTCCATGGCATAAAGTCTGACGGCTTCAGTTTCTGTATCATCGACAGCTTTAAGGCAGTTATATTGTAGCTTCAATAGAGCATCAGTGCAGTTACATCCATCACGGTAAGCAAATTGAGAAGGACTAAGGTTGGCTTCAAATACAGGCTTGCTAAAAGTTCTATACACAGTTCTTTCAAAACATCTGGCAATAATAGGAGTAACAATAATGCCTCTAAAATCCTGATATTCAATAGGTGTGTCCACTTTAGGGAGAGGGTTAATATTAGCTTGTTTCCACGCAGATGGCCAAGTGTGATTCTTCAGTGATAGGTTCCATATAGCAGTAATCACGGTAGCGAGTAAGTCTGCATTTTCTTTCCATACCCAATATGGTATACCATCGGGACCAGGTGCTGATTTCTTTATCGTAGAAGATGCGTTCGTCTCAGGGAGCTTCGTTGTTCGGTTAGCTGTCCAACGTGGTTGAAATCTACCAACAGGGTCGATGTTGTTCGTTTCGGCAGTTTGAGCAAATAACAATCAATTAATTGCATGCCCCTTGTTATATAGTCTTGCATATCATTAAATCATCTCCCGTGGGAACATATGGCCATTTTGGATAGTAGGAGAATCGGTAGAGCGCTAGGCTCTGTTGTTAATTGAATGGCCAGACAAACTTGGGCCTTACTTTTAAAATGTTCAAATTTATCAAGCAAAACAGTCTTTTGCACTGCTTAAAAAAGTACGTCGAATATTAGCTGAAAAAGTACCAAGCCACTTAAAAGATATCTCATTGACAAAATGCAAATTTTTTGATATTTTGTTAAATTGATAACGTTCGATTGAATAAAAAAAAAACAATGCACTTCGGAAACCATGACGATCGAAAACATTAGTTTGAGAATCGGTAGAGCGCTAGGCTCTTTTGTTAAATGGCCACACAAAATGTTGGGCCTTACTTTTAAAATGTTCAAATTTATCAAGCAAAACAGTCTTTTGCACTGCTTAAAAAAGTACGTCGAATATTAGCTGAAAAAGTACCAAGCCACTTAAAAGATATCTCATTGACAAAATGCAAATTTTTTGATATTTTGTTAAATTGATAACGTTCGATTGAATAAAAAAAAAACAATGCACTTTGGAAACCATGACGCTCGAAAACATTAGTTTGAGAATCGGTAGAGCGCTGGGCTCTCTTGTTAAATGGCCACACAAAATGTTGGGCCTTACTTTTAAAATGTTCAAATTTATCAAGCAAAACAGTCTTTTGCACTGCTTAAAAAAGTACGTCGAATATTAGCTGAAAAAGTACCAAGCCACTTAAAAGATATCTCATTGACAAAATGCAAATGTTTTGATATCTTGTTAAATTGATAACGTTCGATTGAATAAAAAAAAAACAATGCACTTTGGAAACCATGACGATCGAAAACATTAGTTTGAGAATCGGTAGAGCGCTGGGCTCTCTTGTTAAATGACCACACAAAATGTTGGGCCTTACTTTTAAAATGTTCAAATTTATCAAGCAAAACAGTCTTTTGCACTGCTTAAAAAAGTACGTCGAATATTAGCTGAAAAAGTACCAAGCCACTTAAAAGATATCTCATTGACAAAATGCAAATTTTTTGATATCTTGTTAAATTGATAACGTTCGATTGAATAAAAAAAACAACAATGCACTTTGGAAACCATGACGATCGAAAACATTAGTTTGAGGATCGGTAGAGCGCTGGGCTCTCTTGTTAAATGGCCACACAAAATGTTGGGCCTTACTTTTAAAATGTTCAAATTTATCAAGCAAAACAGTCTTTTGCACTCCTTAAGAGGGAGTCTCCGTAAGAACGGACCACTCGGTCTGGGATCCAAAAAACGATTCCCCTTATATTTCTACCATCGAAAGTACTATCTATCCTTATTACAAAACTGGACTTAGAACTGTTGAGTAAATAAAATATTTCGGCCGCTAGGCGAGTTTTCGTACATCAACCCAAAAATCGCCGAACGACACTAATTTTCAAGTTCGCAGAGGCCTACTTTCAAAGTCCGTTTTGTCGGCTTTTTCTTCAAATGAAAACTTATTTTTTGGTTCTAAACTATGGTTTGATGTCTCGCCTGACCAGAAAAAGCAAAATTTTTTTTTTAGGATGTACAAATTACGAAAAGTAATATATATTTATCAAGACTACGGCATGCTGTATGCTAAAATAGCCCTAAAAAACGTTTGTTATGAAAATAAAACAAATTTATTCAGAACACTATGTCGAGACCAGGATGTTTCAACCAGGAATGCAAAAAATATGTAATGCTTTTAGAGAACCAGGACAGCAAAGCCCAAACATTTGCTGTACCTTTTTAAAAATATAAACATTTTGCTTTTGAATGTGAATTATTGTATTAGTTCATTTATTATAACATTAAAAAAAAAAAATAAGCCGCGAGTCCCAAAGTTAGGTTTCCACTCAACCTTACCGTTATACGCGATTTATAAAATCCTATATTTGACTCTGTGTTTTCTCCAAGAGCTGTGCTCATCGTGGGAGATCACACAGCTTTATTGTTTGTGTATGAAGTGGGCTGTTAAAACTGTCTATGGCTGACATAAATATTAATTCGCACTAGCAGCAAGTCTGTTTGCTCGTAACCTCTATCGTTGGCTTTCAATGTGCTACAATTAGTGTGATGGGGTCACGTTATTTCCGCTAAGGCTATACTTATAGGGGGTTGGTACTTATTGCATTGTATACCGTGTTAAAGGGGTTTAAGTATAAGATGCACAAAATATAGGGGAGAGGGAGGAAGGGGGAAGGGGGAGGTTATGCTAATTTTGCCAACTATAGGATCTTCTTGATCAGATCTACGAATATCGGGGAGCTGAGAGAACTTAATGGGCGAGCGGTGAAATATAATTAATTTGAACTGAAGAATATAGAATATTAAAGTTGTCCTTCAGTAGCAATGTGTGTGAAGAATATAGCTTATGATACAATTTACTTCCATTGCTGTTCTAGAGAAAAATTATAACTTTTTTCTAGTGGATTTCCTCGCCAGAATAAAAGCTGCATTGTGACCGCGGCGCTTATCAAGGACGGCGTTTATCAACATTTTTTTGTCGAAAATGCGGCGCTTATTCGAATACGACAAATTAAAGTGAAAACAATTGACTTGACAGATTGACTGGACTATTTGACGTTTAATTTGGGTTTTCATAAACCACGTCTATAGACGATTACAAAGTGAAGGTATTTTAGAGTCTGCACCGGTAAACTCCTCACCCAGCCCTTGATCAAAGATTTGAGAAAAATGCTGGAAAATCTCTGCCTTGCAACTCTTCGCCTTGTCTTTAATACAAACTATGAACGTCGTAGCATCCTTGCACATCTTTCCGCTAGGGAAAAGTTGGTCGTATTGATGTAAGCAAGTCCGGTAGGCATCCGCGGCACACTGTGCTGGCTTGTCGTTATCTGGAGTATAATAAAAGGTTATTTTTATAATTATAATTATAATTATCCTTTTGCGAGCAACATTCACAGACATTGTGATTAAATAGCCGTCATTTTAATCATCATCATTATCATCATCATCATTTCCATAGACTTCATTATCAGCTTCGTCATCTGCATCATCGACAACGATTTTCAGTCGTAAATGTTTGTAAAATATGACGTTTCGACTTAAGAGGTCCTGCTAAGAATGATAGCGTGTGACGTTATGTACTATTTAAAAAACAAGAAGCAGTGTTTTATCAGAACCACAGGCCTTAACTGCGTCGTGTGAAAGGCCTAATCATCCAATTCATTTCGTACATGAATGCCAAATAACTTACCAACTATGACGGAGCGATACTTGTCCTTCAGACCTGTCAACACAAAATGGTAATGAATTAAATAGGTTTATATTTAGTATAGTTCCAACCACTTCAACCCCTGTTCGCCAGCAATGATAAACCAACCTGATGTTTCAACCACTTTGGTCAGCTTTGTTACATCAACAGGAGGGATGCACATTCCAAGTATGTTGGAAAGGATGGCTTCTTGTTCTGTGAAAAACCTTGATTGATCAAGCAGAGCATTTCTATCAACGGTTTCTTTAGCCCAACAGTCAACCACAATCTAATGCGAAATATATAAAACAAAATATCATAATTGACTTTCAAAACATAGAAAAAGTGTGCTGATGTATATAGCGTTCTTTTGCGGACAAGAAAAAGCCGGTGAAATAAAAATACAAGTAAATAGTCAGCGTTCACGACCCAATCTCTCTTCCGAAAGAAATGTTTCATGTTATCCAGCGCGCACTGCTGTTTACTCTTTGACAAAAGGCACATTTGCACAGGAATAGCCTCAATTCAAAATAATATCAAATGTGTTTTCTATTGTTAAGCGATAACATTTTTCAGTCATGCATTGCTGGGGCTTTGAGAATATTTTGACAAAAAATCGAGGCTTAGTCTGTACAAATGCGCCTTTTGTCAAATAATACAGCGTGATAGATAACCTTAAAACTGGAGTATTTGTTTCTGTCAAATATCGACTTCTTTCCATTTTTCGTATATTATTAACTCACTTTGATCTCAAATGTTAACAATTCCGTTTTTTTATTTTATTAAAGGTGATTTCAATTTTCATTTCACATATTTTTGAGCGCAAACGTACGCGATAGAAGACCTTATAGGAAAGAGCCCTCTAACAGAAACACTGCTCGAATGAAAGAAATTTCATCCACTTCAGCAAGATTATGAAAACAACGGTCTTCCGAACGGCATGTCATACTTCACAAAAATGGAAAATAAGGAACACAAACTCCACCATCTATTCCCACAGCAATATAAAAACAACTACTCCACAAGATCACAAGCCAGGGGAACAGTTAGAATTCCACAAACCCGCACCAAAAGAACAGCAAACTCCTTCATAATTAAAGCCAGCAGACAATATAACAACGAACTCACTGAAACCAGCAAATAATATCATTATACCAATTACAATTAACTTTATATATATATTTATTCATTTTCATGCCTTACAATATTTTATATACTATAAACAATATACTTATACTATCATAGATCTCTATCATCGAAATTATTGTACATATTGTTATATTATATCTATTATTATTAGACTACCAATGTATTTTACACTTATAGTCTACCATGTTGGAAAATTAAGTTATTATTATTAGTAGTAGTAGTAGCGCAGACCGTGGATCGCAGAAGTTGCAAGTGGGGAGAAATGACAAACAAATATCAGAAAAAAGGAACAATTTGGTGTTCCGCTTTGACTGTAGCATATTTCATAATGCAGCCGACAATTTAAATACGAACAAAGCCCCCAAAGCGCTCTTTTAATCAAATAAAAAGGACAGCTAATCCCCCCTAAACCACTCAGACAGTGGATAATTAATGTTGTTATATAGCTAATCATTTTGACTATATAACGAGCATTTTCATTGGTTGATAGATGCTCACGTGATATTAGTTAAATCTAACTGTATCCCCATCGGGATACAAGTGCCCAGCGCATTGAACAATAATTCAAATTGTGAAGTACTTCAAAAAACTTAAAGAAATTGTTTTCTCTTACTTGTTTTCTGCTTGTTTTCCATTTCTTTCAGAAAAAAGCAAGTCAGAAAAAATGTTTTATAAATAATAATGACGTCAAACCGGAGGCCCGTCTCTCCACCTACATTGGAGAGACGTAAAAGAACCGCTTAGGACCTAACAATCTCTGGCCGTGGCCAATCTCAGAGGCGCGTTCATACTAACACATACTAAAAATCATCCCAATAACGGTCAAGAAAATTGTAGACATTGTAAGGGACATTCCACATGAAAATGTGCGCTGCAAACATATCTTGATAGCAATGTCAATTTATTTCCGCAATGTTACTAATAATACTCAACGTCATCCCTTGCACAATCGACACAATAGATATAGCATCAAGCCTGCTATTTACACCTACCTTGAGACGTGCACACTGTTCTTGCTCGTCCGTCTTCGAGCATTGTTTCACATGATACCATTTTTGGAAACATTGTGCTGCTAGCTGATCTGCTGACAACCCGTGGCATTGTGGTAACATTACAGCAAGTAATATCACGAACACAATAAACTGCATCTAAAATGGTTGCAATGAGAAATTGTTTTCTTTTTTGTTTGATATTGCTGGTTAATAGTCACTAAATAGATACTATTAGTTAGTAACTTTTTATATATATATATTTTCATGGTTTTAGTGTTTTCGCTCTACCATGTACGTTTCCAGCCAATTCAATATCACTGGAACTTGTGTTCGAAAATTGATACATGATATCGAGATAAAAAAGACAAATAATCTTATTCCCAAAAGATTTGAATTTGGTGGAAAACATACGGAGCAACACGTTAGCCTAATAGGTATATTCTTATTCTTGGCGTTTTCTCTTTCGCGACCTCCCCCAGCAACTGGCGAATACATGGCAGCTCCTCAGCATGGCAATGTTAAGAAAACTTACCGTACGTTTATGTTCGGCGATTCTGACACAACTTCAAAGCAATATGTTTGTAGCGAATACAGTATTCTGTTATCACACCCATGCACTCTTACAACATTCGATTGAATAAAAAAAAAAACAATGCACTTTGGAAACCATGACGATGGAGGAAATACATTGAAAACATTAGTAGGAGAATCGGTAGAGCGCTAGGCTCTGTTGTTAATTAAATGGCAAGACAAACTTGGGCCTTACTTTTAAAATGTTCAAATTTATCAAGCAAAACAGTCTTTTGCACTGCTTAAAAAAGTACGTCGAATATTAGCTGAAAAAGTACCAAGCCACTTATTTATCTCATTGACAAAATGCAAATTTTTTGATATTTTGTTAAATTTATAACGTTCGATTGAATAAAAAAACAATGCACTTTGGAAACCATGACGATCGAAAACATTAGTTTGAGAATCTGTAGAGCGCTAGGCTCTCTTGTTAAATGGCCACACAAAATGTTGGGCCTTACTTTTAAAATGTTCAAATTTATCAAGCAAAACAGTCTTTTGCACTCCTTAAGAGGGAGTCTCCGTAAGAACGGACCACTCGGTCTGGGAGCCAAAAAAAAAAACGATTCCCCTTATATTTCTACCACCGAAAGGACTATCTACTTGATGCTTATTACAAAACTGGACTTAGAATTGTTGAGTAAATACAACATTTCGGCCGCTAGGCGAATTTTCGTACATCGACCCAAAAACCGCCGAACAACACCGATTTTCAAGTTCGCCGAGGCCTACTTTCTCAGCTTTTTCTTCAAATGAAAACTTATTTTTGGGGTCTAAACTAGGGTTTGATGTCTCGCCTGACTACAAAAAGCAAAATGTTTTTTTAGGATGTACAAATTACGAGAAGTGATATAAATTTATCGAGACTACTGTATGCTGTATGCTAAAATAGCCCTAAAAAACTTTTGTTATGAAAATAAAACAAATTTATTCAGAACACTATGGCGAGACCAGGATGTTTCAACCAGGAATGCAAAACATATGTAATGCCTTTAGAGAAGCAGGACAGCAAAGGTCAAACATTTGATGTACCTTTTTAAGAATATAAACGTTTTGCTATTTAATGATAATTATTGTATTAGTTCATTTATTATAACATTAAAAAAAAAAAATAAGCCGCGAGTCCCAAAGTTAGGTTTCCACTCAACCTTACCGTTATACCCGATTTATAAAAGCCTATATTTAACTCTGTGTTTTCTCCAAAAGCTGTGTTCATCGTGGGAGATCACACAGCTTTATTGTTTGTGTATGAAGTGGGCTATTAAAACTGTCTATGGCTGACATAAATATTAATTCGCACTAGCAGCAAGTCTGTTTGCTCGTAACCTCTATCGTTGGCTTTCAATGTGCTACAGTTAGTGTGATGGGGTCACGTTATTTCCGCTAAGGCTATACTTATAGGGGGTTGGTACTAATTGCATTGTATACGGTTTTAAAGGGGTTTAAGTATAAGATGCACAAAATATAGGGGGAGAGGGAGGAAGGGGGAGGGGGAGGTTATGCTAATTTTGCCAACTATAGGATCTTCTTGATCAGATCTACGAATATCGGGGAGCTGAGAGAACTTAATGGGCGAGCGGTGAAATATAATTAATTTGAACTGGAGAATATAGAATATTAAAGTTGTCCTTCAGTAGCAATGTGTGTGAAGAATATAGCTTCTGATACAATTTACTTCCATTGCTGTTCTAGAGAAAAATTATAACTTTTTTTAGTAGATTTCCTCGCCAGAATAAAAGCTGCATTGTGACCGCGGCGCTTATCAAGGACGGCGTTTATCAACATTTTTTGTCGAAAATGCGGCGCTTATTCGAATACGGTAAATTAAAGTGAAAACAATCGACTTGACAGATTGACTGGACTATTTGACGTTTAATTTGGGTTTTTATAAACCACGTCTATAGACGATTACAAAGTGAAGGTATTTTAGAGTCTGCACCGGTAAACTCCTCACCCAGCCCTTGATCAAGGATTTGAGAAAAATGCTGGAAAATCTCTGCCTTGCAACTCTTCGCCTTGTCTTTAATACAAACTATGAACGTCGTAGCATCCTTGCACATCTTTCCGTTAGGGAAAAGTTGGTCGTATTGATGTAAGCAAGTCCGATAGGCATCCGCGGCACACTGTGCTGGCTTGTCGTTATCTGGAGTATAATAAAAGGTTATTTTTATAATTATAATCATAATTATCTATTTGCAAACAACATTCACAGACATTGTGATTATTAAATAGCCGTCATTTTAATCATCATCATTATCATCATCATCATTTCCATAGGCTTCATTATCAGCTTCGTCATCTCCATCATCGACAACGATTTTCAGTCGTAAATGTTTGTAAAATATGACGTTTCGACTTAAGAGGTCCTGCTAAGAATGATAGCGTGTGACGTTATGTACTATTTAAAAAACGAGAAGCAGTGTTTTATCAGAACCACAGGCCTTAACTGCGTCGTGTGAAAGGCCTATTAACTTAACTGCGTCGTGTGACAGGCCTATTAACTTAACTGCGTCGTGTGATAGGCCTATTAACTTAACTGCGTCGTGTGATAGGTCTAATTAACTGAACTGCGTCGTGTGAAAGGCCAAATCATCAAATTCATTTCGTACATGAATGCCAAATAACTTACCAACTATACTTGTCCTTCAGACCTGTCAAGACAAAATGGTAATGAATTAAATAGGTTTATATTTAGTATATTTCCAACCACTTCAACTCCTGTTCGTCAGCAATTATAAACCAACCTGATGTTTCAACCACTTTGGTCAGCTTTGTTACATCAATAGGAGGGATGCACATTCCAAGTATATTGGAAAGGATGGCTTCTTGTTCTGTGAAAAACCTTGATAGATCAAGCTGAGCATTTCTATCAACGGTTTCTTTAGCCCAACAGTCAACCACAATCTAATGCGAAATATATAAAACAAAATATCATAATTGACTTTCAAAACATAGAAACAAATGTGCTGATGTATATATAGTCTCCCTCGCAGCCGTTCTTAGTGTCGGGCTTCCTGTCCCTCCCGGAGGGACAGGAAGCCCGACACGAAGAACGGCTGCGAGGGAGACTAATGTATATAGTTTCATGTTATTCAGCGCGCACTGCTGTTTACTCTTTGACAAAAGGCGCAAATGTGTTTTCTATTGTTAAGCGATAACATTTTTCAGTCGTGCATTGCTGGGGCTTTGAGAATATTTTGACTGTACAAATGCGCCTTTTGTCAAACTGAATACAGCGTGATAGATAACCTTAAAACTGGAGTATTTGTTTGTGTCAAATATTGACTTCTTTTCATTTTTCGCATATTATTAACTCACTTTGATATCAAATGTTAACAATTCCGTTTTTTTATTTTATTAAAGCTGATTTCAATTTTCATTTCACATATTTTTGAGCGCAAACGAACGCGATAGAAGAGCTTATGGGAAAGAGTCCTCGGACAGAAACACTACTCGAATGAAGGACATTTCAACCACTTCAGCAAGACCATGAAAACAACGGTCTTCCCAACGGTATTAGTAGCGCAGCCCGTGGATCGCAGAAGTTACAAGTGGGGAGAAATGACAAACAAATATCAGAAAAAAGGAACAATTTGGTGTTCCGCTTTGACTGTAGCATATTTCATAATGCAGCCGACAATTTAAAAACGAACAAAGCCCCCAAAGCGCTCGTTTAATCAAATAAAAAGGACAGCTAATCCCCCCTAAACCATTCAGACAGTGAATAATCAATGTTGTTATATAGCTAATCATTTTGACTATACAACGAGCATTCTCATTGGTTGATAGATGCCCACGTGATATTAGTTAAATCAAACTGTATCCGATCAGGGATACGAGTGCCCAGCGCACTGAACAATAATTCAAATTTTCTTAATTTACTTGTCTAAATGATAAGCTATATAACAAAACGCTTAATGACTTATCCCTCGGGAAACCAGTTAGTTTTGTTTCCCGAGAATCTCAATGTTAAAGTAAAAAGTAAAGATTAATGGCTTTAGAAAATTGCAAATTTCTCAAACGTGGCACCTATCCCCGATATAAAATAGCATTCTACCTTGAGATGAGATGCTTTTTACTAGTTCTGAGCAACAAAATTTGTGGCACATTGCGTTTATAAGAATTTGACGAAGCCCAAACTTGTACATTTTTACAGATATTTCCTTGCGTGACACGACTTGACTTTGAGTTTATACAAAGTCAATCCTTTGCACAGATTTTTAAAATTAATACTATAAAATGAAACTAGACGCTCTACGGAGCGTGCACTCGTGCCCTGGATGCAAGGTGATGAGCTTGGGAAAGCTGGAACAAGTTTACAGATTTGAGTGGCAGAAATGCATTTACGACAGTTATCACTGAACGCACACAATGTGTGTACGTTATGAAGTTGTTGATCAAGTTAAAATATAAATATGAAACTAGTGCTACTGGAGTACTTGGATTCTTAGCTGCATAAGGGATGAAATACTATTTAATTTGGAGGGAATCGAGACCTGAGCTACAGTTCCCAGTATGATTTTACTGTCACTTGCAACCTTATTTTTTTCTTTTCAGGTTCCATATTTGAATACATCTCCCGTTTTATTGTTAATTTGCATATTTTGTTTGTTTAATTTAAATTTTTGTAAATTTTAAAATTTTGTAAATTTTAAATTTTGAGTATTGTGTCTTTCCTAATCACTGGACATTTGAGAACTGTCAAGAGAATAAAATACATATTTTGCATCACATTGGGAGGTTTGTTCTTTTATGTCACAAAATGTTTTGATAAGACAGTTGCCATCAGTAATGTTGTAAGTTGTCTTATTTTGTTGAATAATATAGCTAATAGAATAATCAGAGAAACAAAGCATGAAACCGGTTGTTTTGATATTAATATTTTCTATAATGCACTTCTTGAGGAATGTTTTACTTGAAGAACTACTTCGAGGGTCCACAATAGGTTTGGCGGGATGCGGGATAAGATTTTTTTAACGGCGGGATACGGGATTTTAACAAAAATCAGAGCGGGATGCGGGATTCGGGATTTCGAGCGGGATCGGGATTTCACCTTTTTTAGGTGTCGGAATTCGGGAAATTAATAGCATTGGCAGCCGGATTTTGGATTACTGAGTTCGTTTTGAATCCAGAACATGTCTAACGTATCTAGAAACACGCGTTTGAGTTTTATTTGCCCGTTGTATTGATTTCTATCTAATATAAACATCGTTATAAGTAAGGAATAGAAGTCCTAGCAAGGATTTATCGGGATCGGGATTGTGCCATGCCGGGATGGCGGGATTTCACGCAAAAATGAGCGGGATTGCGGGATACGAGAACCCTATTGTGGACCCTCTACTTCATGTTCAGTAACTAATGTGCCTTCTAGGTCAATAATGGTATCATATATCTATAAAACATTTGTAATTCACTGGCATCATTTTGTACAAAACCATTACAAATATTATACAGCTTAGCATGCTCATTAATGGAATCTAATGTTACATAATTCCAATATCCACAGGATTTTATAACACAGAAACATATAGTATATGCTGCAATTGATAAGAAAATATGTTTTACTCTCAGCAATATAATTCATGTGAGAGTTTATGTATCGTTATTTTACTAGTGAAAGACCCTGCACTCAATTGACTTCACTGCAACCATCAGATTCATTTATAAATGTTAAAGAATTCATTATCCAAAAAGTTGAAACATAATGTACTTCATCCACATGACCAATATTTATTGTAGTATAATTAATTCCTGTATATAGAGGACTAATCAAATTAAATGGTGCTAAGGCCTCATTTGATCACCTGCACCACAAACATCTAACAATTGTAAAACCTCATTCAGCTAATCAAGACTGCAAGACTTTAAATAACACAGGGAGAATTGTTGGAACAGTTTGCACAATATTATCTAGAGTTAGAGGGCAAGGATTTGATTCAATGTCATGTGAAATAAGTAATTTTCCTCTAGAAAAACAATAGCTCTCAATTTGAGTACAACATTTTATTGAATAAATGCATTTGGTGTCATTTGGTGTCAATTAAACTTCGTCCTTGTCTTACTACAATAAGATTTACTATTGAATAGATTATTAGGACTTACTCATGTTGTTGATTTGTGAGTTAAACCAATGTTTAACTGTTTTTCATTGTAATAGTAATTTGTTTTGCCGGTTTTTCGACCATCCAGGTAGCTGTAGTCTTTTCGTTTGTCGCTGCTAGGACAGTTTCCTCACGAATGGAAGAAGCGACGATATGCTTGCTGATTTCTTCGTTTCTTGGAACTAAGACAGCTTCCTTACGAATGGTAAGCGTTTTGATTCGATAAACTATATTCATTTTATCCAAATGGCCGCCTTGATTAGTCAGCTTGTATGTCGCAAAGAATGCTGGGTGTTAGCGCCTCGCTTTCAAAATCTTCGACGTGGAAATGAAAGTCAGACGACGACGACGGAGCTGAATTTTAAGACTCGTGCCGGCCATAGGCCTGGGCACGAGTAATAACAAATAATATATAGTTACAAGTTTATATTCAGATGTTATTATTGTCATAATTAGATATTTGAGCTCCATTGAAAGTTTACTACAATAATGTTTTTTTTTAAATAAATTTGCATAAGCATATGCCAAATTAATATATTAAAGTCAAGTTGTCTAACAACATTGACATTTAAACTAATATCTATAATTAGAAAATCCTCGTTTATTGATCTTGAAACATGATTCTTATATTAAGTTGGATAAAACCTGGATGGCTTTTAAAACTTTGATTTATGAGATTATACAATTGTGCACGATACAAATATGATATACCATGATGCATGTTTTTTTCTAAATATGCTAAAAAGCGGTGAACTCTTTAATGTTTTAAAAGTCTGAATTGATATCTAAAGAGAACAAAGCCTTTCGATACAATAATTCGTAAATTATGAATGATTTATTAAATACATGGCTGTCTTTGCCAGACTACTTTTGTCATGAATTATTCATGACGTCAGAAATGAAATTTACAAATTTACATTTTGTTAATTAATTGCACCAAGTTTGCAGTGAGTAAAACTATCTTGTGAAAGAATGGATTTTAGTCTTTGCAGTTTTACAGGAGCTAGTAAACTACGCTGTGGAAGTTGGAGAGGAACTACTGAGTTGGTCAAGTTAAATGAATGCCATAACGATATATCAAACCAATCAACACAGGAAGCCCAACCGCGCGTTCTAAGAATAACAAAATGTTAATTTTATTGGCTCTCTTAGCTTGGCGCGCGGTAAAACATAAGTGTATTCGCTTTGAAAAGATTTTCAGATCGACTAGTTGGGCTGCTTGAATTGTGCATAAACTAGCTATACAAATATTTTCACTTAAAAAATTCGAAAGAGTGTTATAAACAAATACTCACGTGATCCAATTTCGACAGTAACATTGAAAATCAACTTCACTGTTTTTGACATGTCAACATTGATCACATGGCGATCGTTACAATGCTTTCTTGGTCCACTATGCTGTGGATAGCGACAGGTTCTTGGTGCTCGTCAAAATCTTCCTAATAGTCCAGTCATTTTATCGAAAAAAATGGGTCAACCCACCACTAATTGTCGTATTTCACTATGACGTCACATCAAAAGATTATATTGTCTTAACGCTAAGGATCATGGACGCCAGTGGGGGACACATTCATAACAACAATACGAGAATACACATTAAAATTGCATGTACAAGACGGAGAGGAAAGAAATGACAACAAAATGCCATAAATATGAAAGTATAAACATTGGCACAACATACATAAAAACTAGATAATATGAGGCTCAATTTTCAAAGAGAAAGAAGATTTAGTTAAACACATCGTGACATCATAATGAAATAAGGCAATTGCAACAGATAAGAAGGGTTTTCAACGTTTTTCCCATGAGAAAACCTTCCTCTACAACACATCAAAAATCATATATGAAATCATAGTTGGAGAAGTGGCCAAAAAATAGCATTTTTAAAAGCTATCTGTGCCCGCTCTTAGCCCTACATTAAAACAAGGCTATCAGTTTTTGCTCAGTAAAATGTATAAAATAGAGTGTCCAATACTACTAAAAGTAGATCATTCTTTAAGTTTAATGAAAGCTTGGTATTCTACCAATCATCACAAATAAAAAAATCATATTCTAGATATCTATTTTATAGCTTAATTTGTTAAGGATCGAAAACTGTTTCATAATCATATCAATCATACCGGATTACTAAAATTAAGTAATTTATATTTCATGCATGTGTGGAAGGGAGAGGAACAGGGATTAAAATTTCCTTCCTCACAAATTCTATACCATTTTTCTCTCTATTCCCTGATTTTTTCGACCATTTCTCCTTCCTCCCTCGAGCTTCTCCCTGATTTTCTATGTTCTTCATAAATATAAGCTATTGAAGCTATTCATTAGAGTGCAAATGGATTGTATTCCAGAGATAAGCTGTTCACATAAAATTGCCCAAATGATATTACAATATTAATCAGGCCAATAAGACCTTATATGACCATGTCCTGCAAAGGACCTATCATTGAACTATGTTTCATTCCTTCATTGTCTTTATGTTACAGAAAAACATCGAAAATTAATATACTTGAAACGGGAAAAACTAAAAGTTACCCCGATTACTAACCTTGAAACGTTGCTATCTTGGTGATGTTCACAAACGAATAGAAAAGAAAACCAGAAAAACGCTAACTTTTCATGTCAAAAACAACATTTCAAGGAGGTAAGACGGACGACAGGTTTATAGACGAAGAATTTTAAGTATTATATTGAATTGGAACTTAAAACTAAAGAATAAATTATTAAATAAATAAATTATTATCTATTTTTACCTCTTTTCGGTCTTTTTTCTCCCTATTTATTTTTGCTGTTTCTCCCTCCTCTCCAATCCGTTCCTCTCCTCTGTGTGTGTGTGTGTGTGGTTTTTTTTTGCTAATTGTGTTCTATTTATTTTGACTATAAATAAAATAATTAAAAAAGCAGTAGATAAATAAATTGCAAATTCAACGACTAAAATAAAGTACTAATTGGCGTACTCACAATTTTATTCACATTATTACAGTCAAAACACCTGAATCGTGAACACGTAGAACTCACTGTTGTTTAGTTTTCGAAATTTGTTTCCATTATTCGATTTAAACTTGGAATATTGAAAACGAAGAATTCATTATTCAAAACAAGTAATTCTACTTTTGACATTTTTCGAGGAGTACCTCGGATTGTCATTAGATGTAATAAGTGCATTGGGTGCAAACAATTACGACATGTGGATATTCATTATAGAAAGGTTGTTATTTATGATGGCTAGACTTGGAAAGCACCACTACCGTGATGCCATTATTGTGACTCTGTCGAGACTCCATTACAGGCAAGAAAACAACCATCCAATGGCCAAAGAGATGTTAAAATTCCTACCTCATTTCAGTGAAGTACTTGTTAAAATTTTCTTTTCAGGTAAGCTCTGTACAGTATACAATATGAATAATATGAGTGCTTTACGTATAGAGGGGGTGACAGTTTCTGTTATATCGTTAAAAGTTGTATATTTGTTAGTATGTTAGATAATAGTATTTCTCCCAGCGATATTTAGTATTGCTCCCTTCCTCTGTTGTTCAATAGGAACAATAACAATTATAATTTTATAATTTTATAATTATAGGAATGGAGCAACACTAAAAATGGCTGAGAGACTATTTATGATGGTAATTGGACTGAGTGCAGTCCAATTCAGTCTGTAATCATACGAGTGATTACAAAATCGGACAACCGCGTAGCGGGAGTCCGATTTGTTTATCACGAGTATGATTACAGACAGAATTAGATGACACAAAGTTTGATTACCAATTAATCATAACTATAAACAATTTCAGAGAAAAATGTGTGGGGTTTCTAATAAAAATGAAAAAATCCTCCATTTTTGAAAAAACCTCACTTTTTGAGAATAATTTTCGTTGCTATAGTGATTTGTATCAATTCAGTGATTGGTTGATTAATCTGAAAGCAGTAAAATCATTGGCTCATAAAACTGTCCGATAACAACTGTCCGATTACAGCCAACTATCCGATTAGACTGTCCGATTACAAAAACAAGATTGATTAGTGGAAAATAGAGCAGTCTGTCAACCAATCAGATTCGGGGAAATTGTAACTGAGTTATGACGAACATAATAACTAGAACATTTTGTTCTCAACAGTACTATCAGCTCACACAGAACCAGCATATTCTGCTGACCAAATAAGAGAAGCTGCCCTTTGGGTAGACGAAATGAAAGAAGAAAACCAACGAATCAATGAGACTTACCGAGTTCGCAAGTTAGACTGTTACCACACCAACATAACACCATCCTCTTCTGTAAAGCACATTCCAGTAGTGGCGAAGACCAGCCTTTTCGTAAAGAGCCTTTTTCTTAAAGCCGCAGTATCTTCCAGTACCACAATTGAAGAATCTGCTACATATGATAGTGCTGGTTTACTGTCCTAACGGTCAGCTGTTTTCGGCTTGGTTCCTGCTCAACTTTTCCCCTTACAATTTGCTCGTCCTTCTAGTGAAGTGGTCTGTTCTGCATGCAAGAAACAGCTGAAATGCAAGAATCGAGTGTCTTGTGTGAGACAAAAATGTGGCCATGTCTTCCATCAACTTTGCCTTCTCCCAGATACAACCAAGTTGAAGCTCAAACAGATGTACAAATCTGAGTTACAGTCTCTTTGTACAATCATAAAGTTGAGAAGTGATGGGTTGAAAAAAAGTACTAGTCCAAAGGGTTGAAGAATTCCTCAAATCAAAACCAGCTCCTCCTAGTGTTTGTCCTGGTTGTGAAGAACAACAGCCATCGCCCAAAACCAAGAAGTTCTGCCACATTTGTAAATAATTTATTGCAGGCTTTGATAACTCAAGACTTCCTTTTGGCCACATCGTGCATGCAAGATGTTCGCATGTAGAAGCATGTCCCATCTGCAGGGATCTAGTCAAAGAGGTGGTAGAAGAAAAACATCAAAACGTGCAATAATACGTTTCACAAGACTTGATAAAATGAGCACTTCCACACCTGAAGGGAATGCAAGCAGTGATAGTGAAGATCGAAGATGACAACATAAGAATAATTCATGACAAAGAAAAGAAAATGTCAAAATACTATGGCGAGTTGGCAGTAAAAGCAAAGAGAAACAAAGAGCAAATTAAAGAGGTTCCCTTCTCTGCACAAAAATGATTAAAATTGATGACTAAAGACTGCATTATATTTAATATAATAATGAATGAAATGTATATATATTACATATACTGATATGTAAATAAAGAATTCAATATAAATAAATGAGTTATAATGATTTGCATGTATAATAAGTTTGAAAATAGACAAGAGATGTACATATTAATGAATTTAATGAAAGCTCACATGTATAATAGCTGTATTAAAGAAAAGTCTTTTTAAACTTGTATCAGTCTATTTACTATGGTCTTGGCATCTTTCTCATAGGTCTCATTCTACTGAGGATGAAATTGTATCATCTTATACTTTACATGTATTTAATATCTGATATGATATTCATAGCTAATATTACTTATTTGTTAGTGTATATTGTTTCCTTAACCCTGATCGAGGCTTAACCCACCTGTAATGGAGTTTTGTTTTTTTTACCCATGAGCTTAAATATATCATAAAATTTTTTTACCTAATGATATTAAAAAAGGGACAAAACCTTTGTCAGATTTTTGCTTTCTTTCCATAATCTAATCTTACTAACTCACCTTTTCAGCAGAAGCAATGGTCTTGAAATTAGCAATTGTATGCAACATACAACAACGATATGTGGTGTCGAAATTGGTGGAAGAACTGTTCACTTCGTGTGTTTTCTTTTAATAATACGAATACCTAATGTAAAAAATGCAGAAAGTCGATTGATCGCCAAATCTCCTGAATTACTTTTCAAATACATTTGAAATCCACAGTGTCTCTTCGTATGTTAAATAACACTCTCGGCATTTCAAAATGTTTAGCTAAAAGTCATTCATTCCGTTGTTTTACACAAAATTGATGCCAAACGTGCGACGTGAAATCCGTTGAAAACGAGTGAATAAAAACGATATCAGCCTCGATATTTTGCCCTCTATTCTCTGATATATCAACATAGAAAGGGAGTTTGGTTTACCTGTGTTAAAAGAAAACAAACGAAAATGTTTTAATATAATACATTTTTTATTCCCTTTTCCGTCTGGTTTTAATTTCGCTCGCTACTGTTTTCACAAAAATCTTGTTCATAATTCATAAGCCGTCGTAAAAATCAGCCTGGTATTCATATTTAAAGACAAGGGCATCTGGTTCCCGCCTTTATAAAAAATGACGGTAAATACCTAGCGCATGCGCGATAGCAACAACAGCTGCTCTTGAATAAGAAACCTCCCACGATTTGATTGGCTGAAATCTTAATGTATTTTTTTCCCTGCTGAGGTAATGGCCTAACAACAATCAAATGATTTGACGAAGATTTAATTTACACATCGTTTTTGAATACCAAAATTATGTCGAAGTCTCTTCAATGAACAAGTTATGCCGGATGTTTGGTATTTGGGGTTGTATCAAAACGCTTGAATAACATTGACTATAGATCTCTATCTCGCTCAAACAACGTTACCGGCCCGGTACAATCAACTTGTAGCCAGATTCGCTGATATTAATCAAAGAAAAACCACAAGTTACTTGAATATTAACCGAATACACGCTAAATGTTTTGACTTGGTTCTTGTCAAAAATGTGAAGTTTTCTTTATTTTTTTGTGCTGTAGATTGCGTCGAATTTCATACCAAAATGGCGACTGTGTTAGTTTTGTTCTCCTCAAGCGATGAACCTGAAAGTAAGAAACTGAGAGATTTGCTGCAAGCTAGACTCAGAGAAAGTTATAATCTGACTACAATCAAGGACATTCTAGCCGAAGGGAGTACTTTGGACAACGAACTAATCAGTAGCAGTTGTGTGATCCTTATTGTGTCGAAGCAGTCCGGCGAACTCATCAAGCAAGAAAAAGCTGAGAAAGATTGCCGAGGGATTGTTATGTTTGATGGTGCTCTAATCCAACAACACATTGCAAAGAACAACCTTTTTGCCAAGATGGTTGTAGTCCAATGTGGCAAAGGATCAGAAGAATATGTACCAGATGGGTTTGACAGCAAGAAGGTATTTGTAGTGGGTGAAAATGTAGAGGGCCAGGCAGCCATTTTGGATCTAATTGTCGACACTGTCAAAGGGACTGTGAGCAAATGAGAAAAATGACAAACCGGAGAAGAAAAAGAAAAACTGCACACAAATGTAAAATGTTATGTTCAATAGCCCTTGTCACTGTAGAGGACGGTCAAATCGTCTACATAGACAATTCACCCGTAGAATTGTCCGTCTGGTGTGAATTGAACGGCACAAAATCAGACGACTTTTTCGTCTCGAATTGCGTTCGTCCTGTTTTCACACCAGACGACTTGTTCGTCATGAAGACGATCTGTTCGTCTTCTAATGTGAAAATGGCTAGTGTTTTGTTTGTTTAGAGAAACATACCATGATAAAGAACGAGGTTATGTTCGTAGAAATCACTCCAGCGTAGGACAAGTTGTTGTCTCCACGGTTAGTTGTGAAACGCTCTAGTTGCCAAGAACTGAAAAACACTAGTTTATATATTATCATATAGTTCTTACTTAGAAAATAATTCTTAGTTATAGCTATCAATCATATACCATTGAATAATTTTATTCAGTTGTTGTTGTAACTAAATATTCTAGAAAAAAGGATGTCAAATTAAATAATTTCACTCACTAAAATATAGCAAAATTCACCACAAATTGTGAAACGCTCTAGATGTGAAACGCTCTAGTTGGCAAGACCTGAAAACACTAGTTTATATATTATCATATAGTTCTTACTTAGAAAATAATTTTTAGTTATAGGTATCAATCATATACCATTGAACACTTTTATTCAGTTGTTGTTGTAACTAAATATTCTAGAAAAAAAGGATGTCAAATTATATAATTTCACTCACTAAAATATTGCAAAATTCACAATAATAAAATAGATCGAGAATATGTTTTGAAATAAATCGAACACAATTTTAGTATTCAGTGTTGTCAATTTGACCCTATAGACATAATGTATACAGTATGTGTGTGCAAATCCGGACAGTGTGCAAATCCGGACACTTTGGCATTTAAGCGTTAAAAAAGAGATCGAATTTGTTTACAAATGAAAACAACATTATAGAATTAAGCAATTGTATGTTTTCTATTGTGTAAGAAGTTTTTGTGACAATCGAGATATTTTCAGCTAGGAAAAAGAGCGATTTGTCATGGCATGTGAATATGCAAATTCGCAATAAGTCAGTTTTTAACGCGCTCCGAATTACATGTTAAACTTAAAATGGTGATTATTCTGCAGATTCAAATGATAACGCCAAAATATTTAGTACGTTTTCAATTGCAAACAATGTTTTATCTTGTGTGAAAAGAAGAGCTTTTAAAAGTTTAAAATATGTGTAGGAGACGGTTTTAGAAATACTACTAAAATCCACTAAGGTATGTGCAATTCCGGACGATAAAATAAACAAGATTAGCAATCACCCGTAACTTTGAATTGTTGGTTAAAATGTCGCTTAAAAATATACAATTCAGCTGCAGGTTGATTTTGCAAACAAAAGTTATCTTTTGGATAGTTTAATCACCATGCACTATTCATTTATAGGACATTTATATTCATTTGCAGAATCCAGCGCACGAGCGGCAATTACTCATGTGTGAAATACTTTAGTGCTCAAACGTATTAATCAACCAACGTAATTCATGATTTAATTAACACAAATTTATGCTTTAATCTCAAATTTGACTGTGGAAATAGAAAATCTATCATAAGCATTCGAAAATTAGGAAATAACTTAAAAGAATTGATTAAACAGAACCTACTTTAATAGTGTCCGGCTTTGCACACAACTGTCCGGAATTGCACCACTCAAACTACTTTACAAAAATATCCATAAAATTTTTAAAAATCGCTAAAATTGACCAATACTTTATATAAATCTTTATTAGATGTTACCTCATCTCCAAGGAAAATATATTTCCTAAACAATGCATTTAACGAATGATATGGCAATTTATCTAAAAACCGTCCGGAATTGCACACACATACTGTACACCTTTTTCAAAAATTGTTGTTGCAGCCGAAGATACAATCCACATTCTGAAACCTGCAAAGCATGTCGGTAATATCAAAATATTTTCTGATTTATTACCCATTTTTAAAAATAATTTTTTTTTATCATCTACCATTTCCAACAAATTGTTATATAACACAAACACGTAAAACTGAAATATCCTATGAATAAATTTATAACACGAGAAGAAATACCGACATCTTTTGCAAACTTCACATTGTGGACTGCAGCTTTGATTGCGACAACGATTATTGAAATAGGTGTATAAAACGGTTTCTAGATATGCCCTCATGATATATAATAATTACTCAATTTTATTATTTTCGGGAAGAAACTTGGTTAAATGAGTCCCTGTGGCCTGATTCTAAAAATGTAAATTCTAAAAAAACGTTTTCGCAAAGCACAGTTTAAAAATTTCAGTTTTGGAATATTTTTTTCAAAGGCTTTCTTTTTCAGTGAATTTCTTCAAACTAAAATACAGTGAATGTCATAAACGTTGTCCACCAAAAAGACGCTAAAATATGTCACGTGACACCACATACGTTCGCTTTAAATGCTCGATACTTACAGTATTGCGAACATATAGTTAATGGATCTTCTTGCATGTTACACCTAATTGCCATAACATTGTCATATAAAAAAGAAAATTACTAAATAGGTATTAATTAAAAAACAAAACCAGATTACTCACGCTGAACTTCTTCTTTTGTCTTTTAATTAATTCCTATTTTGTAATTTTCTTTTTTATATGACAATGTTATTGCAATTAGGTGTAACTGTTATAGAATATACAGCTAGACATCAAACTTTTAACATGTGCTAAAAACAAATAAACAGAGAATCACGTGTCACTTAGTGTTAATAGAGCGATTTCACAACTCATTATAGTATGCTAATGAGTAAAATAATATGCTAATGAGCTTCACACGGATGAGCATACATATTTATCACAAATTGCTTGCATAAATATGGCAATCTCGTCGAAAATTAAGAAACAAATTATCAGAACTGGCTGTTGTATTAGAATCAATATTTAAATAGATTTTGCTCATTTATCAAATAGAACGAAAGAACGAGATATTTGCGGTGTATTTCCCAGCGCGAAGCTCATTAGCATACTTTTTAACTCATGAGCATACTAAAATGCGTTATGTGAAATCGCTATACTTTACGTGGACAACATTAATGAAATTCGCTGTATGCTAAAATAGCCCCAAAGGGTTTAAACAAAGACTCTTTCAACAGTTAATTGTTATGCAGATAAAATCAAACTATTCAGAACACTATGGCGAGAGACATTTCAACAAGGAATGCCAATGATATAATGCTTTTAGAAAACTAAAACGAGGGTTTAACATTCGCTATTCGTTTTCAAGAATATAAACGTTTTGCTTATGAAAACGAATTATTATATTAGTTCATTTATTATAACATTTAAAAAAAACTAAGGCCTCGTCCACACGAATCCGATCCGGCTGAATCCGCATAGAAATATTTGCGTCCACACGAATCCTGTTGATCGTTTCCAATTCAAAAGTTTTCGGTGACCGGATTCACTGGATTCGTGTGGACGATAGGCCGATTCGCATCAAAAAGTATGCGGTTTCAAAAGTATCCGGATCCGTGTAGACGGGGTCTTAGCCGCAAATTAGGTACCTTACCGTTATACGCGACACTTATGCCAGCCTCGAATAGGTTTGTTTGTGTGAAGTGGGCTATTGAAACTGTCAATGGCTGATGTCAATTTTAGAAAAGCAAGAAAACCGAACATAAATCTTAATTCGTACAAGCAGCCAGTCGGAGGTTATGTTAATTTTCCCAACTAGGATCTTCTTGATCAGATCTACGAATATTGGGAGAGAACTTAATGGGCGGGCAGTGAAATATAATTACTTTAAACTGAAGAATATAGCTTTTGATACAATTTACTTCCATTGTTGCTCTAAAGTAACATTATAAGTTTTTTTAATGCTACGGATTTCCTGGGCTGCATTGGACTGCGGCGCTCATCAAGGGCGGCGTTTATTAAGTTGTTTTTTTTTTGGTCGAAAATGTGGCGCTTATTCTAATACGGTATAGATTGGACAGATTGACTGGACTATTTGACGTTTAATTTGGGTTTTTATGAACCACGTCTATAGACGATTACAAAGTGAAGGTATTTTAGAGTCTGCACCGGTAAACTCCTCACCCAGCCCTTGATCAAAGATCTGAAAAAAATGCTGGAAAATCTCTGCCTTGCAACTCTTTGCCTTGTCTTTAATACACGCTATGAACGCGGTCACATCCTTGCACATCTTTCCGTTAGTGAAAACTTTGTCGTGTTGATGTAAGCAAGTCCGGTAGGCATCCGCGGGCACACTGTGCTGGCTTGTCGTTATCTGGAGTATAATCAAAGGTTATTTTTATAATTATAATCATAATTATCCTTTTGCGAACAACATTTACAGATATTGTGATTATTAAATAGCCGTCATTTTAATCACCATCATTATCATCATCATCATTTCCATAGGCTTCATTATCAGCTTCGTCATCTGCATCATCGACAACGATTTTCAGTCGTAAATGTTTGTAAAATATGACGTTTCGACTTAAGAGGTCCTGCTAAGAATGACAGCGTGTGACGTTATGTAATATTTAAAAAACGAGAAGCAGTGTTTTATCAGAACTACAGGCCTTAACTGCGTCGTGTGAAAGGCCTAATCGTCCAATTCATTTCGTACATGAATACCAAATAACTTACCAACTATGACGGAGCGATACTTGTCCTTCAGACCTGTCAAGACAAAATGGTAATGAATTAAATAGGTTTATCTTTAGTATAGTTCCAACCACTTCAACCCCTGTTCGTCAGCAATTATAAACCAACCTGATGTTTCAACCACTTTGGTCAGCTTTGTTACATCAATAGGAGGGATGCACATTCCAAGTATGTTGGAAAGGATGGCTTCTTGTTCTGTGAAAAACCTTGATAGATCAAGCTGAGCATTTCTATCAACGGTTTCTTTAGCCCAACAGTCAACCACAATCTAATGCGAAATATATAAAACAAAATATCATAATTGACTTTCAAAACATAGAAACAAATGTGCTGATGTATATAGCGTTCTTTTGCGGACAAGAAAAAAGCCGGTGAAATAAAAATACAAGTAAATAATGGTCAGCGTTCACGACCCAATCTCTCTTCCGAAAGAAATGTTTCATGTTATCCAGGGCGCACTGCTGTTTACTCTTTGACAAAAGGCACATTTGCACAGGAATAGCCTCAATTCAAAATAATATCAAATGTGTTTTCTATTGTTAAGCGATAACATTTTTCAGTCGTGCATTGCTGGGGCTTTGAGAATATTTTGACAAAAAATCGAGGCTTAGTCTGTACAAATGCGCCTTTTGTCAAAAAATACAGCATGATAGATAACCTTAAAACTGGAGTATTTGTTTCTGTCAAATATCGACTTCTTTCCATTTTTCGTATATTATTAACTCACTTTGATCTCAAATGTTAACAATTCCGTTTTTTTTTATTTTATTAAAGTTGATTTATTTCAATTTTCATTTCACATATTTTTGAGCGCAAACGAACGCGATAGAAGAGCTTATGGGAAAAAGTCCTCGGACAGAAACACTACTCGAATGAAGAGTATTTCAACCACTTCAGCAAGACCATGAAAACAACGGTCTTCCCAACGGCATGTCATACTTCACAAAAATGGAAAATAAGGAACACAAGCTCCACCATCTATTCCCACAGCGGTATAAAAACAACTACTCCACAAGATCACAAGCCAGGGGAACAGTTAGAATTCCACAAACCCGCACCAAAAGAACAGCAAACTCCTTCATAATTAAAGCCAGCAGACAATATAACAACGAACTCACTGAAACCAGCAAATAATATCATTATACCAATTACAATTAACTTTATATATATATTTATTCATTTTCATGCCTTACAATATTTTATATACTATAAACAAGTGAATATACTTATACTATCATAGATCTCTATCATCGAAATTATTGTACATATTGTTATATTATATCTATTATTATTAGACTACCAATGTATTTTAGACTTATAGTCTACCATGTTGGAAAATACAGTTATTATTATTATTAGTAGTAGTAGCGCAGACCGTGGATCGCAGAAGTTGCAAGTGGGGAGAAATGACAAACAAATATCAGAAAAAAGGAACAATTTGGTGTTCCGCTTTGACTGTAGCATATTTCATAATGCAGCCGACAATTTAAAAACGAACAAAGCCCCCAAAGCGCTCTTTTAATCAAATAAAAAGGACAGCTAATCCCCCCTAAACCATTCAGACAGTGAATAATCAATGATGTATAATCTTTGCAGTTGATGGTGTATGGAAGGAAAATAAAGAATAGGAGAAAAGCAATGCAGACTCGTTTAGCTCATTTTCAGAGCGTCTGGCCAACAACAACATGAACTTGGAGCCCTTCGTTTTTCAATTGAAAACTGACCAAATATTTTCAAATTGTGAAAGACTTCACAACACTTAAAGGAATTGTTTTCTCTTACTTGTTTTCTGCTTGTTTTCCATTTCTTTCAGAAAAAAGCAAGCCAGAAAAAATGTTTTATAAATAACTAGACGCTCTATGAGCGTGAAGTCGGGCTAGTTGAGGATTATGCAGTTTAGTCTATTAGCCCAGTAGGAGTGGTGGGACCCAGTTTTTGACAGCTAGAGATAACTGGAGCTATAACAATGATGCCCCTTGGATATAGTCTGAAGATATTAATAATCTTAATGAATACTCCAGTTTCGAGATCTCTTTTACTCAGTGTTAGCCTCAATTGTGTGTAAAATATGCAGAAATTTAGATAAAACTCGTGAGATTTCGATATAATTTTATTGTCTTCTATGCACACATCTCTTTCATTTGCACGGACTGTTACTGAACAAAAGAATATATTACATGGTTTTGAGGCTAACACTAAGTAAAGAGATCTCCAAACTGGTGTATTAATCTTAATTGTCTGTTCAAGACAAATTTGTAAAATGTAGATGACAAATATTACAGAAAGTGCGTATTTCATGACTTTAACGCACTGATCCATTTGAAATATATTAAAAGAGCATTATAAAGTGAACTGTATAAATGGTACAAATACCTATGATGATGACGTAAAAATGTTGTAAAAACAAAAAATTATGCAGGAAACGCACTAGAAAGGACATCGCAATGCGCGCCTGCAAGATTTGAGCGTGCGTATGATTGAATCACCCCTGTATGTACTGTATTCTTTAGTAATACCTGGTTTCCGACCAATCAGAGCGCACGTAAAATACTAAATATATGCAACCCGTTGGTACCCTCGGGATCCCTGTGTTATCCGTGGTAATGGGCTCCCTGTGGTTTAATTTTTTTCTTAATATTTATAACAATTTTGTTTTCAGAGGCTAGCATTTGATTTTGTGTAAACAATCATTATTTTGTATGTACGCTATTGTACAAATAATTTTATGTACAGCACATATCATATAAACATAGTCTCAACAGCAATAGAAACAGAGTGAAAATACTTTATTATAACTAACAACAAACAGGTTTGGTAACCTGAATACAATGTACATCAACATGTTATCCATCTTCATCAGTGCATCTTTTATGATGATTAACTAAAATGCAAAGTCTGCAAAACATTAATATTTTAATAATTAAACAATGAGAACAATCAAAGGCCCCCTATGGCCAACTCGTGGATCACTGTTAGAACATTTTGAAAGCGCTTAGTTTTTAGACCACTTTTAATGTTGACTTTGTAGGATATAATTTAAAAAATCTCAGAACATTATGAACATAATGAATGTTAGCATATTGAAAAGACAAGGCATTGATTTCAAACAAATAAAACTTTATTTATAACAGATTTGAAATTTATGTATAAATCTTAATTGTAAGTCCACAAGTTCCTAACCTCTAAGGAGATCTTTGGAGATATTAGGCGATTTTAGCAAAAAGCTCTTAAATTCTTAGGCGATGTTAGGCGATTTAAGGCGTTCTGGGCGATGTTTATATGAACCGGAGAAGGCCGATTGCACATGTAGATTAACTATTAAAAAGATGAATTATGTTTTGAAAATATTGATATTTATCAAAAAAAGGATAATTCTATAATAGTTACTTGTTTCTTTGCTTTGGTGGCAGTTTGTATTGGAATAATCCAGCTTTCATGGGCTCCTGACTTTGATGATCAATCTGCTTTCTGAGAATTCGAGGCTCGAGTTGGCTCGAGTATCAAAAACGGTCTGATATTGACGTTTAGAATTCGAGGCTCGAGTTGGCTCGAGTATCAAAAACGGTCTGATATTGACGTTTTAGAAAGCCTCTTTCAGTAAAAACGTTAGAAAATAACAGCTAACAATTGTATAATGTCTTGAGCAAACAATATACCCAAAGCCAACGCTGATTTGGAAGAGTAAATCGATGTAGAAGTACGAGAAATCCGAATAAATTCGTGTTCAAATCCAAGATGGCAATTTGCTTGGGCTTCCTGTGGTATATGGGCTTCCTGTGGTGCAATACCTCGTGCTTTGAACGAGTCAGCCGTTTTTAAGCCGTGTCTGGGTGCACGTTTTAAAATTCAACGTAAACAAATTCATAAAAAAATATTTACAATGCAGTGTTTGTTTTTGTTATTTTTACGTTTCTTTTTTTGAGTTGTTAGACTCCTCAATCATTCTGAGCATGCGCGAAGGATCGAATATCTGATTTAGTGACCTCTCGCATATAAATAATTTCTCTTAAAAACTTAAAATTAGAAAAGATACACCATTTTTTACGTTATTAATAATAAATATGCACTCGTTGTTGGTGATAACTTTTATTTGCGATTACATAGTGAAGTGTCCCACATGGGAAGTTAGAGCGATTATTTGGGGTATAAATTTTAAACTTACACATAGACTACATAGTGAGAATAGCTTTGTGAGGTTAGAACGTGACCCCTATGGTGGGGTAAGTTACAAGTGGGGTGGGGTAGGTCGTGACGTACCTACACAGGGAGCCCACGTAAGGTATGACGTCATATGATAGCGATGTTCTTGGGCTTCCTGTGGTATTTGCGCATGCTCATGACAAGGTGGTCAAAACGCGACATGATACATAGATAGATACATAGATACATAGATTGACGAAACGGTAGAACTAAAGTCGGGCCGCCTATGGCTAGCCCGACTAATAATGACGTCAAACCGGAGGCCCGTCTCTCCACCTACATTGGAGAGACGTAAAAGAACCGCTTAGGACCTAACAATCTCTGGCCGTGGCCAATCTCAGAGGCGCGTTCATACTAACACATACTAAAAATCATCCCAATAACGGTCAAGAAAATTGTAGACATTGTAAGGGACATTCCACATGAAAATGTGCGCTGCAAACATATCTTGATAGCAATGTCAATTTATTTCCGCAATGTTACTAATAATACTCAACGTCATCCCTTGCACAATCGACACAATAGATATAGCATCAAGCCTGCTATTTACACCTACCTTGAGACGTGCACACTGTTCTTGCTCGTCCGTCTTTGAGCCTTGTTTCACATGATACCATTTTTGGAAACATTGTGCTGCTAGCTGATCTGCTGACAACCCGTGGCATTGTGGTAACATTACAGCAAGTAATATCACGAACACAATAAACTGCATCTAAAATGGTTGCAATGAGAAATTGTTTTCTTTTTTGTTTGATATTGCTGGTTAATAGTCACTAAATAGATACTATTAGTTAGTAACTTTTTTATATGTGTAACCAAGTACGTTTCCAGCCAATTCAATATCACTGGAAATGGGAACTTGTGTTCGAAAATTGATACATGATATCGAGATAAAAAAGACAAGTAATCTTATTATCAAAATATTTGAATTTGGTGGAAAACATACAGAGCAACGCGTTAGCCTAATAGGTATATTCTTATTCTTGGCGTTTTCTCTTTCGCGACCTCCCCCAGCAACTGGCGGATACATGGCAGCTCCTCAGCATGGCAATGTTAAGAAAACTTACCGTACGTTTATGTTCGGCGATTCTGACACAACTTGAAAGGAATATGTTTGTAGCGAATACAGTATTCTGTTATCACACCCATGTACTCTTACAACGTTCGATTGAATAAAAAAAACAATGCACTTTGGAAACCATGACGATGGAAGAAATACGTCGAAAACATTAGTAGTATATCCAAACAGGCCATTGTTCCGGATCCACGGATCGATGATTTAGAGTTGGGAATTGAGAAACTCCATTGTTCCCGTGGGGGAACAATGGAGCAGATCCGGAGAGACAACGGCCAATCAGGACTCTAAGAAGAGGGAGGGTGGGTGGGTGAAACTTAACTACTGCTTGCTTGTAGACACTCTCCTATTCAGCGAATCTCTTTTACAGCATAACACCGAAAGGCACTTTGGACACTCGCTGCCCTGTGCCCTCCCCCCGCCCTACCATTTCATCAGTCTATCCGGTTCGATGTTGTTCGTTTCGGCAGTTTGAGCAAATGACAATGAATTAATTGCATGCCCCTTGTTATATAGTCTTGCATATCATTAAATCATCTCCCGTGGGAACATATGGCCATTTTGGATAGTAGTATATCCAAACTGGCCATCGTTCCACGGATCGATGATTTAGAGTTGGGAATTGAGAAACTCCATTGTTCACGTGGGGGAACAATTACACAGATCCGTTCGCTCTCACTTCCATCATCACTCCATCTCACTTCTCCCTCGCGAAGGATCCATCTAATTCATTGCCCATACCTTAATACCCATACCTTAATACCCCATACTCATCTTATCCATACCCCACTCCCAATCTTATCCCATCCTCATCTCAAGCGTGTATTGGTTCCCTTTGGCTTTCTCCCAATCTCCACTTCAAAACCGGCCGGAATTGTTGCCGACCACCATTGGTCCCTCTATAATCGCTTATAGGTTAATAAGTTGTGTCTTTTAACGATTTTTTTTTTTGAGACGTTTTATAGGCTTTCCTGTTTACCTCCAACAGTATGAATAGAGAGACCAATGGCGGCCAACAATCCCGGCACAGCTGCTAGAGCCGGGCACAAAGGGTTTCAGTGAACCCCGGGAAAATTAGCCACCAGAGGATCCCAGTCCACACCGCGCCACAGTACACATAAACTCACATTGCTCTTCACAATCTCATCATTCTTTTGGACACTAGCTCAAACAAAGCCGGTAATGAACCCAAGTTTTTAAATCACGAAATGCATATACACGTGGTGTCTCAGTATCAGTATCAGTTTTATTCCACTATTAAACGATTACTTACTCAGTGGGGACATATTACTACAGAGAAACAAAATTCTGTTGTAGTCCATTGAAGGCTTTTCTGTCTTGCATAGATCTTTTAGCTTGTTCTTTATCAACATTTAGCAGTTTCTCTATTTTAATCCAAGGATCTCTAACAAATTTGGCTGATGCGTTTATGAATAGTAATTGTTTCGTCAAGTGCGAGTTCGTTCTTCTGCACACATGTGCGATATACTTCAAATATCTTATGTATATAAAATCTCGTATTGATGAGGCTCCAATAGTCAGGTCTCTTAAGCATTTGATCGTGACAGAAATGACAAAAGTGCCAAACTTTGCACAGTTGTAGCTAATAGGGGTAGTAACAATATTAGAAGGGGTGCCCATTGAGGAGATTCCATTAACACGGATAAGAGAGGATTTTAATTTCTCAAAAAATCTCTTGTTGGGCTTCCTGTGGTAGATATATCTTTCTCACTTAATAAAGTCTTAATTCTATCAAAATGCATGTAAACTTTGTAAATATCTGTTATTGTTTACGAGAACTTCTATTTGCATTAAAAATCATAACAAGCCATTCAAAATTAAGGCATTTTTAAGAAATACAGAAAATAACTGGTGTCCAGTCCCCCGCGTCCGTTTGTCAATTCAAAATGGCGGCGTCCTGACTTGTCTGCAATTGCTGTAAGTATTGATCAATATTTCACTCGAATTTATCAGTTATATAAGACATTTTGTGCAAAACTATCTTTAATGAATCTTTTAGCTCGGTTTGAATCAGTTTTTTGATATTTGTTTGTTTGTTTTAGCCTAGAATATTGATCGTTATTGATCTCAATGGTTATCTTCGATTGCAGGCTCTGCTATAAGTCATGTCATTGTCTTGGAATCTTTGTATTATTTGTCAAAAAGCTACATGTGAAGAACTCAGGTGTCCATCAAGATCTCATGGAGCCACCCTAGACGTTAAATCTATTTACAGCTTGTTTTTACAAAATGCTTCAGACTTTTCTGACATAGATGCTTTACCTACAAATCTTAGTTTGCCACAAGATATAGATGTAGATGTTCTGGTCAAGAAAGAAGCTTCCTGGCACAAATCATGCCACTTGCAATTCAGCACTTCAAAACTTAATAAAGCAAAACACAGGTCGACTCGTTTAAGGAAGAGAGAACAAGAAGAAGAGGACAAATCTGAAGAAGTTCGTCCATCGAAAACTCGTAGGTCTTCTCATAAAAAAGAGCACTGTATTTTATGTGGTGAGGGCGAAGGCGAACAGCTCCACGAAGTAACTATGTTAGCTACGAATGATAAGCTTCGTAACATGATCACTGACCTTCAAGATGAGACACTGTTGCCAAGGATATCAGGAGTTGATCTAATTGCAGCGGAGGCAAAGTACCACCTGAAATGCCTGACGGATCTTCGAAACCGTCATAGAAAACACATAACGAAGAAACGACAAGAATCCTTTGGACAAGAAGAGAAAATCAAAGAATCACAGGCCTATGTTGAGCTTGTTGAGCACATAAAAAAATCGGTTGCTGATGACAAGTTGATATTCCGTCTCAGCGAGCTACACTCCTTGTATCTTGATCGACTTAAGACACTGGGAGTAAACAAAGAAATAAATAAAACTAGACTCAAGGTTTCACTTTTAGAAACCTTTCCTGAGGCTCAAGAGCAAAGTGATGGAAAAAGTGTAATTATAGTTTTCAAGAGAGCTATACAGAGACTTATCAAAGACGGTGTTCTGGAAAGAGACTATTCAGAAGATGCCTCAATCCTTGCAAAAGCCTCTTCGATTATTCGTAAAGATATATTTGGCCATGACAAGTTTAAGTTTACAGGACAGTTTTCAGAGGATTGCCAGGAAAGTTCTGTCCCTGCTAGTTTAAAATCGCTAGTGTCTATGTTGCTTTATGGGGTAAACATCGAAAATGCTGACGCACAAGAATCGCAGCCATGTTTAACAGTTTGCCAGACTATTCTTTTCAACACAAAGGCAGAATCTTCAAAAAAGTCTAAAACAGGTCAAACACGGCACAGCAATGCACGCGAGCCACCTCTTCCTTTGTATATTGGCATAACGGTACATGCAATGACTAGAAGTAAGTCATTAATAACAAAGCTATATCAACTTGGAATGTCTGTGTCATATCAAAGGATTGTAGAGTTGGAAGATATGATTGCTGGTTCAGTAAGCGAACGTTTTATAGATGAAGGCATAGTAGCGCCTGCCTGCTTGAGAAAGGGAGTGTTTACGGTAGGTGCCTTGGACAATTTGGACCATAATCCTAGTTCGACAACGGCAGCTTCATCATTTCATGGAACTGGGATTAGTATGTTTCAGCTGGCAACGACAACAAACCCTGGCGAGAAAAGACCTCCCATTACCATACCTCCACAAGGAACAGGGCATTCTCTTCTTGAGGAATATGCTGTTGTACCTCCGGTTGAGTTAGACACTAGTAAAATAGTAGTTCCAGAGTCCCGTATGCAGGAGCCAGCAAATGTTATACTAGAGGAAAAGAAGAAAGAAAAGGAGTGGTCTGAGCATTCCATTGCTAAGCTAGACGAGGAATCTATTGCTCCGGGGGATGCTGTTACTTGGACAGCATATCATGCTGCAAATCTACAGTCTGAAGATCACCTTCTAGCCTCAACAGCCCTACTACCCCTTTTCTATGAAAAAGCTGCAACGCCAGCAATGGTCAAACATGGCATGAGTGTGCTAGAGAAGGCTATAACGTTTTTAAATCCTGATCAAGTTCCAGTAATTACCGTTGATCAGCCCCTATTCGCCATAGCTAAAATGGTTCAATGGAGGTGGCCGGCCTCGCACGGTGAGAAATCCCATGTTGTAATGATGGGAGGCCTCCATATAGAGATGACACTTTGGAGCACTATTGGAGATTTGCTTGACAGATCTGGCTGGACTGCTGCCTTAACAGAGGCTGAGGTAGCTTCATCTGGTGTCGCTGACTCATTTCTAAAGGCATCGCATCTTAAAAGAACAAGGTATTGATTTTTAAACTACAACGCAATCACGCTGGTGACTATTTATTTGTTATGTGTAGTCAAACAACAGAAAATAATGAAATGTGTTAATGTTTTTCATACATTTTCGTAGCTCAAACTAGCACATATTTCAAAAAATCATTGAGTCAAATACGTCTTTTCAACACAAAACATATCTAGCAAATTAAGGAAACAGGACTTAGATGCATGTCTAATCTCAATTTATTTATTTCCAGGCACGCTCATCAGGTCACCATTTTGGCTCTTTATAAGTTGAAAATGGAGGCTTTTTCCCAGTGTAAGGAAAAACCAACGCTACTTGAGTGGGAAAAGGCAAGGAAATCAAGTCCAACGTTCTTTTTCTGGGACCTAATCCTCCGCTACGAGATGCTAGTCTTACTGGTAGTTCGTGCACATCGACAACGCAATTTCGATTTGTATGTAGAAGCCCTAGAGGAGCTTGTTCCCTTCTTCTTTGCGCTGGACCATATAAACTACGCTCGATGGACCCCCATACACATCCGAGACATGAAGAGTCTACCTGATACCATCGCTAAAAAGTTTCGTGAAGAGGGAGACTGGGTTTTATCAAAGTCGGGCAACGAGTTTTCAGCGATCCCATTTGACCAGGCGCATGAGCAGGAGAATAAAGTTGTAAAAAGCTCTGGTGGTGCAGTTGGTTTGACAGAAAATCCCACCGCCTTCAGGTTCGTATTGAATTTCAAATTTCTATTTATTAAATATACGCACTTGTATTATACATTCGGTTTCCCACGCATAATTATATGTGTGCGTGATTAGCGTTTTGACATGGCAGTTTTCCCTTTCTTTTTAGACGATGGATGCTCTCAGGTCCAGAGATGGCAAGACTGTTACATCAATTTGAGGACCAGTATCTGACCGACTCTGACAACGATTCCATTTATCAAGCAAACCACGAAACAGGATTGACCTTCCAAAAGACCTTCAAGAAACAAGTGAACAACCTTGTTGACGTCATTCGACGCATGGGGAACCCCTTCTTGGATAATTTCCCGGAACTTGTAACCTTGGATAACAGGGATTGCATGGATGATTCCGTGGCCGCAGCTATCTTTAACCTTGAGGCTCTTGGAAAGAACCAGTACTTGGATTTCATGAAGGCTGTGATCCAGGACCGAACTACAGTGATTAACAACCCACTTAAGAAGAACAACCTTCCTCTTTTCGGGAAATCCACAAGCCGTGAGAAGTCTAAACAGACCAAGAAAATTGCGACGCTTCAAAACAACGTCAGCCTCTTCGCACAGTTATATATTGCCATGCAGAGCCGTGATGCCAATCTTGAGGAGTTCTTTAGTCACGAAGTACAGTCGTATCCACCGTCATTGTCTGAATTTGGAAACCTCCGCCTGCCGAGTGCCAAGTCCGACCTCTTGAAGTGCATACAGTGTCAGCAGCCCGATCCTCCATCAGAGTTTGACTGCAAGGTCTGTGATGGTGCCGTCATTGTACACTGCCTTCCAGTGACCGGAGCTGTTAGTACCTTTGACAACTACGCAGATAACGTTTTTCTTCCCTACATCCAGAACCAAAGCAGCAGGCGTATCGACATCGTTTGGGATTCCTATGTCTCTGATAGTCTTAAACAATCTACACGTGAGAAGAGAGGGAAAGGTATTCGACGGAAGGTCTCAGGTGGCGCAAAGATTCCAACGAAATGGTTGCAGTTCCTACGTGACTCGGCCAACAAAGAGGAGTTGTTTACATTTCTAACAGCTAAGGCTGCTGAGCACCCCTGGCCAGAGGCAAAGGAGATTTATGTAACTGCAGGTATTTCTTATGCCATTCAATTTTAAACACTTTTAAATAAAATATATTTTTAAAATACATAAGCAATTTCTCGCTTTCTATTTCTTTAGGAGTAAATGTAATCGCCATTGGGACGGAGAGACCTATGACTGTGTGTTCCCATGAAGAGGCTGACACACGCATTGTGGTACACGTCCATCATGCTATACAAGCTGAGCAAGTCAAAACAGTCCTTATCAGAACAGTCGACACAGATGTGGTTGTTGTCTTGGTGGGAAAGTTCTACTTCCTGAAAGAGTCCAAGCCTGACCTTGATCTTTGGGTTGCGTTTGGGATGGGGCGGAACTTCAAGTTCATAAGTATCAATGCCATTTACTCTCGACTTGGCGAAGCGCGGTCTAGATCTCTGCCAGTGTTCCATGCACTCAGTGGCTGTGATACCACTTCATCGTTCTTCGGGAAGAGCAAAATAAGTGCTTGGAAGGCGTGGGAGCTATATCCTGATGTGACTCAAACGTTCCAATTTCTAGCCGAGAATCCGTTCTACCATCTAACGCTCTCATCTGACCATTTCACTCGAATTGAAAGATTCGCCGTTATCTTGTACGATAAGCTTAGCCAGTACGGATGCATCAACAAGGTGAGGATGGAGCTGTTCTGCAAGAACAACTGCACCATGGATAGGCTTCCCCCAACAAAGGTAAACCTTTTTTTCTATAAAAGTATGTTTTCCTGTTGCATATTTATACACATATGTTTTTACATCTTAATTAAAGGATGCCCTTCTACAACATGTTAACCGCAGTATATACCAAGCGGGAATTTGGACCACCAGTCAAGATTCACAGCAAGTTCTACCTTCTCCAGAGCATTTCTCCTGGAAAAAAGAGGACGGTGTGTGGGTCCCAAAGTGGATAACAATCCTGGAAGTTTCCAAGGCCTGTAGCGAGTTGATCAAGTGTTGCTGCAAAGGGTCATGTAATCGTTGCAAGTGTGCAAAAGCAAAGCTTACATGTACCCCACTTTGCAAATGTAAATGCAATGTAAATGTTTGACTTCATTTCAAGCACCAAAGGTATCATTATCTAGCCATCCTCACGACCTAATAGACTTGACTAGTTGGTACCGCGCTGCACCCCCTGTGATCAAACAATACGGAACCCCTTCTGAGATAATTTTGTGTGAAATCATACCATCATGTACAACGTTTAGAACTTCTTGGTCTTTAAAAAACTGAGTTGACCCTCCCCTCCCCCCCTTTGGAGCTGTAGTGCATCCCCCTGAACAGGAATCATGCATCAACTTTTTTTAAATCACTTCTTATTTAATTTATTATAGTTCTATCGAATTTGGTTCACTTTGATCGATAAAAACTCATTTTTCAATTTTTAAGCTGATTTGACCCCTCCCCTCCCCCCTTTGGAGCTGTAGTGCATCCCCCTGAACAGGAATCATGCATCAACTTTTTTTAAATCACTTCTTATTTAATTTATTATAGTTCTATCGAATTTGGTTCACTTTGATCGATAAAAACTCATTTTTCAATTTTTAAGCTGATTTGATCCCTCCCCTCCCCCCTTTGGAGCTGTAGTGCATCCCCCTGAACAGGAATCATACAGCATCTGTTTTTTAAATCACTTCTTATTTAATGTATTGTAGTTCTATCGAATTTGGTTCACTTTGATCGATAAAAACTCATTTTTCAATTTTTAAGCTGATTTGACCCCTCCCCTCCCCCCTTTTGAGCTGTAGTGCACCCCCCTGAGCTCGGATCACTGGGCACCCCTTCTGGAATTGTTTCTGACATCAAAACGGAGCTCTGTGCCAAATTTGGTGCTTTTGTCACTTCTGTCACGATCCGGCCAAAATTACTGCTTAAGAGACCCCACTACAACAATTCTCTCCAGATCTATGTTTCTGTATTTAAGTGCATACGTTTCTTCTCCTTCACTGTTCGTTTTTCGTTCCCATCCATTCCTTACCATTCTTCTCAGGAAACCATACCAACACGATTCTAACTTTTTCATTTCATTTTCTTTCGGTAGCTGAGCCTCAGTACAGTAAGTAAGTCTTGATCTAATACAGGATTCAAGCAATTTTTTTTTTTTTACGGGTTTTCATTGACACTTTGTGATCAGTCAATACGTTCTTTAGTTCATGAAAATTCCCATTTGCACTAAGCATTTTATTATCCACAAACGATTCCTTCACGTCACTATAAAAACATATGACCAAGGTACTTAAATTCTTTCACATTTACAATACTCCTTTCATTCATAAGTTCTGTATCGTTAAATACTCTCTCTCATGGCTTCTCTCACATGGTGTCACACAAACTAAATCCACGCCCATAACATAACTGCCGACGAGCCCGAGGCTCGCCCCGGGTCAAAAATGTGGTGCAAAATGTGTGGTCAATTGATTTCTTCTCCCTTACTAGTTAGACACTCATTGTAACGGTATCCCAGTTTTGTATGATAATCATGTAACACAACCATTTTGACATGTCACGCGTTGTGATGACAACTAAGTAACTTGCCACGTGCTTACCGCTGTCTCACAATAAACCATTGGAGTTCATTTACACATCACTGGAAAGTCATTGTCATTCAGGCTTTTTGATAACAAACAATCCTAATAGATTCACCTAACAAGTTTCTGCATTCCTTAGCGTGCCTGGACCACAACAAAAGTCCTAAAACAAAATGAACTTAGATTGGACAAGTTTCCACCGCACTCCAAAATATATTATGTGCACATGAATTGTATATCTTACCCGGTCAAACTGATCGGAACAGAACATATCCGATGTTAACAGCCAGTCACATTAAATTGCAAAACTTATCGGCACTCGAAATTATACTCAATATTTGTGCCCGGTCCGACGGACCAAAACTAAATAAATTTCGACGGAATTACGTTCAACTATACACATGATACACCGCCCAACTTACCCACACCTGACATTATATTCAGTATTCGTGCCCGGTCCGAAGGACCAACTAAACTAAATCAATTTTTTTTTCCCGACTGAATGAACAGAATTCAGCCACCGCCAACTACAAACTTATCGACACCTGAAATCCATATTCAGTATTCGTGCCCGGTCCGAAGGACCAATTAAACTAACTGCATTTCGACTGAATTATTCAGCCCCCACCAAATACAAATTTATCGACACCTGAAATATATATCCAGTATTCGTGCCCGGTCCGAAGGACCAACTAAACTTAATGAATTTCGACTGAATAAATAGAATTCAGCCACCGCCAAATACAAACTTATCGACACCTGAACTCCTATTCAGTATTCGTGCCCGGTCCGAAGGACCAACTGAACTAAATGAATTTCGACTGGGTTATTCAGCCACCGCCAAATACAAACTTATCGACACCCGAATCACATATTCAGTATTCGTGCCCGGTCCAAAGGACCCAATAAACTAGATGAATTTTCGTTGAACAATAAAAATATAATAATAATAATAATAATAATAATAATAATAATAATAATAATAATAAAAATATAAATATAAATAATAATAATAATAATAATAATAATAATGTAATAATAATAAAAATAATAATAATAATAATAATAATAATAATAATAATAATAATAATGTCTTTATTAAAAATACATACTAATTATTTACAATAAATATATCTAGATAACATACTAATTATTTACAATCAATATTATGTGATAAAAAATTATATATAAATTATACTATTTAGCGAATAAATTATATCTAAAATATAGCCTATTTATAAAAGATGCTTCGAAACGCTCCGTATTAACTTTAGGTAGGAGACTGCTATTATTTATAAGTCTTAGAGAGGACTCCTTGACTTTAGGTAAAAAACTGTGTAGAGGATGGCTAACATTAAATTTTGTACTGTAGTTAGCTCAGGTTTGGAAGCAGCATATACACTGAGCCCATAAGTAAGCTTAGGTAAAACTATAGAAGTAAAAAGGTGGTCAATATCAGCTTGAGAATACCCTTCTTTTCTAAGGCTCCTAATAACAAAAAGACATTTGTTTGCTTCTAATAGCTTATTTCTAATGTGCACAGTGAATCTAGAATTGCTTTGTAAGGTTACACCTAGTAACTTAATAGAATCTACCTGCTTAATGTTATTTACAGGGTTATAGCTAACTTTAGTCTTTTTCTGAAGACAAAGTTCATTACATTTAGTAACGTTACATGGCATACAGTTATGTTCAGACCATTTAAGGTACTGGTTAACAGTGTCCTGAGATCTATCTGGACTAGACTTGCAAACAGTTACTTGCATCTGCATAGTTAATAAGGTGTGTCATAGGATCATTTTCAATATTAAGGTCATTTATAAAAAGATTAAATAAGTAAGGCCCACTGACGCTACCCTGGGTGGTGCCCTTATTGACATTATGCCAACTAAAAACGTTACCTCTAAAAACAAGACGCTGCTTCCTGTTTTTCAAAAAACTAAGATACCAATTGATAAGAAAAGGATTAAGATTAAGGGCTTTAAGTTTCTGACTTAAAAGTAAATGTCTAACATTATCAAAAGCTTTGGAAAAGTCCATGGATTAAAGTCTGATGGCTTCAGTTTCTGTGTCATCGAGAGCTTTCAGGCAGTTATATTGTAGCTTCAATAGAGCATCAGTGCAGTTACATCCATCACGGTAAGCAAATTGAGAGGGACTAAGGTTGGCTTCAAATACAGGCTTGCTAAAAGTTCTATACACAGTTCTTTCAAAACATCTGGCAATAATAGGAGTAACATTAATGCCTCTAAAATCCTGATATTCAATAGGTGTGTCCACTTTAGGGAGAGGGTTAATACTCAGTTAGCTTGTTTCCACGCAGATGGCCAAGAACTCTAGTTTGCGATGTTCTCGGTAATCTCTAAACTGATACTTGGTGCGCAAAGGTTTCAACTTGTTCCCAGGAGGAAGTATTACACTAATGTGATCAGTTTTGATCAACTTAACTATAGGCTCAACCAGGCCAAAATATATACAGTGGTGACAAAGACTCAACCACCTGAAACTTTGCAAGAAAAGAGCTGAACTAGGGTAACAGTACGTTCACGTTGAGGCGCTTTGTTGCTCGAAGTCTTCCAACTTGAGGTAGTCCTTTTGGTGTGCTTACGAAGCCACGTGTTCACTAACACGTCGCAGTCGATACACGAGTAGAAAGCCGAACACTTTTGCTTTTTAAGTGGCTCCCAAAAGCCACAGCACAGCACAGGAAACAGAAAACGCTGCCACTAGTAAGATGCGTTCGTCTCAGGGAGCTTCGTTGTTCGGTTAGCTGTCCAACGTGGTTGAAATCTACCAACAGAGTCGATGTTGTTCGTTTCGGCAGTTTGAGCAAATGACAATGAATTAATTGCATGCCCCTTGTTATATAGTCTTGCATATCATTAAATCATCTCCCGTGGGAACATATGGCCATTTTGGATAGTAGGAGAATCGGTAGAGCGCTAGGCTCTGTTGTTAATTGAATGGCCAGACATGCAAACTTGGGCCTTACTTACGTAGAGCGCTAGGCTCTGTTGTTAATTGAATGGCCAGACATGCAAACTTGGGCCTTACTTTTAAAATGTTCAAATTTATCAAGCAAAACAGTCTTTTGCACTGCTTAAAAAAGTACGTCGAATATTAGCTGAAAAAGTACCAAGCCACTTAAAAGATATCTCATTGACAAAATGCAAATTTTTTGATATTTTGTTAAATTGATAACGTTCGATTGAATAAAAAAAAAACAATGCACTTTGGAAACCATGACGATCGAAAACATTAGTTTGAGAATCGGTAGAGCGCTAGTCTCTTTTGTTAAATGGCCACACAAAATGTTTGGCCTTACTTTTAAAATGTTCAAATTTATCAAGCAAAACAGTCTTTTGCACTGCTTAAAAAAGTACGTCGAATATTAGCTGAAAAAGTACCAAGCCACTTAAAAGATATCTCATTGACAAAATGCAAATTTTTTGATATTTTGTTAAATTGATAACGTTCGATTGAATAAAAAAAAAACAATGCACTTTGGAAACCATGACGCTCGAAAACATTAGTTTGAGAATCGGTAGAGCGCTGGGCTCTCTTGTTAAATGGCCACACAAAATGTTGGGCCTTACTTTTAAAATGTTCAAATTTATCAAGCAAAACAGTCTTTTGCACTCCTTAAGAGAGCATGTCCATTAAAATCGAACAAGTCGCGGCCATGGATAAAAAATGGATTTTGCTCATATTTTGCCCAAATGTACTTCATTATATTACGAAATGAACTGCATTGTTTTTTAAGAAAAATAGATTTTTATTTTTGAGAAAATGCGTTTTTAAAATGTCCTCCCGAATTCGCCATTTTAGCATCCAAATTTTGAGTTGAATTTAACGACCGAGTTCAGTACGAAAATCGATTCTAGTGAACTTAAAACTGCTAAAACCCTGCTCCATGCTATCTAAACATCCGGTTACGTGACTTAGAAGAAATTTGAGTTACTTTTTGTGACAGAAATAATCTTACTTTTAGGACACGTGATTCTACTTGATTGACGATATCCTCTAAACAAAATCGATTTTCACCATGCGATAAAGTTCCAAATCTAACAAGCTTCAGTTGGTTAGTTCTTTAAACAATAAGCTTTCATATGATGTAAAAATTTCGCTTGGCAAATAAATATGTGTTGCGCTACAGCTCATTGAAATCTTCAAATTTTGACCTTTTGAGGTCATACGCGATAATTTCCCACACGTGCATAATCGAAGAATATTATCTCTTATTATTACTGATTTGCCTTCCAATTACAAGAAATACACTTAAATATCATTTCTTACCTTGTTAAAGCTGATATCTGCTGTAGTAATCTCGGTATTCGTTATAATGGTATCCGTAAGACTTCATAGTTAGCCATCAGTAATAAAGGCTATTTACACAATGATTATTATCAAATATGTCAATTGTCCAGCGCTTACTAAACGGAGTTCAAATCCCTTTCACATGCAGCCAAGCTATATTTTCTTTTTGAACTGAAGTCCTGCCACATTATTATATATCATTATGATTTCGAAGTTTGGTTTGTGGTACAGCTGAAATCGAATTGTGAGTACGTAAACAAATGGCCTGGAATGATGCTAATTATAAACTACGACTTACTAGGGGAGGGACGGTACGTTTCAAATAATGGTTTTTCTCTGACATCCCAACAATTTGGTGTTTAAGACTTCTGATGAACTGTTAGATAAATCATCTCTAGTGATGTATGCCAATGATTAGTTGCTTTATGATCTTTGTCATAATGATGATCTGCAAACTAATGCCTAAGTTTCTAAAGTTACACAGGGAGCCCAATTTCCTGGGATTCGCGATTATGTAAAAGAACGCCGGAATTTGAATATGTATTTTTTCTCTCTGTGTTTTCTCTGCGCAGTCATAATAAAGTCCACTATTGGATTTTACTCTAGGAATAAGACCATAACTTAGTATTCTATCGAGTTGGATATCTTAATTAATTAATCCCTTATGCAGCAAGGAATTGTATTTTTGTATCGTCATTACGAAAGATAAACACAGCTGTTTAATCTATTAGCACTAGTTTAACGCAGTTGCTGTAAAGAAATGGAAGCGTGTTGTTCGTTTAAGTCTCTCGTTGGTAGTTCTTGTGGTGCCAAAGATCGAAAGCGCCATACAACCTCAAGTCAGTTGGTCTATCTCTGTCTTACTGGCAGTCAAAATCAAATCAATACACTCTGCATATAGTATATGACCAATAGTATATGCATTCCTACACAAATCTTGCCGCCCGGGGGGGGGGGGGGGGGGGGGGGGTACTCCCTTTGTCCAAGTGGTAGGGGTGATCGGCGGAGATTTTGAAAATGACCCCTAAAAGGTACGCTCAGATACACATAAAGTAGAGTAAAAACGACCCTTACAACTGATTTTTGAGCCAAATCTCTAAATGGACCCTAAAAGGTACGTACTGGAAATATTTTAACCCTAAAAGGTACGTCGATCACCCCTACCACTTGGATTAAGGGAGAAACACCCCCCCCCCCCCCCCCCCCCCCCGGGCTTTCCGCTCTTGGATCGTCTCATATATGGTCTACAACACTGAAGTCAATGACTATACATTTAAGATGTCCAATATATAAGTCGGATATTTGAATGAACTTGCCTTTATTTTCATAATGAGGCTGACATCTACCGAGTGTACGGAGCTATTGTTTCCCATATTGTGACAAACGTGGAAAAATAATGCATTTTTTTAATTTGCAAAAAGTGTCTATGTCATACCTACATCATCTCAAGGTAAGTGATAGTCATTTTACAAACATGACAACATGTTACTTGGCTAGTTCAGTTTCTATTTTATACTGAATAACACTTTTGTTGCACTGGATAGCTTTTATTCCAGGCATATGCAACCAGATATTTAATAAGTTTTGATTTATAAAGGATTTTTTCCATCTTTGTTTTCTATAGGGGAAACTTGTCAACACAGTCTCGTGGGTGGGGAAACAAATTATCGTAAATGCTGGCTGGGAATTCAGATGTAAAATACACATTTTTTCCCAGGGGTGTTAATTATTAACTATAATTAACGTGGGATCACTTGTTATGTGTTGTACACAACATTTATTCCATTTTGTTAAAAGTTGGTCGTTGGGTACTTCTAGTATTCCTGTTCAGATTAGCACGGCTAACATCCCCCGAGAATTGGGTTCCCTGTGTAATTTTAGAAACTTAAGCAAATCATATTATTTTGCAGATCATGACTATGACAAAGATCATAAAGCAACTAATCATTGGTATATATCACTAGAGATGATTTATCTAACAGTTTATCAGAAGTCTTAAACACCAAATTGTTGGGATGTCAGAGAAAAAACATTATTTGAAACGTACCGTCCCTCCCCTAGTAAGTCGTAGTTTATAATTAGCATCATTCCAGGCCATTTGTTTACGTACTCACAATTCGATTTCAGCTGTACCACAAACCAAACTTCGAAATCATAATGATATATAATAATGTGGCAGGACTTCAGTTCAAAAAGAAAATATAGCTTGGCTGCATGTGAAAGGGATTTGAACTCCGTTTAGTAAGCGCTGGACAATTGACATATTTGATAATAATCATTGTGTAAATAGCCTTTATTACTGATGGCTAACTATGAAGTCTTACGGATACCATTATAACGAATACCGAGATTACTACAGCAGATATCAGCTTTAACAAGGTAAGAAATGATATTTAAGTGTATTTCTTGTAATTGGGAGGCAAATCAGTAATAATAAGAGATAATATTCTTCGATTATGCACGTGTGGGAAATTATCGCGTATGACCTCAAAAGGTCAAAATTTGAAGATTTCAATGAGCTGTAGCGCAACACATATTTATTTGCCAAGCGAAATTTTTACATCATATGAAAGCTTATTGTTTAAAGAACTAACCAACTGAAGCTTGTTAGATTTGGAACTTTATCGCATGGTGAAAATCGATTTTGTTTAGAGGATATCGTCAATCAAGTAGAATCACGTGTCCTAAAAGTAAGATTATTTCTGTCACAAAAAGTAACTCAAATTTCTTCTAAGTCACGTAACCGGATGTTTAGATAGCATGGAGCAGGGTTTTAGCAGTTTTAAGTTCACTAGAATCGATTTTCGTACTGAACTCGGTCGTTAAATTCAACTCAAAATTTGGATGCTAAAATGGCGAATTCGGGAGGACATTTTAAAAACGCATTTTCTCAAAAATAAAAATCTATTTTTCTTAAAAAACAATGCAGTTCATTTCGTAATATAATGAAGTACATTTGGGCAAAATTTGAGCAAAATCCATTTTTTATCCATGGCCGCGACTTGTTCGATTTTAATGGACATGCTCTCTTAAGGAGTGCAAAAGACTGTTTTGCTTGATAAATTTGAACATTTTAAAAGTAAGGCCCAACATTTTGTGTGGCCATTTAACAAGAGAGCCCAGCGCTCTACCGATTCTCAAACTAATGTTTTTTGCTGTTTCTCCCTCCTCTCCAATCCGTTCCTCTCCTCTGTGTGTGTGTGTGTGTGTGTGTTTTTTTTTTGCTAATTGTGTTCTATTTATTTTGACTATAAATAAAATAATTAAAAAAGCAGTAGATAAATAAATTGCAAATTCAACGACTAAAATAAAGTACTAATTGGCGTACTCACAATTATTTGTTAGTATGTTAGATAATAGTATTTCTCCCAGCGATATTTAGTATTGCTCCCTTCCTCTGTTGTTCAATAGGAATAATAATAATAATAATTTTATAATTATAGGAATGGAGCAACACTAAAAATGGCTGAGAGACTATTTATGATGGTAATTGGACTGAGTGCAGTCCAATTCAGTCTGTAATCATACGAGTGATTACAAAATCGGACAACCGCGTAGCGGGAGTCCGATTTGTTTATCACGAGTATGATTACAGACAGAATTAGATGACACAAAGTTTGATTACCAATTAATCATAACTATAAACAATTTCAGAGAAAAATGTGTGGGGTTTCTAATAAAAATGAAAAAATCCTCCATTTTTTGAAAAAACCTCACTTTTTGAGAATAATTTTCGTTGCTATAGTGATTTGTATCAATTCAGTGATTGGTTGATTAATCTGAAAGCAGTAAAATCATTGGCTCATAAAACTGTCCGATAACAACTGTCCGATTACAGCCAACTATCCTATTAGACTGTCCGATTACAAAAACAAGATTGATTAGTGGAAAATAGAGCAGTCTGTCAACCAATCAGATTCGGGGAAATTGTAACTGAGTTATGACGAACATAATAACTAGAACATTTTGTTCTCAACAGTACTATCAGCTCACACAGAACCAGCATATTCTGCTGACCAAATAAGAGAAGCTGCCCTTTGGGTAGACGAAATGAAAGAAGAAAACCAACGAATCAATGAGACTTACCGAGTTCGCAAGTTAGACTGTTACCACACCAACATAACACCATCCTCTTTTGTAAAGCACATTCCAGTAGTGGCGAAGACCAGCCTTTTCGTAAAGAGCCTTTTTCTTAAAGCCGCAGTATCTTCCAGTACCACAATTGAAGAATCTGCTACATATGATAGTGCTGGTTTACTGTCCTAACGGTCAGCTGTTTTCGGCTTGGTTCCTGCTCAACTTTTCCCCTTACAATTTGCTCGTCCTTCTAGTGAAGTGGTCTGTTCTGCATGCAAGAAACAGCTGAAATGCAAGAATCGAGTGTCTTGTGTGAGACAAAAATGTGGCAATGTCTTCCATCAACTTTGCCTTCTCCCAGATACAACCAAGTTGAAGCTTCAAACAGATGTACAAATCTGAGTTACAGTCTCTTTGTACAATCATAAAGTTGAGAAGTGATGGGTTGAAAAAAAGTACTAGTCCAAAGGGTTGAAGAATTCCTCAAATCAAAACCAGCTCCTCCTAGTGTTTGTCCTGGTTGTGAAGAACAACAGCCATCGCCCAAAACCAAGAAGTTCTGCCACATTTGTAAAGAATTTATTGCAGGCTTTGATAACTCAAGACTTCCTTTTGGCCACATCGTGCATGCAAGATGTTCGCATGTAGAAGCATGTCCCATCTGCAGGGATCTAGTCAAAGAGGTGGTAGAAGAAACATCAAAACGTGCAATAATACGTTTCACAAGACTTGATAAAATGAGCACTTCCACACCTGAAGGGAATGCAAGCAGTGATAGTGAAGATCCAAGATGATAATGACAACATAAGAATAATTCATGACAAAGAAGAGAAAATGTCAAAATACTATGGCGAGTTGGCAGTAAAAGCAAAGAGAAACAAAGGGCAAATTAAAGAGGTTCCCTTCTCCGCACAAAAATGATTAAAATTGATGACTAAAGACTGCATCATATTTAATATAATAATGAATGAAATGTATATATATTACATATACTGATATGTAAATAAAGAATTCAATATAAATAAATGAGTTATAATGATTTGCATGTATAATAAGTTTGAAAATAGACAAGAGATGTACATATTAATGAATTTAATGAAAGCTCACATGTATAATAGCTGTATTAAAGAAAAGTATTTTTAAACTTGTATCAGTCTATTTACTATGTTAATGGTCTTGGCATCTTTCTCATAGGTCTCATTCTACTGAGGATGAAATTGTATCATCTTATACTTTACATGTATTTAATATCTGATATGATATTCATAGCTAATATTACTTATTTGTTAGTGTATATTGTTTCCTTAACCCTGAGCGAGGCTTAACCCACCTGTAATGGAGTTTTGTTTTTTTTACCCATGAGCTTAAATATATCATAAAAATGTTTTACCTAATGATATTAAAAAAGGGACAAAACCTTTGTCAGATTTTTGCTTTCTTTCCATAATCTAATCTTACTTACTTAAAACTCACCTTTTCAGCAGAAGCAATGGTCTTGAAATTAGCAATTGTATGCAACATACAACAACGATATGTGGTGTCGAAATTGATGGAAGAACTGTTCACTTCGTGTGTTTTCTTTTAATAATACGAATACCTAATGTAAACACTGTGTCGAAGTGTTTGAAAAAAGTATGATTAATACTTAATCAAAATTTCACCATACTTCAAGATTTTGAGTTGCTGCGTGTAGTAGGCGTGTTTAAAAATTCTTGACAAAGGTCTCAAACACCAAACGTTCCACACTTTTGCCAGTGCTTTCCAGCTGAACGGGAAGATTCGACGCCATTGTTGTCCCATAGCAGAAAGTCGATTGATCGCCAAATCTCCTGAATTACTTTTCAAATACATTTCAAATCCACAGTGTCTCTTCGTATGTTAAATAACACTCTCGGCATTCCAAAATGTTTAGCTAAAAGTCATTCAAACGTGCGACGTGAAATCCGTTGAAATCGTGCTTTGGCACCATTCTTGAGTTACACTGTGTCGGAGTGTTTGAAAAAAATACGATTAACACTTAATAAAAATATCACCATACTTCAAGATTTTGAGTGGTTGCGTGTAGTAGGCGTGTTTAAAATTCTTGACAAAGGTCTCAAAGTTCCACTCTTTTGTCAGTGTCAACCTCGTCCCCTGGGCCTTCTCGGCCGACTCCAATTCAAGATGGCGGTCGTTGGGGAGAAGACGCTGGCATTGGCTGACATAAGACGATTTTTTGATTGGCCGTTGGAAATGACGTCATAGTGTTACTTAAAAGCTTTTTTATTGGACTAGCGTTAACAATACAATTGAAATAACTAAACTGATAGCAAAATGGAGTAACAAGGTAGAGCAGTTTAATATTTATAGTTTTCGTTTTTTAACGCTGTTGAACGATTGTTTAATATTAACTGAAAGAACCTTCTTGGGGTTTATATGATAACTTATGTTCAAATGACTTTATTTGTGGAAATATATAAGCTTTAATAGCTTAGATTCAAAAACTATCAAATGGAAAGACACGAGCAACTGCATTCTAGCAAAATGATATATTTTATTGTCAGTTCGATCTGAGCCGGTACATACTTTATTTATTGTACCGTTTGTACACATTCTGTGATCAAAAAATGAATATTCATTTGTTGTTGATTGAATGCTTTCGGACTCCTTGCTTTCATGGGATTTAAGATTATAACCTCCACTGAATACATTTTTGTAAATAAGTTGACACATTTATACTTTAATTTAACTCAATAATTGAATTGAAAGTTTAATATAAAGTGTAGATTAGTATAGTAATACACACTAGCTATATTGATATATTTATATCTTTGGGTATGGAAAATGTCATTAATGTTACGCAATACATTTTAAAATGCACTGTGAAATACAATCTGTATGTATTACTTAAACATTTGACATCTTCCATACCCCACGACATAAGAACATAGCTGTTAGCAAAAGCATACGGTACGAACTTTAGCAAGCTAATTACTTTAGATATTAATTACTTTAGTCTTGGCTACGTAGTTTATACTATTAACGCACTCCTAAAACGAGGAATGGCCTACAATGAGCTATAACGACCTGCAATGAGCTAAAATGACTACAATGAAATTTAATAAGCAACAATAAACGTCGATAAATACATGATATGTATTGTATCTTTATAAAATCCAAACTCAGCCTCGATCAAAAGCCAAACTAATACCACACCATATTAAAGTTAGCTGTTTTGAACGTTTATAATCACCTCTGCAGTTGCATATCTGAAATATCGTTCCTTTGTCAATAAATTATTTGTTGATCGATACAATTGTATTGATGTTTAATGAAAAAAGGAGAAAATAATCTGTACTTCTGACCCACATTGTGTTTTATGGGTTTCCTGTGTCGATGAATACACAGGAAGCCCAATCTTCTTCATTTATATTATTATGTCACTCATTATTCGTTTGTTTCTATTTGTTCTTTTTGTTGAGTAAAAAATAAAGTATTGTTAAGTTTGAAATATCCAATTGTTCAACTACAATTACTTTGGCCTTTTCTCGCATGCTAATATCTTCAGAGTTACACAAGTTTTGAGCGTGAACCGCCATCTTAGAAACGGTTAGAAAGTGAACCTGGAACAGGGTTTTCTTTTTTGACACAGGAAACACAACAAGAATGAATCGTATAGTTTGGATGTGTAGAAGTAATAATAGCTTATATTTGGAATTAGAATATGTTATTTCAACTGATAAACAAATAACTCATGTTTCTTGAAAGCTTACATTTGATTTTATATGTTAATTGACGTTTATTGTTGTTTATTAAAGCTCACTGTAGGTCATTTTAGCTCATTGTAGTTTATTTAGCTCATATTGTAGCTCATTGTAGGTTATTCCTTTTTTTTCCTAGTTAACTGTTTATTAATCTGTTGTAAAGGACTGCGGAGTAACCTAACCTGTCGGCTGAGGGGTCAAACATATAAAAGAATATTAAGAAAACAAAAAAAAGTGATAGGACTAGAAACCTTAGATATAAGTATAAGATTATAAGTTACTAGTTAATATTTTGAATATGCCGTTTTGATAATATAAAGATTATGTTGTATTCTTTCCCTAGCTTAGACATGTATTGTCCCTTCTGCATTGGAAAACATATTTTGCAGCTCGTGCGGTGCGCGACAAACACAAGCTATACAACCAACAACATCGGCAACTAGTAATCCAATCAAAGAATCAGCCCAGCCAACTCAGGCCTCTAATCTGTCACACGACGACGTTTTAGCATCAAGAAAGGAATTTTCTTGCGCATTTGACACGGCAAAAACATCAAAGGTAGAAGAGAGTAGAGGTTTAAATTCCAAGAAATTCAAAAAATCTTCAAAAGAAGAAAAAGTAAAGGTGAGTAATTTGATACCAAATATAGGATATACTGGATATACTTAAATAATTATAGTGCACTTAAGAGTGTGTCCGTGATAGGACCAGGCAGTAGGTGCTACATGGGGGTTCACCGATTTTGCTCAAACTTGGTACAGTTGTAGGTCCTAGTAAGTTATTTGTTATCCCAGAAACTCAGCTGGATCTGTCACTTTGGTGGGAAGTTAGACCACCCCCCTTAAAATACCCATTTTGCCTCGAAAATCAGCAAAAATATAGCTTATTTTTAATGAAACAGAAAACCTTTAATATTGATGACAGTGATGTAAAACTTGTTTCCCTATGAAGTAGATGCCAGTAAGTGTTTCCAAGCAAGGAGGAACATTTTTCTTTTAAGCCGTTTCCATGGCAACAATTTGTTTCGGAGCAAAAATTGCCAATTTTGAAATTACTGTAATATCTCTAGGTTTAAAAATTAATATCTCAAAAGTCCACCATGAAAATGTCAAAAATGGCCAATAGTCAACTCAATCTATGTCTTAAATTACCAAAACAAGAAGAAAATCTGCGGGCACTTGTTAACCTTAACTTATATGACGGGTTTGCTTAACCCTACTATGTCAATATCACAAAATTCGAGAAGATTCATGCCCGCAAAAAAACTGGTTGAAATTTTTGAAGTCGTTCAATAAACTCGCAGATCGTGGTTTTAAATCCTGATATAACACTCCTTCTCGTTTATTAAACATTACATATAACATGACTTAAAATGGTATATTGACTTTAACCACAGGTAAACGCATCAGAAGGGCAATAATCAAGCAGAAAGGTGGGAAAGTATCCAAGTCAAGAGTAGCTTCTGGATACTATAACCTTGGGGTTCCAGTCCTGTCAACTAATCATAAGAAGCTGGTGTTAAGCAAAGATGGAAAGGGGATTGAAACAAAGGAAAGTGAAATCACTGCAAGAAAGTACCCCTTGGGTGACATAAGAAAAGAGAGTCTGAAGAAGAATGAAGCATTCTTGAGAATTAGGTATATAATTTATTAATTATGACATAAAGGCTGAATTGAATTTGATTATTTAAAACACATACACATTTACATATCATGTATTTGTTATCTTATCTAAAATCTTCATCAGTGATCATTACATACAACTTGTTGTCACTATCACTGTTGAAGATCTTAGATTGAAAGATTAAAACATCAAAGATAAAACATCTCATAACAAGATTCAAAAAGTTTTTATGATATTATGCTTCCTGACTGCAAATTCAGCATTTCTCTGTACAGTGTATTTGCAGGTTACAAACATTCTCAACATATATATATATGTTTCATTCTCACCTTTTTGTGCAGTCTTGAGTCTTTACCATATACTACAAAATAAGATTATGATAAAGTCAAAGTAAATTATATAACTGTTTAAAGTTTTGTGCTACCTAGAAGTGATGCCATTAAACTTTAATGAATATTTAATAAATACTGCTAAACAGTTTATCTGCAAAAATAGTGAATTGTTTTTTTATAATTAATAATTTAATAATAATTTTTTTAGGTCTGATCAAGAGTATGATTCTATGCACGATGACGATATCAACTCCAGACTTGAAAATCTACACGAGAACACAAATGAACTTTTGAACAGCTATTGACTACCATTAATATCCGCCCTAGAAAATGCCTTACGGGATTGTGAATTGTGTACACAGGGTCCCTATAACTTCATGAAATTCATTTGCAAAAAAACGTTTTCGTATTTTTACGAATCACAAAAAGCTGGTTGCAAAACCATTCACCATCATTTTAATCTAAAAACTGTTTACATGAGAATGTGAAAAAAAAAATATAAACCAAAAAAAGTGTGTAGTTAATCAATAACATCAACATTATTATTACCAAGATTAGCCTCCATCCTCCACAGACGTTCATTTATTTCTGACACAGGGAGCCCAAGACTAGGAAAACAGGAAAAACGGTGGTTACCTGCGGAGGAGGATAATCCAAGATAATATCTAAAAAAAATTAAACAATGATTATTATGAAACTTGATAAGAAAGATTTCACTTTTACCTTTCAGGAAAGAACCATCAGAAATACTTAAGCAGATTCAAATCAATAGCAGTGAGGAGATGGAGGACAAAGATTTTCAGGTGGTGCGAGTTCGCAGAAACCACATTTTTGAAGATGCTCTAAAAGTATTCCAGAAAGCCTCATTTAGCCATACCAAGCCTCTTAGGATCCACTTCATTTCAGAGGAAGCAGAGGACTCAGGTGGCCCCAGACGTGAGTTTCTGCGATTACTAATCAAGGAATTAGCAGATGTCTCTCTTTTTGTCTTTTAATTAATTCCTATTTGGTATTTTTCTTTTTTATATGACAATGTTATTGCAATTTACAAGTTCATCTCTACAAGCCTGTTTCGTGAGTTGCGAGGCTCATTCGTCAGGAAATTTAAATCTCCTGACGAGAGAGCCTCACAACTCACGACGGATGATTTGAACCATATACTCTACATAGGTATATATATACACACATTTTACATTTACCGTGAAGTGCAATTACAGGTGTTTTCCATGTGTAATTTTTATTCAAATTGATCATTAAATTTGTTTTTCACACTGTCTTATGTACTGATACAATTTACAAAAATGAATAATAAAATGTCAATTATTGGAAATTATTAGATCCTAGATGCAGAGAAGGAGACATTCAAAGAAACCATTAAAAGCTTGGGGGATTTTCTTATTGATTGTGGGCTGATCAAATTGCTGTGGTCATTTCAAGAGAAGGACACCCTTCTCAATATGCTGTGCACTCATTCAATGATGAAACGAAAGGTTGCCATGGAACAATTTATAGAAGGTTTGAAAATGGGTGGTCTCAAGGAGAACATACAAGAAAGCCCAAGATTAATGAAAGCTCTCTTCGTTTTCTGTGCTACTGGCGTCACGGTAGCTGAGTTTAGGTCACTTGTTAATCCTGTCTACAGCCCATCAGGTTCAAATAAGAGAGATGAAGAAGAGTAGACTTCATATGGTGGCATGACTACCTGGATGACCTGGAATGTGATCATTCCTCTAGTGGTCTTACTACAACAGTTGAAGATCTGCTCGTGTTTATCACAGGAGCTCACAAGATTCCTCCTTGTGGCTTTGACAAAGAGCTGCAGATCTTATTTTATCATGCATATGAAGGAACTGCCTGTCGCCTGCCATATGCATCCACTTGCTCTATGGTACTTTACCTACCCTTGGGACTGGGAAGCTACGACAAGTTCAAGGAAGTATTGCAAAGGTCTCTGAAGGAGTTTGGTGGCTTTGGATGTATTTGAGATAAACCATAAATAATCTAAGAAGCTAGGTAAATTAGATTAGGATCTGCCTCAGTGCAGTACAGAAACACTTTCATATTCACTTAATAAAGAACTTATTCTCATGACAAGTTCAAGTTAAAGTTCATGTTTATTATAAATGAGAAATATAATCTCATATGTTTAAAAAATTGGTTATAAGAAGTAATTGAGGTCATTAGTAATAGGACCACAAGCTGCTTGCTAGTCATCGAACAATAATGCAATGTTTAATATCCTACTATTATGCAGACGTGCATGTATGTAGTCATCAGATATCAGCAATCAAATAATGCCATTTTCCCGAACCATTGCACCACTAAGCTATTATGAACAACTATACTCCAACCAAAATTAGAACTTTCACTAATAAAAAAACACATATTAGTGTGAATCACAAAACCGTGGGCATCTAGAAATATTTTAGAAATCGTTCTTTGTTCGTTGAACAACTCAGAAACAACTATATCACCGCAAGAAGTTTGACGGATGTGTAGTATCATAAACTTTTTGTAGTTAGAGTTGTTTGTGAGTGGTTCATCGAACAATAAATGATTTCTAAAATATTTCTAGGTGCCCACGGTTTTGTGATTCGCACTGTAATGTGCCAAATGATTGTCAATATATCTCTATTTTTATATTATTCATGCATCACAACCTTTGTTTTCAAGAATGATGAAATTAAACTCCTTTTTATTGCAATTATAATCCATTCATAACATTATTTAATAACAAGCTAGCTAATAGACAAACTGCAGTATTTGGGCTAACAGGCCCTAGTGTAACATATTATATTCAAATGCATTTTGATAGTCAATTAGTGGTGCCCAGGTCGGGGAAAATGACTCTATGATTGATATATATAGATATGGCTAACCACAATCAGAGTACAACATGATAAGCTTATAAAATGAATACTCAATAGATTGGAAGTGAAATCCATCCACAAAATATTAAAAAATGCATGGAAATAAAACACAAACATTTCTAATTAAATCAATGTACCAAGTCAATTAACTTAAAGTAAAGCTGTAACCCTTCTTCCCATGTTGTTGGTCTTACCAGTGCATTCCTGTGCATGATGTATTCCAAATATTCATCAAAGTTTTTGTCTCCAGAGCATGATCCTTTGGAGCTAGTGTGACTTTCTGCAATTTCTATCATTGTACTGTCAACATGGACTTTCATATCAATACCACCTTGAAAATTAAGGGGGGAAAAGGAGTTACAACCATAAATGAAGATAATGTTTCAATTAAAGATTGTAGATATCTTCATAGTTATGAATGTGACAAAGTTGTTGAAAGTATTTCACAAATCCTATGATTCAAGATTAGCCTTTGTAGAGTGTAATACATTACTTACATGTGTATTGTTAATTTACATGCTATAATGGAAACTGACATTGAACCATAGCATCCGAGGGTTGGTGTATTGTCAAGCAAATCTAAATACTAGTGTAAAAACCAATAATGAAGCCACAGCACTGATGCTGGTCTCAGTCTTGGTAAGTTTAATAGTTATCAGCCCTGGTATAACACAGCTTTGAATAGGCAACTTCCACTAAGAGATCACGTGACTTTATTCGCGTGTTTGCCATCCAATGTCATCCAAAGTCAACGAGATAAAATCAGTTCATATCAGTCAACCTCAAATTGAAAATTATGATACACAGTCTTCTTCCTCGACCCTTGATGCTGATAACTCTGATAAGGTATAATAAGGTAGGGACAAAACACTTATTTGACTAATCAAAAACACAAGCAAATTTCTTTCTTTCTTATTTACTAGAGGGATCTGCAAAGTGATTGCGAGAATGACGAAGATTTGGTGGATGCATTGAGCAAACTTTCTGTCAGTGAAGACAAAACCTTTGTGTTATCGGATTCTGATAGCAGTGAAGAATCACCTAGTACCAAAACAGACCGAATGCGCAGTTTGAACGATTTCCTGAGATCGTGTCAGAAGGAGGAATTGCCTGTTGGTCAGCCCAAAAAACCATGGGATAGTCTGAGTTCTAGAAGTAAAAATATCTACGTTTCCAGGGCTACTAATGCTATTGTGTCTACCTTAGAAGTAATTTCACCAAATGACACTAGTAAACTTTGGGAAGCTGTACAAACGTCAAAGTCTGTCGATAGAGCCCTTGGGACAACAACGCCTGGCGACACAAAGTATCTGAAGGCACTAGCAGAGACATATGAAAATGCCAGCAGTTGGGATACCAAGCGACAAGTATTAGCAATAATGGCAGATCTACTGACTCACCATGAACTTCAAAAGTAACACAAGTAGATGGCTCTTTTTCAAAAGGTGGCTTTGTATCCATCACCGAACCGAAAAAAGTGAAAGAAAAGAAGTTAACAGAACCAGGCAACGATCAAGAGCCTCAGGATGACAAGTTGACGTCAGATCTTTTTCCTTGTCCTCTGGATGGATGTGTAAGGGTCTACCAGCGATTTTCAGGTCTAGAAGTCATATCCTATACGGAGAATGCCAACTTATAGAAGAAAAGCGTAACCTATTTGACAAAGCAAAGATTGCGTACCGAGAAAAACTTCTTCATGGTTCCACTTCTGTCCCATCAATGTCAAGTACAACATTAGCCTCTTCCCATTCAAGTCCGCCACTGCTAAAAGGATGGTCCCTTAAGACAGGAAAGCAAGCAAAGCGATTTTCCGAAAAGCAAAAATCGTATCTAAATCAAAAATTTAATATTGGCCAGGAAACTGGGTATAAGCTAGATGGAGTAACTGTGTCACGTGACATGAGATATGCAAAAGACCACAATGGAGTACGCCTGTTTGAAGTTAGTGAGTTTTTAACAGCCCAGCAAATCAGCTCATACTTTTCAAGACTGGCATCAAAACTGAAGAAAGGTACTTTACCGCAAACACCTGGAAATGAAGACGACGAGGCAGACCATATAGCCGCAGAAGAAGAAAATACTTACACCTACACACGTTCAGCCATAATTCAAGATTGTCAGCTAATTCATCCCATCCTCTATGACACTTATGATATTTGCAAACTGAGTAAATCCTCTAGCTTGACGAAGCTCAGCGTAGTATTGCTTCGCACAATATGCGAATATTTTGATCTGGATTGCTCAGATATAAAGGTCCACAGAAAAGCGCCATACATTGAACTCTTAGAAAACACTGTTGCAATGTGCAGCTGCAGTAACATTTTACACTAAATCCAGTCTTTCTTACTCTACCACTCATCTGAATTTTTGTTTCCTCACAAAACAAACCGCAGCTGCTTGGGAGAATAAGTCAGTTTCTTTGGCTCATTACTTTGCGATTGGGCTTCCTGTCTGTCACGCAATCTACAATCTATTGTGCAGTCTTGCCGGAATCAGTATTATCGATCTCTCATGTTATAAACGTTGACTTTCAAACAAACTTAGAACGAACGCTCTTATTATTGGAACAGTATATCAAAACCATTCAGTGAAAACCTCGTACATTTACAGAATGTCTAAAGTCGATTTGATGAGCACACAAGATCGTCTAAGGAAGATTTCCCATGAAAAGGTAAACACACTATGACCATTGCTTTTTATAAATCTTGCACTTTAAAAAAGTATTTTATGGTCGATCGTTTGAAGCGGATTCAATGATTACACCGCGTTATGTAAACAATGAGTTTTTGAGCAATTTGAACTTTCATTTCATCGCTCAAACTCTTCAAATTTTGAGTGGCCCAAAAATTTTATTTTACACATCAAAAGAACAATTCTTGCTCTAATCGTGGATGCTGTTTTCATGGTTGAATTCGAGGTATCAGTGAAGATATACGGACTTTAACTAAACACACTCTACAGCATGCCAAAACAAGCGACAAGTTCAAAAATCGTTAAAATATTTAAACTCATATTAAATTTCATTCTAACGATTGCTAGTGTTACTCTATTATCTATATTTGACGATGGATAAGCGGAAAATTGCATGACAATTTAGTTAGCAACAAAAACAAGGTCAATCTGAAGCAACGTGAATCTATGCGAAAATAGGCTGGTTTTGCAAGAAAATACAAATTCCAACTTCTTGCTAAAAATATTTTTCTAATTAAGCTAATAACTTTTTTATGTTATTAGGGTTACTAATTCTTCATTTTGACAAAGTTTGAGCAATTTTGATTTTTTGCGTTCTGCACGCCATAGGCGATAATTACGGACTGCTTCTCTTAAAGCAATGATATTGTCGGACTACGGGATCATCGCAGCAGTGAAAACGTACCTTTAATTCTTTTTGTCAATTTCTTTTTATTACTTTTCTGTGACAGCTTCTACTTTTTAACTTAGACCTCGACTGACTACAATTCTTATTACATCGGATTTATATGTGTGAGACATAACCCAAACAGAAGTCCCAACGTGCCGTAATCGTTCTGAGGGGAATTCCCTACTCAGAACGACCTTGGTTCTATGTACGTTATGTTACTCACCTGACTACAAGTGTAAATAAAACACTGATTCATGAACTGCGTCATAACTTAAAACTAAGTCAATTCTTTACAAAATTAAGACAAGAACGAAACTAAGTCTTATTCAAAACGTTTCTATCGATTCCGAACTTGAAACTGAAATAATTATCTTGAATAACAAACTGCGAGTAACCCGAAACGATTACTACTTGTCTATGCTTGTAGCAATTACTAGACATAATTATGAAATTGATAAATCAATAATTAATACTTAAAAAGGCAGGGAGTCGTAGTCTAACAATATACTTGCTAATAATTGATTAAGCTTTATATCATTTAAAAAATATATACAACCTATACAAATTTATATACAAATTAGGAAATACCTAATAGCCAAGCTCCCAGTTTAATTTTTCTTACAACATCAATATGTGCATGTAAATAGTTTTTGTCCACGGGCCATAAATACCTGATGACGTAGGCATAGTTGTGTGTATTTTAAGAAATACTATTTTTTAGTTTTTACTGTTCAGGATTACTCAAGAAAAAAATGAGAAATAGTAATCTGCGATATGTATATTTTCGACTTTATTTATCACGAAGACAACTACATTTTTCAATAACTTTTTGCTGAAAATTATGAAAAAGGCATTTTGTGTGCATAACGATCCGAATAATTGACTAAATATCCAACCCAACAAATTTTTATTTTTGAAATATCAACTTAGAAAATAAAACTTTGATGATATTACTATAGCGTTTCTAGCGAAAACAAATTAGAGGTATCGACGCGTTATAGAAAGATATTAATTTTGTTACCATAACTTGCAAATTTCTCGCGCGCTGATTGGCTGTAATGTAAATATCGTTATTTTTATGAACAAATCTTTTCCTTTTTATTTAGATAGTTAATTTATACTTTTATAAATATTAGTTGTATTTATATTTCATTTTGAGAGTACTTGAAAATTTTCTTAGGATCATGTGTTACTCTCTTTAAATAAAGATACTATGGTTATTATAATATGAACTAAACGATGACTTAAACCCTAACGATTTCCAAATAGATTTTAAGCCCAAGCATACCACAGGCAGCCCAAGCATACCTTCAATCGTTCTTGTGTCCACAGGTTCGAACTCGGCACATGTACTAATTTCTATTTCTATTTATTCTAATACAACCTTTATGAAAATTAGATTCATATTCTTAAAAGCTGCAATCTTAAAAGGCAACGATGTGTTTTTATTCGCTGTTTATGTTTGGTGAATGGTTGTTCTTTACTTCAGTATTTTGATTTGGTTTCTATCGCTGTTTTCGTAATATCAAACACTATTTTCCTTGACAAAAACGTTCCTTTCCCAAGTTAAAATGCCGGATCAAGACCTAACTAGGATTACATTAACACAAACAGGTCTGTTCGAGTCTGTCTGGTTTCTATGGTGATCAAATTCATTTGCGTCACAAAGCTGAAATCATATCTGTCTGATATTTATTCACTGGTAAAGGTCAAAATAGTTTTGTTTTAAACTGTCATGGATGTTGTCAGTTTAGATCAGCTAACAAATAAGCAACTGACAGTTATGTATCGGCAGTTTAAAAATAATGAACCTTAAAAGTGTTTTTGCTGTCAAAACCAGCTGGCTCATTTCGAGAGAAAAGCCAACAAAGGAACTTTAGACTGACTAGAAAGATATGAAATTACAATTTGAAATAATAATCATACCGTGACCTACTAAAAATACCCAAAGCCTTAGAGTCACGCAATCCTTGTTGTGTGTCTGGACCCGTAATATCACGCGATTCAACTATCACATTACTAATGCATCACGAGATATTTTTGTGGCGTCTTTTCGCAGAACTGGAGCACAGTATTTCCTATAGTTTCCGCCCTTGATCCGATCACAATGGCCGAATTCAATGATTTTACTGAAGAGCTGGAGAAGATAGTAACCTGTGTCATTTGTAATGACATATTAACAGAACCAAAGACACTGCCTTGCCTACATACTTTCTGCTTTGCATGTATTCAAAGCTGGAACCAAGCGTGTAAGAAGGAGAGAAAGCCATTCAAGTGTCCTTCGTGTAGAGCGAAGATTACTGTACAAGAAGGCAATGTTATGAACCTACCAACTTCATTTGAACATAACTCCTTGGTACAGTTATACAACTCCATCAAAAACAAGACTAGCGATCAGCAGCAGTTACAGCAATGTTTTGGTTGTTCTAAACACCGCGTTATAGTTGCATTTTGTTTCCAATGTGAAGGATTTCTTTGTAGTGATTGTGTGAACATCCACAAGACCATCAGTCCATTGAAAGAGACCCACCAAGCAACGCCGTTGAGCAAATTAAGGAAAGAAAATATGAACAGTTATATAGATCACAAGTCGCTTTGTCAAGAGCAATACCACGAAAACATTCGCCTCGAATATTACTGTCAAACATGCAAGAAATGCATTTGTCAGAAATGTGTTTCAACAACACATAAAACTCACGACACGGTCAGCATCGAAGAAGCTGCTGCACACGCTAAGAAAGACATTAGAAAAGAAAAACACCGACTGAATGAAGCGATTAAAATGTATGAGAAAGAACTAGAACTGTCTCGTGAAAATAGAGACAGGATTAAGAACGAAGTAAATGTTGCTAAAGCGAAATTACGCAGTGACACCCAAGCTCAGATGAAGATTTTACAAGATAAAGAAAATGCAATAATAGCGAGCTTGAACGACTTCTTTGTCGACCAAACAACAGCGAATGATGTAGAGAAAAGTGAAATTGACGCAGTTCTTCAACAGGCTCTGCAATTACGAAATCAGTGTCAAGAAGTAGATGACTACAATTTAAAGCAGTTTATATTGGAAGGGCATGAAAAGCTAGAGGAAGTTGCATATCTGAAATATCGTTCCTTTGTCAATAAATTATTTGTTGATCGATACAATTGTATTGATGTTTAATGAAAAAAGGAGAAAATAATCTGTACTTCTGACCCACATTGTGTTTTATGGGTTTCCTGTGTCGATGAATACACAGGAAGCCCAATCTTCTTCATTTATATTATTATGTCACTCATTATTCGTTTGTTTCTATTTGTTCTTTTTGTTGAGTAAAAAATAAAGTATTGTTAAGTTTGAAATATCCAATTGTTCAACTACAATTACTTTGGCCTTTTCTCGCATGCTAATATCTTCAGAGTTACACAAGTTTTGAGCGTGAACCGCCATCTTAGAAACGGTTAGAAAGTGAACCTGGAACAGGGTTTTCTTTTTTGACACAGGAAACACAACAAGAATGAATCGTATAGTTTGGATGTGTAGAAGTAATAATAGCTTATATTTGGAATTAGAATATGTTATTTCAACTGATAAACAAATAACTCATGTTTCTTGAAAGCTTACATTTGATTTTATATGTTAATTGACGTTTATTGTTGTTTATTAAAGCTCACTGTAGGTCATTTTAGCTCATTGTAGTTTATTTAGCTCATATTGTAGCTCATTGTAGGTTATTCCTTTTTTTTTCTAGTTAACTGTTTATTAATCTGTTGTAAAGGACTGCGGAGTAACCTAACCTGTCGGCTGAGGGGTCAAACATATAAAAGAATATTAAGAAAACAAAAAAAAGTGATAGGACTAGAAACCTTAGATATAAGTATAAGATTATAAGTTACTAGTTAATATTTTGAATATGCCGTTTTGATAATATAAAGATTATGTTGTATTCTTTCCCTAGCTTAGACATGTATTGTCCCTTCTGCATTGGAAAACATATTTTGCAGCTCGTGCGGTGCGCGACAAACACAAGCTATACAACCAACAACATCGGCAACTAGTAATCCAATCAAAGAATCAGCCCAGCCAACTCAGGCCTCTAATCTGTCACACGACGACGTTTTAGCATCAAGAAAGGAATTTTCTTGCGCATTTGACACGGCAAAAACATCAAAGGTAGAAGAGAGTAGAGGTTTAAATTCCAAGAAATTCAAAAAATCTTCAAAAGAAGAAAAAGTAAAGGTGAGTAATTTGATACCAAATATAGGATATACTGGATATACTTAAATAATTATAGTGCACTTAAGAGTGTGTCCGTGATAGGACCAGGCAGTAGGTGCTACATGGGGGTTCACCGATTTTGCTCAAACTTGGTACAGTTGTAGGTCCTAGTAAGTTATTTGTTATCCCAGAAACTCAGCTGGATCTGTCACTTTGGTGGGAAGTTAGACCACCCCCCTTAAAATACCCATTTTGCCTCGAAAATCAGCAAAAATATAGCTTATTTTTAATGAAACAGAAAACCTTTAATATTGATGACAGTGATGTAAAACTTGTTTCCCTATGAAGTAGATGCCAGTAAGTGTTTCCAAGCAAGGAGGAACATTTTTCTTTTAAGCCGTTTCCATGGCAACAATTTGTTTCGGAGCAAAAATTGCCAATTTTGAAATTACTGTAATATCTCTAGGTTTAAAAATTAATATCTCAAAAGTCCACCATGAAAATGTCAAAAATGGCCAATAGTCAACTCAATCTATGTCTTAAATTACCAAAACAAGAAGAAAATCTGCGGGCACTTGTTAACCTTAACTTATATGACGGGTTTGCTTAACCCTACTATGTCAATATCACAAAATTCGAGAAGATTCATGCCCGCAAAAAAACTGGTTGAAATTTTTGAAGTCGTTCAATAAACTCGCAGATCGTGGTTTTAAATCCTGATATAACACTCCTTCTCGTTTATTAAACATTACATATAACATGACTTAAAATGGTATATTGACTTTAACCACAGGTAAACGCATCAGAAGGGCAATAATCAAGCAGAAAGGTGGGAAAGTATCCAAGTCAAGAGTAGCTTCTGGATACTATAACCTTGGGGTTCCAGTCCTGTCAACTAATCATAAGAAGCTGGTGTTAAGCAAAGATGGAAAGGGGATTGAAACAAAGGAAAGTGAAATCACTGCAAGAAAGTACCCCTTGGGTGACATAAGAAAAGAGAGTCTGAAGAAGAATGAAGCATTCTTGAGAATTAGGTATATAATTTATTAATTATGACATAAAGGCTGAATTGAATTTGATTATTTAAAACACATACACATTTACATATCATGTATTTGTTATCTTATCTAAAATCTTCATCAGTGATCATTACATACAACTTGTTGTCACTATCACTGTTGAAGATCTTAGATTGAAAGATTAAAACATCAAAGATAAAACATCTCATAACAAGATTCAAAAAGTTTTTATGATATTATGCTTCCTGACTGCAAATTCAGCATTTCTCTGTACAGTGTATTTGCAGGTTACAAACATTCTCAACATATATATATATGTTTCATTCTCACCTTTTTGTGCAGTCTTGAGTCTTTACCATATACTACAAAATAAGATTATGATAAAGTCAAAGTAAATTATATAACTGTTTAAAGTTTTGTGCTACCTAGAAGTGATGCCATTAAACTTTAATGAATATTTAATAAATACTGCTAAACAGTTTATCTGCAAAAATAGTGAATTGTTTTTTTATAATTAATAATTTAATAATAATTTTTTTAGGTCTGATCAAGAGTATGATTCTATGCACGATGACGATATCAACTCCAGACTTGAAAATCTACACGAGAACACAAATGAACTTTTGAACAGCTATTGACTACCATTAATATCCGCCCTAGAAAATGCCTTACGGGATTGTGAATTGTGTACACAGGGTCCCTATAACTTCATGAAATTCATTTGCAAAAAAACGTTTTCGTATTTTTACGAATCACAAAAAGCTGGTTGCAAAACCATTCACCATCATTTTAATCTAAAAACTGTTTACATGAGAATGTGAAAAAAAAAATATAAACCAAAAAAAGTGTGTAGTTAATCAATAACATCAACATTATTATTACCAAGATTAGCCTCCATCCTCCACAGACGTTCATTTATTTCTGACACAGGGAGCCCAAGACTAGGAAAACAGGAAAAACGGTGGTTACCTGCGGAGGAGGATAATCCAAGATAATATCTAAAAAAAATTAAACAATGATTATTATGAAACTTGATAAGAAAGATTTCACTTTTACCTTTCAGGAAAGAACCATCAGAAATACTTAAGCAGATTCAAATCAATAGCAGTGAGGAGATGGAGGACAAAGATTTTCAGGTGGTGCGAGTTCGCAGAAACCACATTTTTGAAGATGCTCTAAAAGTATTCCAGAAAGCCTCATTTAGCCATACCAAGCCTCTTAGGATCCACTTCATTTCAGAGGAAGCAGAGGACTCAGGTGGCCCCAGACGTGAGTTTCTGCGATTACTAATCAAGGAATTAGCAGATGTCTCTCTTTTTGTCTTTTAATTAATTCCTATTTGGTATTTTTCTTTTTTATATGACAATGTTATTGCAATTTACAAGTTCATCTCTACAAGCCTGTTTCGTGAGTTGCGAGGCTCATTCGTCAGGAAATTTAAATCTCCTGACGAGAGAGCCTCACAACTCACGACGGATGATTTGAACCATATACTCTACATAGGTATATATATACACACATTTTACATTTACCGTGAAGTGCAATTACAGGTGTTTTCCATGTGTAATTTTTATTCAAATTGATCATTAAATTTGTTTTTCACACTGTCTTATGTACTGATACAATTTACAAAAATGAATAATAAAATGTCAATTATTGGAAATTATTAGATCCTAGATGCAGAGAAGGAGACATTCAAAGAAACCATTAAAAGCTTGGGGGATTTTCTTATTGATTGTGGGCTGATCAAATTGCTGTGGTCATTTCAAGAGAAGGACACCCTTCTCAATATGCTGTGCACTCATTCAATGATGAAACGAAAGGTTGCCATGGAACAATTTATAGAAGGTTTGAAAATGGGTGGTCTCAAGGAGAACATACAAGAAAGCCCAAGATTAATGAAAGCTCTCTTCGTTTTCTGTGCTACTGGCGTCACGGTAGCTGAGTTTAGGTCACTTGTTAATCCTGTCTACAGCCCATCAGGTTCAAATAAGAGAGATGAAGAAGAGTAGACTTCATATGGTGGCATGACTACCTGGATGACCTGGAATGTGATCATTCCTCTAGTGGTCTTACTACAACAGTTGAAGATCTGCTCGTGTTTATCACAGGAGCTCACAAGATTCCTCCTTGTGGCTTTGACAAAGAGCTGCAGATCTTATTTTATCATGCATATGAAGGAACTGCCTGTCGCCTGCCATATGCATCCACTTGCTCTATGGTACTTTACCTACCCTTGGGACTGGGAAGCTACGACAAGTTCAAGGAAGTATTGCAAAGGTCTCTGAAGGAGTTTGGTGGCTTTGGATGTATTTGAGATAAACCATAAATAATCTAAGAAGCTAGGTAAATTAGATTAGGATCTGCCTCAGTGCAGTACAGAAACACTTTCATATTCACTTAATAAAGAACTTATTCTCATGACAAGTTCAAGTTAAAGTTCATGTTTATTATAAATGAGAAATATAATCTCATATGTTTAAAAAATTGGTTATAAGAAGTAATTGAGGTCATTAGTAATAGGACCACAAGCTGCTTGCTAGTCATCGAACAATAATGCAATGTTTAATATCCTACTATTATGCAGACGTGCATGTATGTAGTCATCAGATATCAGCAATCAAATAATGCCATTTTCCCGAACCATTGCACCACTAAGCTATTATGAACAACTATACTCCAACCAAAATTAGAACTTTCACTAATAAAAAAACACATATTAGTGTGAATCACAAAACCGTGGGCATCTAGAAATATTTTAGAAATCGTTCTTTGTTCGTTGAACAACTCAGAAACAACTATATCACCGCAAGAAGTTTGACGGATGTGTAGTATCATAAACTTTTTGTAGTTAGAGTTGTTTGTGAGTGGTTCATCGAACAATAAATGATTTCTAAAATATTTCTAGGTGCCCACGGTTTTGTGATTCGCACTGTAATGTGCCAAATGATTGTCAATATATCTCTATTTTTATATTATTCATGCATCACAACCTTTGTTTTCAAGAATGATGAAATTAAACTCCTTTTTATTGCAATTATAATCCATTCATAACATTATTTAATAACAAGCTAGCTAATAGACAAACTGCAGTATTTGGGCTAACAGGCCCTAGTGTAACATATTATATTCAAATGCATTTTGATAGTCAATTAGTGGTGCCCAGGTCGGGGAAAATGACTCTATGATTGATATATATAGATATGGCTAACCACAATCAGAGTACAACATGATAAGCTTATAAAATGAATACTCAATAGATTGGAAGTGAAATCCATCCACAAAATATTAAAAAATGCATGGAAATAAAACACAAACATTTCTAATTAAATCAATGTACCAAGTCAATTAACTTAAAGTAAAGCTGTAACCCTTCTTCCCATGTTGTTGGTCTTACCAGTGCATTCCTGTGCATGATGTATTCCAAATATTCATCAAAGTTTTTGTCTCCAGAGCATGATCCTTTGGAGCTAGTGTGACTTTCTGCAATTTCTATCATTGTACTGTCAACATGGACTTTCATATCAATACCACCTTGAAAATTAAGGGGGGAAAAGGAGTTACAACCATAAATGAAGATAATGTTTCAATTAAAGATTGTAGATATCTTCATAGTTATGAATGTGACAAAGTTGTTGAAAGTATTTCACAAATCCTATGGGCCTTGGGACAACAACGCCTGGCGACACAAAGTATCTGAAGGCACTAGCAGAGACATATGAAAATGCCAGCAGTTGGGATACCAAGCGACAAGTATTAGCAATAATGGCAGATCTACTGACTCACCATGAACTTCAAAAGTAACACAAGTAGATGGCTCTTTTTCAAAAGGTGGCTTTGTATCCATCACCGAACCGAAAAAAGTGAAAGAAAAGAAGTTAACAGAACCAGGCAACGATCAAGAGCCTCAGGATGACAAGTTGACGTCAGATCTTTTTCCTTGTCCTCTGGATGGATGTGTAAGGGTCTACCAGCGATTTTCAGGTCTAGAAGTCATATCCTATACGGAGAATGCCAACTTATAGAAGAAAAGCGTAACCTATTTGACAAAGCAAAGATTGCGTACCGAGAAAAACTTCTTCATGGTTCCACTTCTGTCCCATCAATGTCAAGTACAACATTAGCCTCTTCCCATTCAAGTCCGCCACTGCTAAAAGGATGGTCCCTTAAGACAGGAAAGCAAGCAAAGCGATTTTCCGAAAAGCAAAAATCGTATCTAAATCAAAAATTTAATATTGGCCAGGAAACTGGGTATAAGCTAGATGGAGTAACTGTGTCACGTGACATGAGATATGCAAAAGACCACAATGGAGTACGCCTGTTTGAAGTTAGTGAGTTTTTAACAGCCCAGCAAATCAGCTCATACTTTTCAAGACTGGCATCAAAACTGAAGAAAGGTACTTTACCGCAAACACCTGGAAATGAAGACGACGAGGCAGACCATATAGCCGCAGAAGAAGAAAATACTTACACCTACACACGTTCAGCCATAATTCAAGATTGTCAGCTAATTCATCCCATCCTCTATGACACTTATGATATTTGCAAACTGAGTAAATCCTCTAGCTTGACGAAGCTCAGCGTAGTATTGCTTCGCACAATATGCGAATATTTTGATCTGGATTGCTCAGATATAAAGGTCCACAGAAAAGCGCCATACATTGAACTCTTAGAAAACACTGTTGCAATGTGCAGCTGCAGTAACATTTTACACTAAATCCAGTCTTTCTTACTCTCCCACTCATCTGAATTTTTGTTTCCTCACAAAACAAACCGCAGCTGCTTGGGAGAATAAGTCAGTTTCTTTGGCTCATTACTTTGCGATTGGGCTTCCTGTCTGTCACGCAATCTACAATCTATTGTGCAGTCTTGCCGGAATCAGTATTATCGATCTCTCATGTTATAAACGTTGACTTTCAAACAAACTTAGAACGAACGCTCTTATTATTGGAACAGTATATCAAAACCATTCAGTGAAAACCTCGTACATTTACAGAATGTCTAAAGTCGATTGGATGAGCACACAAGATCGTCTAAGGAAGATTTCCCATGAAAAGGTAAACACACTATGACCATTGCTTTTTATAAATCTTGCACTTTAAAAAAGTATTTTATGGTCGATCGTTTGAAGCGGATTCAATGATTACACCGCGTTATGTAAACAATGAGTTTTTGAGCAATTTGAACTTTCATTTCATCGCTCAAACTCTTCAAATTTTGAGTGGCCCAAAAATTTTATTTTACACATCAAAAGAACAATTCTTGCTCTAATCGTGGATGCTGTTTTCATGGTTGAATTCGAGGTATCAGTGAAGATATACGGACTTTAACTAAACACACTCTACAGCGTGCAAAAACAAGCGACAAGTTCAAAAACCGTTAAAATATTTAAACTCATATTAAATTTCATTCTAACGATTGCTTGTATTACTCTATTGTCTATATTTGACGATGGATAAGCGGAAAATTGCATGACAATTTAGTTAGCAACCAAAACAAGGTCAATCTGAAGCAACGTAAATCTATGCGAAAATAGGCTGGTTTTGCAAGAAAATACAAATTCCAACTTCTTGCTAAAAATATTTTTCTAATTAAGCTAATAACTTTTTTATGTTATTAGGGCTACTAATCCTTCATTTTGACGAAGTTTGAGCAATTTTGATTTTTTGCGTTCTGCACGCCATAGGCGATAATTACGGACTGCTTCTCTTAATACTTTTGATACAGTCCAGGAAATACCCTGCAATAACTTTAGGGTCGTTGTTTGTTGATGCCACCTCAAGAAACAGAATCCTTCGAGAATAGCCATCGATCGCGCCACTGATGCAGAAGCCATAAGGCTTCAGCTTATCATAACCATCAATATGCCAAGTGGCATTTGAACCTGGACATCTATAGATGCGACGCTTCAACTAGCGCTGTCTGCGAGACGCACTTCCCTCAGGATCAAGTTCCCGTAGCATGAACATAACTTTGTCCCGTGAGACAGTCAAATTGTACTTCTTCCTGAGGATGTGGGTCATCAACCTGTACCCAACTAATTTCCCAGGTCCATTGAGCTCCCTTATAATAGAGGGTGCACTTATTATTTCTTCGAAACTTTCCATATACTTCATTTAGTAAGTATTTCAAAGATCTCAAAGTTATTTGCACTCCATGAACTGCACCAAGAAAAAATACTATTTTCTTGTAGGAATATCCCAAGTTGAAATATGCCATAACGCAGTCTTGCATGTTGGTATAATGTGTTAGCACATAGTTAATAGAGGGGACTGGTTAGGAAACCCGGCAAACTTCAAAGGAGCGGCCTATTGTTTCGGTTTTGAGGTTGAACTGCACCATCACGTGACCATGACCCTGCACACAGTCCAAAACAAACACCAAGAGTTATAGGGACATATAGGTATTTGGAGACGATTTCGAAGTAATTCTGGATGGTTTAGAAGCCAAAGATGATAAAAGAAAGTTATTTATACACATTGTGTAGTTCCAGAAAATATCCATACCCCCCCCCCCCCCCCCCCCCCCCCCACGGAGGGTTTTTTATTTTTAGACCCCCCTACCCCCTGGAATTTCCATTCCAGAGGGTCTTCAAAAGACCCCCCTACCCCCTGGAATTTCCATAATTTTCTCACTTGCTTTAATACCCCCTGGAAAACCTCAAATTCATACCTAAAACGCTTTTTATGTCTATAATTTGCGGACAAAGGCGTTAATTAATGGCACAATTTTTGTTGTTATTACGCAGCCACAAAAAAGTAAAAAACATTTGATTTTCGGCTTCTGATTTTGTAAGTTACTGTGCATGATTATTTTCTTGGAGGTACCAACCAGTTTGAAGATAAATCTTGCAAATTTAGCCAGTTTATTTTTGAAAATATCGTGAAAAGCGTCCTGGCGCCGCCGCCGTGGGTTTATGTGTCACAAACTTACATCAGAGATCGCGATTTATAGCAAAAAACGGTTAAATACTTTCAGAATATGTTTTTGCCTTTTTTAACAGTTAAAATGTCAAGCTTTTACAGTGCTTTTGGATCCTTTTGCTAGCTAAACAACACTACACTGGTCGTTGATAAGCGTTACGTGACATTTGACACATGAACGGTAAGGCGCAATTAGAGGGACTGGGAACGACTTGGCCGCCATTTTGTCTTGCTCGAAGCAAGAAATGCAACTTCGAGAGACAAAGTGTTGAAATAAATGCCTGGAAAATCTTGGAAGCTTTACAACAAGCAATTTCAGATGCACTTTAATAGCAAGAGTATTTCTTTAGTTTAGTTTCCTGCTACCGATAGCGAATTACGGTACTATACGTATCTCTTGTAACCCTCTGGAAAAATACGTTTTTATACCCCCCTCTCCCTCGGAAATTTCCCACTTTTAGACCCCCCTACCCCTCGGAATTTCCGTGACCCTCCGTGGGGGGGGTATGGATATTTTCTGGAACTACACATTGAAGATGAAATGAGTTCAATATGATTTGAATTCTTGTTTTTTCAGGGCCAAATAACTTAAAAAGTTCGCAAGTTGCGAGTTTGATATAAAACCGAAGTGGCAATATACTAAATCGTAAATTATTTTCAAGATTAAAAATAATTTATATCGAGAGTTAACAGATTCTACAGTTAATTTTAAATGTATGGAAAACCGATAAAAGAATCTGATTTACAAATTTTTTCGGCTTTGAATAACCAGAGTTAATAATAACGGTGCAGTTCCCGCGGAACGGTAACAGATAAATTATAATTCATATACGGCCCAGCGCTAGTAGTCAAAGTATCTAAAAATATCTTCTTAATTTGATTTTAATTCTACCTAAATAAGTGCTTGCTGTTTGTTTAGAAATGTAAAGTAAATTATTTTGTGTGAACGGTTCGAACCTACGCAGATTTTCTGTCGTGCTGGAGAATGAGATCATGTGAGATCGATACTACGCACATGTACGGCATTTCTGTATGATTAGCTACTCTTTCGTATGTTTTGGTCCTTATTAAACAAAACTAAATAGAGTATAACACATATTTGCAGATTGCCTGACAAAACTGGAGTCAGTTTTACGTGCTATACATGTGTAGATATTACTCGGTAGAACTTAACTAAATACGACTCTATATTCAACTACAATCTCAAACAAAACAATGTAATTGGTTATCAAAATCATTTTCACATGTAAAGATATATTATATCATTCTTAACTATTCTCTTTATATTATTTATCTATGCTCTTGTTTTGATTAGTTTATTGAGCCATTTTCTCGTCCTTCATTTTCGCAAGCGGCTTCCATATACCGACTTTTCTTTAATTTTCTTGACATAACGCAGCAAAAAAGGGCTTAATTTGCCACCAGGCATAACCATTATAAGTCTTTTTAAAAATGGAACTAAAGCAATATTTGACCCAGAAACCGCCGGTTTTTGCCGATAAAATTCAAAATTCAAACACATTTACTGTAACTAGTGTTCAATTTGAGATTTCATGTGCAGGGTCATTGTCACGTGACGTTCGAAAACTCGAACAATAACCTATCCCTTTGAAGTCTGCCGGGTTTCCTAACCAGCCTGCGTAGGTTTGTTTTGAATTTTGACTTAGCGGACATAACGGATACCTTAATAAAATAACCATGATATACCTTAAGTAGCTCTTTTTATGCACTAGCTCGGTTGCTATGTCAAATCATTTTTCGGTAAAAATCAAAACGTACCCCAAAAGGCTCAATGTTTGGAAAGTGTACCCCCTCTTTTGAGTTTTTTAAAAATGTACCCTCCCCCCTCCCCAATAAAAACACCGTCCCCCCTCCTGGGATATCATCCCCTACCATCATGACTTATAATCTTTTGAGAGTATTCTTCTCTAATGAAGTAATTGTTCTAAGCAATTACAATAGCGGAGGGACAAAAGGCTACAAGCCTTTAAATAAAACAATCACCAGTGCCATCATTGGTAAGTTGTATTTGTTATTTTTTTATCCTTTCTACTTCGAAACCTTTTTTCCCCATGAAATATTGTAATTCGGTGACCTTGGAATAAGAAAGCCGTTTAGATTTAAACGGGCTGGAAGATGACATCGATCTGAAGCCTTGCCTATCACAACGATTATTGGACACAGACATAAACCTAAAACATCAGAAAACACTCGGAATACAAATAACTTCATCAACATCAAAAAAGTTCCAATGGTTAGAAAGATCAATACATCTGAGTTTGCAGTATCAAAGTTTTATTCATCAATATATGCAGCCTAACTAAATCGAAAAACCGTGTTCGTGCTGTTGTACTCTTAGAGGCGGACATGAATAATTATGACATTGATGTTTATGTAGTATCAAGTCATCTGAAATCTGAAATACCGGATACTGTTGTTCATATTCCAAATTACTTAGTTTACAGAAGGGACAGAGATTGGTTAGGAAATTACCAATGGACGAAAAGTCGGATTCACCATAGCTGTGAATATGGTGTGAATTTGGTGAACCATATGGTGAACCATACTATGTGTGAAACTGATGCGAATATATATATTCACATCACATTCACGAAGTGTGAATAAAGAAGAGAATATGGAATTCACTACTAGTGTGAATCTAAAATCAATCAATTGTGAAGTGAGGACGTTGGGACTCATATGGAATAAACTCTGCTCTTTTTATAAAATAAATATAACTTTTATAGAAGATTTGATAAGTTCCAAGCTTTGCCAAAATTGATCAAAAACCATATTTTTCATGCTTCTTCGGAAGTTTAATTATAAAATGTTTCTTGATCAAGATCAATAGATCAACAAACTTTTAAGTTGGCATAGTTTTACTAGACAACACAAAAACAGTAGCGTTTTTAAAACTTGGATTTGCAGTTTTGTCTTGACCAATAGAACTACAAAAGTGTCTTATTCTCTCCTTCAACATACCATAATGTCCTCTGTTTTATTTTGTTTGTAATTGTAATCTATTGTAATTGTAATTTGTTTGATTTACAATGTTTGATTTGAATAACAATAGCCACCCCCTAAAGAAAAGAATGCAATATGGTTAATGTGAAGTAGAGAATACCTTGTCTCCCGTATGAACCTTAATTTATTGGCAGTGATAAGACAAAATTATGCAAAAATATAATCAGTGGTCAATTATATTGAACTTAACAATTTAATTTATATTTGCAAATGCAGTTAAACCTTCAAATAAAATCAATAATATACTGTTGACTTGTTTTGGTTGTGCAACTATTACTCAATAAATAGCTACTATCTGTTAGTTTTTATTCTATTTTATTTTACGTTTAGTTCCATTTGCTCTTATAGGGGAAGGTGTGTTTTCGGGGGAGAGAGGGGCTGACATTCCTCGAGTCTACACATAAAAAACATACTTTCCCTAAATATCAAACAGTAACAGACATTAAGGAAAAGTGTTAAAAAACTCTTATACATTACATGAATATCTAGATTGTACTGCCAATACTGACTATATACATACACACAATTGCAAAAATGCTTCATGCAAAAAGAACTATAGTAATAATTAAGTGAGAAAGGAATAAATTCAAAAACAAATGAAAAAGATTAACTAGAGATTTTTTTGTATTTGTGCCAGTTACAGTATAATGTAAATGTCCTATTTTGCATGACAAGGTTCTTGCATCAAGATGTGCATTTGATTGTGTAAGATCTGCAAAATGTGACAGCACAGGTTTACCTATATTTATAAAATGTTTGAAGCTTTATAACACATCTCACTGTTTATACTCATGGTATGATAATTTGTAAACTGGATGTAATGGTTGCTAGTGTAAACATTGCAGCTTCAGTGTCATAGGGCACACAACTAGAACAGTTTCATTGTTAAGTTTTTAAAAAGCAGACACAAATCTGGCATGGATTCTTTGTAAAGGAATAAAGTCTGCAGGACCTTCCATTTCAAAATGGTCTCGGCACCATACTTCTACAGGTGCTCCCAGTCTATATCTACTTGGATGTTGCTGAAACCATTTCACTTAAGCCAATCTAATAGTATGAAAATGGCCAACCACCTCCACATTTTGACGAACAAAATGTTGTACAACACCAGGTCTAATCTAGCTTTAGTCTCAGTAATGATGGGTGTGCAGATTAGGCTGCAAGCCAAAACAAAATTACGCCACACTTTTAAGTCATCTTCTGGGAGAATATCCCATAAAGCAAAGATTGAATAAATGGTGGTCCATGTTTTCCACTGATCAGCAGGGAATCCCCCACAGGAGTTGATTATTTTTTTAGGAAGTCTTCCAACAATTGATGGCACTTCAATGCTGTCAATTTTGTTTTGCATTTGTTCAAGAGATTTCTTATCTATCACTGGTGATGAGTTATCTAGCCAAATGTTCCTGATAATGTGTTTAGCACTACCTGTGAACAAATTGTGCATTCCTGGATCAATTATGTGAAATCTCACACAATCAAAATATGGTAACATCATCAGTTCGGTAAATCGAGTTCCATACTATTGTTCCTTCATGTCTTTATCAGTTTGTGATGTCCGGCTGAGAATATCTTCAGCTTGCTGACGGTGTTCTTCATTTGTTCTAGATGGACAGGGTTCAAAACCTGACAAATCCATTCTCTCTGACACATTTCCTGGATAACATTTCTTGCACTTTGAGCAACCATGGCATGAGGCTAGGCATGGCCAGTGAATCCACAAACCAGCAAAAGGGGTTTCAGGTACCTGTTTATAGTCAATTTAGGTTCATGTGGTCCTGGTATAATGCCCACTAAAATCACATTTTCTGGTTTGAACCCGAGTTCTCTTGGGAAGTTCATAAAAACCATGTACAATGCACCAACACTATAAAGTAAATACTTAAAAGGTTGAAACCAATCCACATTCAGCATAAATGCACAGTTACGTGGTGCTGCCAAAAAAGGTTCACCTCCTACGTACATGAAATCATTCCACACTTTGCCATCAGATATGTCTGCTAGGAAACCTTGTGGTATATTTCTTTTCCTCCCTAATTCACAATTGGCCATGAATGTTGATTTATTAACCAATCTTTTCAGGTTATCTATGACGCTATTATAACAGTACACTTTTAAGGGATAAAGTATTTTCTTTGCCATTCTTGAGAGCTACTTCCTTTAAAAGAGGCTGATTACAAGCTGTTCTTCTAATTAACTGTCGGTGATTTTCTTGACTTACAAAAGAGCAATTTAATTATTACTGTTCTTCCAAGTCTCTCCTCGTGGCATTCATCAAACTTGTAAAGAGATTGTCGTGCATAGCTGATTGGGCTCCCTGTGTACATAGAATTCCGTGCGCATGCGCAAGCAGACACATGGCTTTTGAGGAATAAAGAGTTTGAGTCGTTCGTCGTTGTTCGTCAACTTTACTTCATTCTAATCCACCAATTATTCACCACATGGTGCCGAAACCACTTCAAAGAATACTTACCAGAATATAAGACAGGATTAAAGAAGAATTTAAGAAGAAACTAGACGCTCTATGAGCGTGAAGTCGGGCTAGTTGAGGATTATGCAGTTTAGTCTATTAGCCCAGTAGGAGTGGTGGGACCCAGTTTTTGACAGCTAGAGATACCTGGAGCTATAACACTGATGCCCCTTGGATATACTCTGAAGATATTAATAATCTTAATGAATACTCCAGTTTCGAGATCTCTTTTACTCAGTGTTAGCCTCAATTGTGTGTAAAATATGCAGAAATTTAGATAACACTCGTGAGATTTCGAGATATTTTTATTGTCTTCTATGCTCACAAATCTCTTTCATTTGCACGGACTGTTACTGAACAAAAGAATATATTACATGGTTTTGAGGCTAACACTGAGTAAAAGAGATCTCGAAACTTGAGTATTAATCTTAATTGTCTGTTCAAGACAAATTCGTAAAATGTAGATGAAAAATATTACAGAAACACCGTATTTCATGACTTTAACGCACTGATCCCTTTGAAATACACTAAAAGAGCATTATCAAGTGAACTGTATAAATGGTACAAATACGTATGACGCTTAGTGTTTAGACCACTTTTAATGTTGACTTTGTAAGTTATATTTTAAAAATCTCACAATTTCATATGAAAAATGATGTTAGCATATTGAAAAGACATGGCATTGGTTTCAAACAAATAAAACTTTATTTATAATAGATTTGAAGTTGATGTAATTCTGAACTTTCTATAATAAACGTAAGATATCATTAAATTACAATGTATATATATATGTATCAATCTTAATTGTAAGGCCTACTCCGGGCCTTAAAATCGACGTAATTTTAGGCGATCTAAAGCGATTTTAGCAAAATGTTCCTAAACTCTAAGGCGATCTTAGTCGATGTTAGGTGATTTTAGCAAAAAGCTCTTAAATTCTTAGGCGGCATTAGATGATTTAAGGCGTTCTGAGCGATCTTTTGAACCGGAGAAGGCCTATTGTACATGTAGATTAACTATTAAAAAGATGAATTATGTTATGAAAATATTGATATTTATCAAAAAACGTATAATTATATTACTTACTTGTTTCTTTGCATTGGTGGCAGTTCATATTGGAATAATCCAGCTTTCATGTCGTTGTTTTTATCTACTTGGCTGACTAATCTGCTTTCTGGGAATTAGAGGATCGAGTTGGCTCGAGTATAACTGACTGTCTGATATTGACATGTTGTAGAAAACCTCTTTCCGTAAAAACGTTAGAAAATAACAGTTAGCAATTATATAATAACTTGAGCAAAGAATATACCCAAATCCAACGCTGATTTGGAAGAGTAAATCGATGTGAAGTACGAGAAATCCAAATGAATTCAGGTTCAAATCCAAGATGGCGATTTGCTTGGGCTTCCTGTGGTATTTGCGCATGCTCATGACGTAAGGTGGTCAAAACGCGACACAAAACATAGATACATAGATTGACGAAATGGTAGAACTAAAGTCAGGCAGCCTATGGCTAGCCCGACTAATTAGCCTGAATTAACGACGAAATCTACTGTAAACTGCACTGACTGAACTGACGCCATGTCGCTTTCACATCTAAAAGGTATGAGGACTCGATACTCAAACTTGATTTCAAAAGAACTAGAGAAGGTCAAAACACTATTTGAACAAGGATCTAACACTGGAGATTCATTACTTCTGAGTAAGACAACAAATTTATTGAAAAAACTGAAAGAACAACTAACTAAACTTGAAGAGATATTTGAAAGACTCGCTATTGCAATCGAAGAAGCACAACTTGGAGATGAAGAAAAGAAACTACAAGCTGAAGAAGAGGAAAAAACTTCAAAACTAATGGAAATAACTCTAGATGCAATAGGCGAACTTACTGACTTTGAGAACAATTTACTTCAAAAGAAAGGAACTACAAACTTAGAGAAGATTTTAGAAGCACAAACCCAACTTTTAGAGAAAATGGTCAACCTGAATACAGAGAAAGTAAGTAAAGTGTCAACGAAGTCATCTAGCCAGGTAAAACTACCCAAAATAGAAATATCTACATTTGATGGGAACATTCTAAGATTCCAATAATTTTGGGATTCTTATGAAACATGTATACACATCAACTCCAACCTATCGAATATTGAAAAATTCACTTACCTCAAAAGTAAAACTTACTGGCAAAGCTGCAGAAACCATCCTTAAGCTTAAGCAGTGGAAATTTCAACGAAGCCATTAAACTACTAAAGGAGAGATTTGGAGATACACAAACTATTATTAACACTCATTATGCTCACCTGATTGATATCCCAACTGTTACAAACACTGTCACTTGTCTGAGATCATTCATCAACAATGTGAATACACGCCTTCGTAGCCTTACTGTACTTAAACAGGACATCAACCAAAGTATTTTTATTCCTATGATTACATCAAAATTGCCAAAAGAAGTTCTTGTTCAACTTGAGATCCAAAAGAAGAAAGAAGAAATGTGGACAGTTACTAAATTACTTGAACGACTGGAGAGCTACATTACAGCGAGAGAGTCAGCAGAAAGAATGTTCAACCCTCCAACTCTAACTAAATCACTGAATGTAACACATGTTAACCCTACTACAAGAGACATACCTATTAAAGTTTGCAGCAATGCATCATCAACTTACAACTTTCAACCCCAAATGAGGCCTATTTTTACTTCAGAAGCTCTACTACAAGTACAGAAAGAAAGCTCATCACCTACATGTAATAAGCCACATAAGTCGTGTATTTATTGTAACCAGGAACACTGGTCTGATGAATGCAATGTTTACACTACGGTAGAAGAGCGGAAAGCCAAAGTAAGGGGGAGATGCTACAACTGTCTTAGCAACAGACACTTGTTACGTGAATGCCCAACTGCGAAAGCTTGCTACTATTGTAAAGGTGGCGAAATACGAGATACAAAAAACCTCAACTGGGCGCGCAACATTGATTCTGTTCAAGTTTAGCATCTGTGTTTCTCGTTTGTCACCGTGCGCGATCAACTTGTCACGCAACAAAATCCTTTGTTGCAAGTTGTTGCGTAAAGTAGATCGTGGTCTACTTTCAGAAACAAATTTTCTCGTTTTTCATCAAAAATGCAACTGGGCACGCAACAACATTTACCCGGTCCTCATTTGATTGGCTTGTAGAAGTCACATGATGTCCACGGTAGCTTTGTAAACAAACATGGCGGACGAATCTCAATTTATCATGGACGAAACTGCATCTACTTCTACAGTTAATGAAGAGGTAGAAATAGTATTGGGTAAAACTTTGAGCGACGAAAGAAAGCTGGAGCTAATTCACCAGTTGAGAAAATGCCCTTTTCTTTGGGAGACCAGCAGTCCCGCGTATAGAGTCGACACGAAAACCAAAGAGAAAGTGTTGAGGAGTTAAGCGAAAAGTTTCAGCTGGATAGAGACTGCTTAAGGACTATAATACATGGCTTAAGGTCGGGATTAAATCGTGAAATGAAGAAGTAGGCAGAAGGCAAGGTTGTCAAGTGGAAGTTTTTCAGTGCTCTGAGCTATATGAAGGAGGATATTGTTAAAAGTGCGAAGGTAGGTCGCATTTCATATTCATCTTAAGTCTATATATTTATGAAATTATAATTGTTATATTCTACGGTACAAACAGTAAAAGTGTGCAACTTTTAGCAATACATTTAGTGGCAAATAGTGCTAATGAAATAGTGGTTTTCATTAGCTGGTGAAACAAAATGTAATAGGGAAATAGTATATAAATGTACACGTGTTAATTTGTAATAGTGCTACTAGATCAGTAAAAACACTAAAAGTGGAGTGTAAAAGTGTGCAACACTTTGCACTACATGTAATTATTTATATTAGTAGTAAATAATGTTAATTCAACAATAGAAAAATATATAATTAGCAGAATTCAGCAGAATTAAGGTTGAACACTTTTAGTGTTTGTACTCAATTAAAACAAATTATTGTAAAACACAAAGTTAAGTTAAGTATAATGTAAATTGAAAATAAACACTTTGTTAATACACTTTAACCTTACCTGCAAGTAGCCATAGGTTGATCTCTAGGGTAGATTTAAAAATTTGAAAATAAAAACAAGAAAACATCATATTCTAAAACTTACATTCTTTTTATTGTTGTAGGACAAGGAGGAGAAAGATTGGACCCCTGAGTAGGTAGAAAATTTGCTAGATTACTATAGGGAAAGCGAGGAATTATGGAATCACAACTTAGTAGATTACAGGGACAGGCAGTTAAGAGAAGTTAACCTGAGAACTCTGTGCACACTTCTTCCAGGTCGAAGTGTGGATGACATAAAGAAAGAGTGGACAACTTTGAAAACCATTTTCTTAAGGGAAGTGAAAAGAGAGGAGGGAAGTAAAGTGAGTGGTACAGGGACATAATCAGTATACACATCATCCTGGAAATACTTTAAGAACATGTCCTTCGTCAAAGGGTGTGATGATGTTGACCCACAAACAAGTACTCTGGATGTGGACGCAGAAAATAAAGAGCCACGCCCCCCAAAAAAGTCAAGATCAAACAAAGCAGCCCTTGATAAAGAAATGGAGAAGTCAAAATTGAGTTATATAAGAAGGCAGTCAAGTGCTTGGAGGTGCCAGCACAAGTACCCATCTCCCCAATTAACAGCATCAAATGATGAAATAACTTCTTTTATGAAGAGCATCGAGGTGACATTGAGACAATTTTCACGAAGAGATCTGACAAGAGCAAAAAAGAAAATCAACGATGTTGTCTTTGAATTGAACACACTATGCCACTCAGCGCCAACAGCATTAACTACAATTGGTCTTATGCTCTGCAAGACAGCCAATTGCATGGTAACTCTTCACAGAACATTCATTATACTATTTGAATATTGATATTTACACCTAATATAATTTGTGCTTTTAAACATGTTTAATTATTACTATTTATTATCCATCTAGTCATAGACGAGTACATCGCAGGAGTAGGACTGGATCGAGTAAAAATATCCAGCGATATTTTTACTCGTCTATGACTAGCCCTCAAGTAAAACAATATTTGCTTTATAAATGAACAAAAACCTTTTGATTGGATAATAAATAACTTATTAAACAGTTTGATGTGTAATATGGCTGGATATTTTACTCGTTAACTTGCAATTTGACTCGCTCGGAGGCTCGTCAAAACACAGCGTTTCACTCGTAAAATATCCAGCCATATTACCCATCAAACTGTCTAATAAGATATCTATTCGACTATTAATCACAAATAAAAAACTGACCTATTCGGCTATAAATCACAGGTTATAAACTGACCCATTCAACTAATTTAATCACAGGTTATAAACTGACCCATTCGACTATTGATCACAGGTTATAAACTGACCCATTCGACTATTGATCACAGGTTATAAACTGTTCTATTCGACTATTAATCACAGGTTATAAACTGGTCTATTTGACATATTAATCACAGGTTATAAACTGGTTTATTTGACTATTAATAACAGGTTATAATCTGACCCATTCGACTATTAATCACAGGTTATAAACTGGTCTATTTGACTATTAATCACAGGTTATAAACTGTTCTATTCGACTATTAATCACAAGTTATAAACTCAGACCTATTCGACTATTAATCACAGGTTATAAACTGGTCTATTTGACTATTAATCACAAGTTATAAACTGACCCATTCGTCTATTAATCACAGGTTATAAACTGACCCATTCGGCTATTTATCACAGGTTATAAACTGACCCATTCGGCTATTAATCACAGGTTATAAACTGACCCATTCGACTATTAATCACAGGTTATAAACTGATCTATTCGGCTATTAATCACAGGTTATAAACTGACCCATTCGACTATTAATCACAGGTTTTAAACTGATCTATTCGGCTATTAATCACAGGTTATAAACTGACCCATTCGGCTATTAATCACAGGTTATAAACTGATCTAATAAAAAAGTGTTATTTTTTACTTCATTAGTTTGCTATTAATGTTTGTTTAAACGAGGCTACTGCCAGCCATACGTAGCCTATCTTCACTTGTACTACAGTAAGGGACGCTTCTTTCGCTAGAGCAGAAACTCTTTGGTTGTATTCATCCGTTGAGCGAATGCCAGAAGACCAGGCTCTTTCGAGAATGATTTTCTGCTGCTGACTGAAAACAGTGCGTGACATGACAGTATTTCAAGATATGGAATAAGTAATATGTTTTATTTGGGCTTTCGGACAGTGCCGAGAGAAGCAAAAGGGACTGGGTTAGATTACATGGTAGATATTGAGCGATTATACTTATACTGTTCGCATAGCCCACTGGCAGTCTATAAACTGAGGCTTGATTACTACAATGTGTATTCAGTTGTTTATATGCGAATCAAGTGCAATAACTTTCTGTTCTCTTCATCGGTCCGTGAAAATCCCTTGACACGCAGACAAATATTCTAGTAAACTGGGTATGAGTCTCCTGTACATATATCAGTGACATTTCTCATGTACTTTAGACCCTCTACACGTACATGAGCATTGCCCGTATATGGAAGTCGTACGATAGATGCTCTTGTTTTGATGTAAGAAAAGAACATAATTTGGGTTGCTGACAAATTGTTTTCAGATTAGTATTTTTTAATGCAGTCTTTTTTTATTCTCTTTCCAGTTGCTTTGTTTGAACAAACTCTGTTTAATTCAAAAAGTTATGTTTTATCTTGTATTCTGCTTTATTTTACCACCGTATGTTTACTTTTCCCTGTTTCGAGCTCAAACCTGTCAAACCGAATGTTATCGATTGTTTCATTGGTCAATTGAATAATTAATATGAAAATGTATTAATTACCATATATGACAAATGATTCAAGTCAGACATATTTCATTATTTAACTTACATGTAATAAGAGATGTTGAATGCTCTTTAAATCCTTAAAAAATATAGCACTGATTTGATTAAATTGATTTATTGAAAGTAAAATTTCCAATTTTGGGTTATAAAAAACAAAGTAGAACATTAATATTTGGGTAGAAAGCAGAATATCTGTTTTAAGGGCCAAAGCTCAATTTCCCATCATGCCTTGTTTTTGAAAATGGCGCTCGATACATTGGAAATTCTCTTATTTTGAATGATTGATTCAAGTAGTTAATAATAATAATACAAATTTTGAGACTTACAAATGGATTGCGTTGAAGTTGTTGATGACACAGGCAATTCATAATCTTGATAAGTCGGAGTGGTTACCAATTTCGTAGTTTAGAATGTTAGGGTTCTCATCGTCCAATGAAAGCTCACTAGAAAGCTGCCATTTGTCAGTTCTTGTATCGTAATACAATGAACGATGGAGTCTGTAAGTTCTTTCATTTACAAAATTATTACAGTGACCGCAAAGACGTCGCTTTCGACCCATTTAGGTTTAAATATAGCGATGAAGAAGGTTAAATATAGCTTTGTTGTTTGTTGGACGGGAAAAATCTATGAGCTCGAGCCCTGAATGTTTTTGATCTGCGGTTACATATCCATATATGGAAATTGTGGCCTTTGGACCTTTTACAATGCACTAACTTTTTGCCTTGACCAATCACAACCCGTAAAAGATGACAGCACGTGAAATTTATGTGTGAAATGTCAACAGTGGCAAGTTCAAATCGAAGCTTATCTTAACATACGTTCTCTTTTCGACGAACCACGAAGCAAGTATCACTATATTCAATACACGAGAAGATTTAAATTTTTTTTTAAATGGTTGGACGAACTAAATCCAGTAGACGACCATTATCTACTCCAGTAAGAACCCAAACACCAACAAACTCAGTAGAAAGGAACGAGGAAAGAAACGGCGGTTCTTGTAGCCAAAGACTATCGATTCCTGTAACTCCAGGACCGACTCGTGCGTCGTCTTTGCCAAGTTTTTTGCCGATGGCCAACTCTCCAACAACACCGCCACTAATTGTAAGTGAGAAGCCTGAAAGTGTATCGGCTGGAAATGAGACTCTCGAGACGTTTGTAAAGGAACAGCAAGCGTTCAACGACAAAGTGTTCTCGTTGTTGACGAAGGAGAAGACGAGTGAGAAAAACCAAAGAAGGTCTTTACCCTTAAAGCTAACGGTATGTATGTAAGATTATGCACAGGTCATTGAAACTTTTTGCTCTCATTTGAAACCATATATGTTCTCCTACTAATGATAATTTTAAGTATCTTATGGTAATTTGCTGATCACCATGTGCTCGAGGTGTTTTTTGTTTACCAACTATTTTCCCGCTCTTTTTCAAAGGGCGATATAATATTACAGTGCGAATCAAATAATCGTTGGCACCTAGAAATATTTTAGAAATCGTTTTTTGTTCGTTGAACAACTGAGAAACAAAATTATCATCACAAGAAGTTTGGCTGATGGAATTTGCTGTAATATATGATCCATGGATTGTTTCAAATAAATAATGTAGATGTAGTATGATAATTTTTTTGTGTAGTTAGAGTTGTTTGTGAGTTGTTCAGCGAACAATAAACGATTTCTAATATATTTCTGGGTGCCCACGGTTTTTCGAATCTCACTATAAAAAGCAACAAACTCTTCATGCATGCTTTTTTGTAAAACATTGATTTGGATTTTATGATTTAACTTTTAAGAGGTGGTAAGAGGAGTTTACAAAAATATGGAGTTAGAGGAGAAAAATGGAGAAAAAATTCAACTGTGGGATTTGGGGAAAAGGTATTTAAAGCTTAAAATGTTGTTGTATTTATACCAGTGGAGGTTGTAGATTCTATGTTTGATAATTTAGAATCCATTGATGACTAAAAAGAGGATATATATGCAAATGAAGACTTAGACTATATACATATTTTTCTTATTATCTTTAAGCTTTTCTGCACAAGAAAACTCTGCTGTCCATCACAAAATAAGTAATGGTGTGCGTAGCACTGAAAAAGACTACCCTGCATTCCAAATAAGAGGTAATAGTAACACCAAAATGAATAGTTCGATATATAGATAAGTTATATATGTTTTTCGCTGGTCATTACTATGGCCATCATCAGTAAAAACTGATTGAAGGATGGTTAGAAAATTAACAAATACTTGCTTGTACTTGTAACTAGTTTTGTGCACAAGCAAGTGTTATTTTTTAATAGCAATCTTTACAGTATTTACAAATGAAGGCTATAGTTATGACCAAGATATCTATTAAATTCTTAACTTAAAAATATGCAGTTAACATATTTACTCATGATTTCTGATTACATGACAAATATATTTACAATTGTCTAAATATAAATGGAAACTAGCGAGTAAACCAGTATAAGCTGTGTCGGTGTTTGATATGAACGTTAGGTTACAGAATGAAATTTGTATCACCATATTCATTTTTTTATCTCTTATATTTTTTAAATATTATTTATCTATTCTCAATCTGCAGTGGTGTGTAATCAGAAAAGTTATGCATGTTTATGGTATTTGTATAGCCTAGTAAATCTGATGTGAGGATTGATTTACTTAGTGGATGTGTTACTTTGTTAATTTCACAGCTTTAGCCCTTAGTTCCTGGGACCAATGTGTTTTTAAGCCCATCTAAGCTTGCCACACATGGTGTGTCTTCACCAACTATTCTCACTTATAACCTGCTGCGAGTATTCTTTAAGGAGACAATTAGTGTTAGCAACTATAAAGGAGGGGTGACTGCAGGCTATAGAGTAAATATAGGTAAATATGAAAGTCTTCTTACCCAGTCCTTTCTTCTGTACATGTTTACAATTAACCTTATCCAGAATGTTAAGATTACTTATTGATTATTTTTATTAGCGGATATTTACATACTATTGTTTACTTATTTAATTCTTAGGTTATGTCAAGGTTAAGATGCCGCAAACTAAAACGTCGGTAATAACACCAGCAATAAATACATATTGCACAAGGATCAGGAATCAATTGAAGGTATACTCAATCTGTATGTATCTGTAAGGTTTCTCCCTAAGTATTTTAAAGCAAGTTGATGTAAAGGCAAATTTAAAAAGTGAAGTGTAGTAAACAAAATTCTACTGGGAGAGACCTTAAAATAACCATGGAAACTTACTTAATGCTGGTCAAGCCTCCTTCAGTTGACTGTTCAAAACTGCTTTTATCCTAAAATCCCAATGAAAGTCCTTGCACAATAAGCTTAAGAGGCATTGACTGACAAACTGTGCCAAATCGTAGAAATGGATTTTCATGAAATTTGGTGCAGAAGTTAGTCTTGATAAGATATTATCACCATTTGTTTTTGTTGTAACATCTTTCATTCAAAATTTACCAGGAAATATGTCATCATAAGTATTTTCAAACTCAATTGAGAAAAAAATGAGCTGAGGTGACACGTATATCAAATTCAAATACGCATCATATCATGCATATCAAATAATGACATACAAAGTAGTTACCATGCAAGGCCCAACTCAGCTTTTTTTTATTGTTTTTATAAAAGGACCGCAAAGGTGAGATATCACAAATTCGCGGAACAATGACAACGATTTAAAAGAGGACGGTATTGAGCCGTTTTAGTAGGTAGTCTTTGTCGATGTTTCTGAGATAACAATTAGGATTAAAAGGTAATGTCTGTATTGCAGCGCTTAACAAATTAATTATACGCACAAAAATGAAAGTGATGCCAATAAAACAAAAGCAATGTAATTGAGTTAATTGAATGGAAGTTATATATATATATATATATATATATATATATATATATATATATATATATATATATATATATATATACAGCGATTTGCAAAAACTTTGACTCATTTGGACATATACATATATATATAAAAATAATATAAGAAATTATGGGATATGATAACTGATATTTTTTTCGAGTTGCCTATGACTTGGGCTATCTGAAAAAAATATCAGTTATCATATCCCATAATTTCTTATACTATTTTGATATATATTTATATATGTACAAATGAGTCAAAGTTTTTGCAAATCGCTGTATATATATATATATATATATATATATATATATATATATATATATATATATATATATATATATATATATATATATATATATATATATATATATATATATATATATATATATATATATATATATATATATATATATATATATATATATATATATATATATATATATATATATATATATATATATATATATATATATATATATATATATATATATATATAAATGTTTAGCTCATGGCTGTATTCACAGTCTTTGAGTGATCTCTTCAAGATCATATCTCATAACTTCCTCTCAAGAGCCCTTCTGTAGAAGCAATCTGCTGTTAGTCTCTGGGCAGCCAACACTCTCTGTTCCAATGTCTCTGTAGGCCGGCCCGTCTTTGTATGTTTGTTGCTGTTAAAAAGTAGTTGTTTAGCTGTATTAAGGTTTGGTCTTCGAGCAACATGGGCAAGGTATCTTGCCTGTAATACAGCCGTGAAGTCAGTCACTGACGTCGTCCTGCATATGCGGAGAAGATCTGTGTTTGAATATCGATAAATTGCGATAATTAAAGACATTGAAAAGTGCTTTTCTAAAATGACCCGAAAGGTGAGATATGATTAGTATGCACAAGTTTGATTAGTAGCCATAAAAGGGTGATGATCATGAGAAAGCCGTGATCGAGAGTTCAAAGAATGGATAAGGCAACGCAGGTATCAATGGGAGTAAAAAGAACGTTCAAAAGCAACAAAGGAATACAGACATTACTTGTGGATAAAACGAACGTAGCAACTCAGTGTGGATCGTCTATCAGTAGTTTTGGTCGAAAAAAATGAACCTAAAGAATGGACATATGATGATCTTATACGCCAAATGATTGATAACGAAAACTTCATAAAGTGGTTAGTTGGTAAAGGACTAATGAAGAAAATGCCGTATTGCCCAACGTGCAGTTGTGAAATGAAGCTGGTACAGTGTGGAGACCGTTCTGATGGCTATAGGTGGGAATGCTATAAGCAAATAAATGGTACAAGACACAGAGTGGAGTTGTCTATTAGGAGCGGAAGCTGGCTTGAGAAGAGCAACTTAACGTTGGAAGAAAAGCTGAAATTCACTAATTGGTGGTGTAGAGATCTAGAACAGTTGCAGATAAAACACGAATTAGGACTTTCTTCGGCTACCACTGTTGATTGGGATAGCTTTTGTAGAGAAATCTGCGAGATCCTATTTCTTGAAAACAGCGAGATGATTGGAGGCGAAGGAAAAGTCGTCCAATTATACGAAAGTAAATTTGGAAAGCGCAAATACCACTGTGGACATCGTGGCGAAGGCCAGTTGGTGTTTGGCGGAATCGAACAGGACAGTAGGAAATATTTTATGGCTGCTGTTGAACAACGAAATGAAGCTACGTTGCTACCCATTTTTCAAAAGTGGATTAAACCAGGATCCATAATAGTTTCAGATTGCTGAAAAGCGTACATTAACCTTGAGAAGTATGGTTACACACATAAAACCGTGAATCACTCAAAGGAATATGTCAACAGTGATGGAGATCACACAAACAAAATCGAAGGACATTCGCGACAGGCCAAAGCGAAACTACTCAAATTTGGGGTACACAAGAAATACTTCTCTTCGTACTTGGCACAATTTATGTGGAGATACGTCAACAGGGACAACAACATTTTTTTAAACAAATTTTATTAAGCAACAAATAAAACATTTACAGTAAATATAGAACAGTACGTTATTTACAATTAATGAAAAACTACACTATAAGTGTACTCTTCTAGATTTTTTACAGTAAATACAGAACACGTTATTTACAATTAATGAAGATTTCACTATAAGTGTACTCTTCTAGATTTTTACAGTAAATACAGAACACGTTATTTACAATTAATGTAGATTTCACTATAAGTTTACTCTTCTAGATTTTTACAGTAAATACAGAACACGTTATTTCCAATTAATGAAGACTGCACTATAAGTGTACTCTTCTAGATTTTTACAGTAAATACAGAACACGTTATTTCCAATTAATGAAGACTGCACTATAAGTGTACTCTTCTAGATTTTTACAGTAAATACAGAACACGTTATTTCCAATTAATGAAGATTTCACTATAAGTGTACTCTTCTAGATTTTTACAGTAAATACAGAACACTTATAGCACTAGATTTTTACAGTAAATACAGAACCCGTTATTTCCAATTAATGAAGACTGCACTATAAGTGTACTCTTCTAGATTTTTACAGTAAATACAGAACACGTTATTTCCAATTAATGAAGATTTCACTATAAGTGTACTCTTCTAGATTTTTACAGTAAATACAGAACACGTTATTTACAATTAATGAAGACTGCACTATAAGTGTACTCTTCTAGATTTTTACAGTAAATACAGAACGCGTTATTTCCAATTAATGAAGACTGCACTATAAGTGTACTCTTCTATATTTTTACAGTAAATACAGAACGCGTTATTTCCAATTAATGAAGACTGCACTATAAGTGTACTCTTCTAGATTTTTATCAATCAAAAAAAAAACTATGAATGTAAACAGAAAAGGAAAATAAAAATATAAACACAACCTGCCAAATAATATTACTTAAGAGTTCAATGAATTTCCATTTGGCAATATGTTTAAACACAGTATTTCTTGTTTTCGCAACAAGATATTCTACATTTTTGTTATAACTTAAAATATTTAAAAACTCTTTAGTGAGGGCCTTTTCAGTTTATCTCTCTAATTGTATACAGTTATTTTAAAATACAATATAATATAATTCACTATTCTATCGTCTACACCTAGAATAATGTTTTCCTAATTGCTTTCAGGTAATTTTATTTCATACTTCTCAAAGTGATTTCTTATATCGTAATAAAGGTTCTTGGATTCCACACAGTCCACGATCACATGATCAACTGTTTCCGAATAGACTGAACAAAAAGAACACGAGGGATAATCTAGAATTTTGAAACGATGCAGATCACGATTAAGATATAATATATTATTCAATATCTTATACTGAAAGTATCTAGAGCAAGTGTCTATAGACGTTATATAGATTCTGTTATATATTGTAGTCCAAACCAGTTCGCTATTTGGACTAATAACTAGAAAAAACTTCATTCAAAATCTTTGACCAAGCTATAAGAATACTTTTGTAAAACTCTGGAATATCTTTTGGTATTCTTCTCATATCCAAGTTATTTCTGATGTGTTTTAGACCACCAAGTGTTGTGAAATATAGTGAAGGAATATAACTGATTAGGTTTTCTTTATTTGATTGAACTAATTTAATTAGCCATTTTACTCTATTCGCATCTAAACATGATTGAAAATCTGGTAATTTAAGACCACCTTCTTCATTAGTGTCCAATTAGCGTGCCGTATTTTATTTTAGTTTTTTGCCATTCCATATGAAATACTTTATTGTACTTTCAACGACATTGATAAAATCTTCAGGAACATGAAGAACGGAGCAAACATATAACAGTTTCGGTAATGCAAGTGCTCGCACTATTTGAATTTTGCCATATAGAATTAAATTAATTTTAGTCAGATTTTGTAAATGGTACGTATTTGGGGGCCCTGTGTATACAAACTGTCAAACTATTTATTCGCCGATTATCTGTGTATGTGTAAAAATCTCAATACAGTCATTCATAGTAGAAATTATAGTTATTATAAGAAATTGGATGTATAAACTCAAATAATGTAAAAAAAAATCAAAATCGAGTTAATTAAGTGAAACAAATAAGAAAAGTGCTCGCGCTGTTCTAATTTATCGTGCTTCAAACTGACAAGAACAAAAATGGCGTGGAAAAAAATTTCGTCCAAAACCCACGCTATGGTACAGATATTAAAAGAAGAAGGAAGTCTAAGTGTAAAACAGATAACAAGAAAATGTAAGGTGTCACCATTGACCGTTTTTCGAAGTGTTAAGGGTGAAAAAAAAAAGGAAATGAGCAAGGTCAAAGGAAAACCACGAGGGAGACCTCGTAAATTTAGTGCCCGCCATGAAACATGAATACGAAGAGTTGTACATAAACTAAGAAGAACCGAAGGAGCAAATTTTACAGCAAAGAAAGTGATGAATGAACTGGGGTTAGATGAAAGCTACGCCCACATCAGAACCATCCAAAAAGCTATGAAAAGAATGGGTTTCGGGTTTCTACAAGCCCGCAAGCAAGGGATTTTGACAACAACAGACATGAAAAAGAGACTAAAATTTGCAAGACACACTAAAAAAAATTATACCGAAGATCTGTGGACAAAAAACATGAGTTTTTATATAGATGGTTTAAGCTTTTGCCACAAATATAACCCTTTAGATCAGGCGAGAGCCCCTAGATCACAAATATGGAGAATGCCAAGCGAAGGTCTAGCATAGTACTGTACTGCGAAAGGATCACATGTGGGATCTGGTGGTCGCGTTGTAAAGTTTATGGTAGCAATTTCATATAAGCAGGGTGTGGTTCTATGTGAACAGTATGAACATTTGAACGGGGAAATGTATGCCCAATTCGTAAAGGACTACTTCCCTACGACATTTAGAAATGCAAGAAAGGGACGAGTTAGACAATTTCTTCAGGATGGAGATCCTTCACAAAATAGTGCAAAATCTAAAAAAAACCTTTTCATCGGTGAATGCAATCATTAACAAATCGAAGTCGACAATCAAAATTACTTCACAAATGATCAAAACTCAATTGTGTAAGTGTATGCAGCCACACAAACTCTATGTTTTTAAGACAACATCTGGAGATAAATTATCTTTTATCAATATTTGTGCCACTACTTCAGATAAACGAATTCTTCACAATTAAACCTAAAAAAGTCTATATTACATGTTGGCTAATCTTAAATTCTATGTGTACAAAACTTAATCAAACGTTGTTAAAAGCATAGCTTAATTAAGCTGCAGGCAACTGATTGTTTGTTTATATACACAATAATCATAATAATAAAATAATATTCCATAACTGCCTGACATGGATTTCTTACAATTGGCTATATCCTGAAAACTTTCAGCACTGTCAAATGAAAGAGATATCGCAAATAGACATTTTTTGAAAGTTCGAAAAAATCTGCTTCTAAAGTGTTAGATACATTAACGATCCGTTTCGATTCGAGTGTATTGGACAACCCTCTGAACTCTATGGCGGTGAAAAGTATGTCATAATGTTCGGGGGATTAAATATTGAAATGGCTGCGTGGGCAACAGTTGGGAACTGGCTTGAAGGTAGTGGCTGGACAACGGCTGTAGCTCAGGCAAGTGTTGCATCACCAGGGACTGCTGAGTCATTTTTGAAAGCATCTCATGTCACCAAGTCACGATACGCACATCAAGTAACAGCCAGTGCTTTGTCAGTCATCCTTCATGAGCCATACTACCAAGCAGCGAGTGTAAATGAAGGCGGTCACCAACCAGAATTCAAAGATTGGTGTGAAGAGAAAGTTAAACGTTGTCCACAATTCCAATATTGGTACCTCACTTTGAAGCTGGAACTTTTAGTTTTAGTTTTGATACGATCTCCCTTTATACATCGATAGCCTTTCCACGTTGATCCCATGGTTCTTCGCCCTAGACCATGTGAACTATTCAAGGTGGCTTCCAGTTCATGTACGCGACATGGCATTGATAGACAAGATACCTGAAGTGGCAAAAGAATTCTCTGAAGGCAACTTAGTCGTTCGTAAATCTGCCCGCCCTTTCTCTGCGATTGCCATCGATCAAGCCCACGAGCAAAACAACGCTCTTGTAAAAGGAGATGGCGGGGCTGTAGGACTCACCCAAAACCAAAAAAACAAAACTGCTTTTCCAAAGAGATGAGAAGCCCAGTTCTTCTACACCATGAAAACACGAAGTCAACGCAAGGCACTTTTGCTAAGAATGTACAAGAGCTTGTGAAAGTTTCCCAGGACATCGGGAATCCATTCTCCAAAGAAAGTGGTGACTTTTTGGACATTAAGGACATCGCTGACACAAGTATAGTTGAAACTGTCAGATGTATAGAGAAAGTAGGGCAAGAAAGTCATGACACCTACGTTAAAGAGAGGCTGATAGACCAAAGCAAACCAATCTCTGACACAATCAAAAGGCATTCACTACCACTGTTCTGCAAAACAAACTCAAGATCACAGAGTTCAACCAAGCAAACAATAGCTTCGCTCAAAAATGACTGTTCCTTGTTTTCACGATTGTATATTGCCTGCCAAACAAGAAGCGGTGACAAAGATAGCTTTTTCAAGCGCGAAAACCATGCATTTCCTCCTGCCCTCTCACAACAAGGACAACTACGCATAGGTTCAAAGTCAGATCTTGTGGGGTGTCTTGAGGAACACTGTACCACAAGAGGAGATGCTCCTGTTGTAGATGTAGTGATAATTGACAGAGCAGCTATCATCAATATGTTGAAACCGATTGGCGTCAAGACCTTCCAAGATTACGCAGTCTACACATTTCTACTCTTTATCATGGCACAACTTAGAGCTGCAGCTAGAGTTGACATCGTTTGGGACGTCTACATTGAGCAAAGTCTTAAGACCACAGCTAGAGATAAACGAGGAAAGGGTATCCGGAGACGTGTTGCAGCATCCAACCCAGTACCAGGGAATTGGGAGGCATTCTTGAGATCAGACGAAAACAAGACAGAGCTTTTTGATTTCCTTGCACATGTCATCAATGATGAAGTTGACACAGATAAAGTTCTTCTCTCCACATGCGGACGTGATGTAGTTTGTACAGACAGCCAAGTTGATGTGTCTCTTTTAGCAACATGCTCCCATGAAGAGGCAGACACGAGGATGATTCTTCATGCAGTTAATGCAAGTCAACAGGGCCGCAAGAAGATAATGGTTCGTACAGTGGACACTGACGTACTCTTTTTAACCATTGCTTACGCTTGTAACCTAGAAGACACAGAGATGTGGGTTGCTTTCAGTACCGGAAAAATCTAAGGTATATACCAGCTCATGAAATTTGCCAATCACTGGGTAAAGAAAGATCACAGGCACTGCCGATGTTCCATTCTTTTACTGGCTGCGACACTGTATCTGCATTTTTAGGAAGAGGGAAAAATCCGCCTTTGCCACTTGGCTGGCTTATAATGACGCGACAACAGTATTTCAGCAGCTATTCTGTTCAACATCAGCATTCAGTGAATACCAAATGGTAGTACTAGAACGCTTTGTTGTCCTTCTCTACGACCGGACAAGTGAAGAGAGTGAAGTGGATGTAGCAAAAAAACAGCTGTTCTGCACCAAAAACAGATCCATCGACGCCATTCCTCCAACTTCTGCAGCCCTTCTCCAACACACAAAGCGAGCTATTTACCAAGGAGGCTATATTTGGGGCCAAGCCGACAACCAGATACCAGAATTGCCTTCTCCTAAGAACTGGAGATGGAAACATAGTGAGATGCAAGGGTGGAGACCTTTCTGGACAGTTTTACCTCCGGCAGCAGATGGCTGTGGCGAATTGCTTCGTTGTAGTTGCAAGAAAGGCTGTAAAGGTCAATGCAAATGTAAAAAGGCAGCATTGAGATGTAATGATTTATGTTTTTGTACAGGGTCATGTGAATATAATGCTAGTATGGACGAATAAATGGAGGAATTATTGTTTATAACAGTAAAGCTTCAACAAAACTCTATTATTGGATTTATTCATCTACATGTATATACTTTACTTACCGATACTAGCATGACAAGATTGTAAAATAGTCAAAGATTGTAAAATAGTTAAAGATACTCCGCTTTTCAAGGCAGTGTGCAATGTTTAAAATATCGCCAATATCTACAGATTTATAACATAGCAAAGAATAAAAAAAGAAAAGTAAAAAGAAAAACATTTGTCTAAATATCTACAGAAAAGAACTTGTAAGCGCCGCCAATAGGTGGTCAGCGGCTTATTCGAGTACAAACTATTATGGGATGTAGTATAAACTTTTAATAAGTCACATTAGATACACATTTAGTCACATTTATATTTAAAATGGTGATTATATTAAACAAAAAAAACTTGTTTAGGTTTTGATCTTTGGTACAATAAACTCTTAAGCACCGCAAACATGTGGTCAGCGGCATGTCCCATCACCAAATATTATGGGATGCGCCCTAATAACATGATAAGTAGAGAAAAATTATTTTTATTTAAAATTGTGATTGTATTCAACAACAAAAACTCGTTTAAAACATTTAAAAGGGCGTGGACAGCGCTAAACAACAAATTTGCTTTGGCACTATAGCTGAAATTGATTAGTATGTATTCAACTACATTTGTGCAAAATTTGGTGCTTTTACCATAAAACGCACAATTTTTCACCAATCTGCTGGACTAATTGGCATGTCAAGGACCAAGTCCTATAAGCATCTCTAACTTATCAAATTCAAGCCTGAATAACTCATGAAACCACCAGAAGATGTTATTCAGCTATGCTCCTCAAGTTGCATTGGTGAATGCATAGACAACCTGTCTTGGTGAATGCATAGACAACCTGTCTTGTTGCAGGAGAAAAGGGAACGTTGATGCATTTTTCACCACTAGAGACCAAGACGATGTAGATGAGGGAGATCAAAAGGAGTTTTGTTATCCCCTGCAATTAATGGAAGTGTAGTACAATTCTACTTTGAAAATCCCAACGAAATCAAAGCAGCCCATCTGGACATTGTGTATGAGCAGGTTTCAAGGAACCTGCCTCATATTGCAAACATGCCGGAGAATTTCGTCCAAAACAAAGTCCTACCAGAGCTTCCTAAACTCTAAAAGACAGACCCACCAACTCAACTTGCAAAGGACATGGATGATCTTATGATAAGTCACTGGGAAACTAAATTCATTTCAAAACAGTGACTTTTATATACAAGTGGTTTGTGGACTATTTGATGTGACAACTGTACAAGTCAAATATAAAGCTGTGGCTTCCAAGCTAGTTAGGCAAGTGGTCTATCCACTATTTCTGGAGCATTGGAAGAGTATCATTGGGAATGACACACAGAGTCAGCCTGTATTGCTACAGGTTCAAGAAATGGATGCTGTTGGGAAAGCAAAAGTGCGACATGTTGGAAGTTGGGTAGTGCGCAAATTGCTGAGTAAATACAGAAGATATGTCAGAAGTAACATCTACACCCAAAACAGCACTACCTTACAATCTGTAGTGGCCCACAACAAGAAACGTCAACTGGTTGACAACAACCTTGTCATGCAGTATTCTCAGCTGCAGCTCCATTTTACCATTTAGTTCCTAATTTTAGTCTGAGTTATACAGAATTAGCTGCGTACCACACGTACGGCTGATGCAATGATGTGGAACTGCATTATATATATATAGTTTATAGTTCAATTCCCGCCAAGGGCATATGATATTTGTCTCATGTATCTGTATTTCACTTATACACCGCACGCATTTCAATTCATTATAGTTTATAGTATTAAGTTCTAAGTGTACTACTAATAAGTGTACTTTAACAGGCATGAATACATCATGCGTCTGTCTCAATCATATATACGTTAACGTTCTTATGTCACAATAAAATGTTTCAATATATCTATCTATATCAGTGTTGTTTTGCTATTTTCCGGTGTAATAGCTACAATACTATTTCATAAGCTTGTGGCCCTCAAAAAAATCAAAAATACTTGGCTTTGCGTGAAATAGAAAAAAAATTTAAAATTGATTTCAATCGATGATAATCAATGTCAATCGATAATTCTTAATTGTTCATCGATTGACCAATCGAGAAGGTCACAAAATTTTGTTTCATCGATTGGTCATCGATTTCCATTATGAATCGATAAATTGATATAGATGCGTACACAGGGTCATCTACAATCCAATGGCTCTGCAGAGCATTCTAGTGCAATTAATAATCCATGATCGGTCAAACAGGCTGAAAGTCCACAAATTACATTTTTAGATAGATTTAATTTCGTACGAACAGTACAAATTCCTGGAAAAAAAGAAAATAGATCCAGTAAACCTATGTTGAAATGCAGAGTTGAAACACTGAGCGACGTACTTAAAACACTCTTTCAATGTTTAACACCGTCCAAGTACTTAACTCCAAATGAACATGACACACATGACAAAAAAAAAAATTTCTCAGCTCATACATACCTTAAGAGTGACTGTCAGTAAAAATGGAGAATCCGCCGACAGTTGTGAAAAATTCAATTCTCTCATTATTTGTCCAAAAGACCCTTTGGGTGAACTCTTTTCAAAAAAAATAGTTAGAGGTTTGGCCGATTTTTATTTTTGGAGAAATCGAGAAAAGTTGAAATTCACGTCCAAAACCGTCTGGCGGCCTTGAAAACTTGTCCAAAATAGTTCATTTTTGATCGGCGTTCACAAACTATTTAAATAACCTGCGAACGTAGAAATCTAGTATGTTGTTAAACAGTCTTAAGTCTATCTCTGGAGGAAATTTGAGCTTCAAGAGTTTATTATTTCATTTTGTTCTATTTAAATGAAAATATCGCATTTCAGCCATCGGAGAAATCATCGAATTTCGGTCAAGTTCTATGCGATAGTTCTAAAAGGCCATACATTATTTTTACAAAATAACAATTTCCACTGAGAGCCCAACTATTATAGTTGGTCACTGCCGAATATCTAAGCTGGCCCGCAAAAACTATGCTTTCTAGGAGAAGATTTCAAAGACACAGTTTAATCAATTGTCACGCAACATCACATTTAGCGTTACTAATGGTTGATATCTAAAATGTCTCTCAAACATGAGTTTTACTCATGAAATGCACAGTTTCTATTGTAATTCATCAATTTATGTATATCGTACGTTAACTATATCAATTAAAAGCCCACAGCTATAAAATATATCGATAATTTATCTAATGAGCGTCGGTTAGTGCACTTTTTGTATATACCTCGGTAACACATTCACTTTAAACAATAACAAACATTCTACTAATTTTAAAATGTCTGTGAAATAGTCAAGTTTTTGAGTAATAAATGCTGAAAATCAAAGATGTAGAGCCAAATGACTTACATTATATCATATATCCTGTATATTATCAATGAATAAGAGATTCAAGTCGTGAGAAAGCTGGATTAACGTGAGTTTCAAACCCGCCGTGACAGCTACGAGTTATAAACACGTGCAAGTAACGAATATCATTCCTTAGTCTAATTACTATATCATTATGAAATAGAATAATCTTTCTTACCATTGCTAGAAGATGTGAAGATGTAGTTTATCTGCAAGCTGGCAGAAATTTCCATGATCCTTGCCTGAATTACAGCAACGGACTTGTGTAATAAACCTCGGCTATGCACAGCTAAGACCGGTACGGTTAACTTGTTATCGTCATTCTTCGTGATTTGTATATTAAAATTGAACGAATAAAGCTTCCAAAGTCGTGTACTGATTTGACATTAATTTCAAAACAAACAATCTTTTCGGGATGAAATGAAGCGCGATAGTACTTCAGAAATGTACCAGACCAATAATTGACAAAATACCCTTTGGGGTAGGGGTAGGGTTAGTAATACATATTAGTAATAAATAAAAGCTCTATTTTGACAAAATGTTACAATGTCGGGAACTGGAGATGAAAGCCTAGTTGTCTCTCTACGTCATTTTTTATTATTTTTAATGAAATAGTTGTTTACGAATATTTTTTGTGGCCAGGAATTAACAGTTAGTCATTCTGTGATAATGAGAAAAACGGATGGACCGCACGCAAATGACAACTCAGTCCCGTAAAAGTAATATGAAGTGCCAGTACCACCACAGTTCTCGATGAAGGATCGTCTTTGAAAAAAACTACCAAGTCCTACCGGTTTAACGAAAATCAAAAATCTTATCTTCTGGCCAAGTTCAACATCGGTTTGACGTCAGGAAGAAAAGTAACCCCGGAGGTGGTGGCAAAGGAGATGAGGCGGTCTGTTGGCGCAGATGGAACAAGGCTATTTACATGTAAAGTGTCTGAGTTTTTGACAGCACAACAGATCAAGTCCTTTTTTTTTCAAGACAAGCTTCCAAACACACTACAGCTCAAACAGAAGCCGACATCATCGCACAACAAGAAGAAAGTAATTTCACACATGCTCAACTGGAGATTTTGGCCCATTTTCAAAATGAACACCCCATTGTTTACGACCACTACAACATCTGCGAAATGACGGAAGACGACTCCCTCACAAAAAAAAAAAAAGAAAGAAAGTGTACGTTGTCCGTTAGTTGAGAGGCGTGGCATATAAGGTTCATCCCTCTCCTCATTCTCTCTCGGCCACAACCTCACTAATAGAGTCCTACTATACTGAGCTGACTTTAACAACTTCAATTCCTTTGATCGAAGTTTTGTGTAAAAATAGGGAAAAGTTTGAAGTCTTTTGACACAGGTAGTGTTTTTACCTTTGTGTTAAAATATTAAAAAAGGAAAATTTCTGCAAATCAAATGTACATAGCCTTATGTAAGGGACGGACCATTAGATATTTGAGGGGGGGGGGGGGGGGGGGGGGGGTTGGACAAATACCAAAAAAGCACAAATGCAAGCACAGCCTTAAAGAGAGAAAATATAATCGTGCACAGCAACAATGACAAACAAATTCCTGCACATACGTAGAATGGGAAACCCCCCCCCCCTAAAAAAATAATGGTCCACCCCTAATAGGCAGACGTTCGCTGACGACATTGTTTCATGTTGTTTACATTTGGATTTGTAGTAATTTGAAAGCTCATATCTCGGAAAGTATTGATTGCAAATAACTAAACATTTCTTAGATTACTAATATTAATATTGGATTCGGTTTGCAATGTTCTTGACTTAAACAAGTATGATAAATAGGCAAACTATTGTAATTATATCATTCGCCTATAAGCAATTCAGGCAAGGATCATGGTCTAAGTTGAGGAAATGTCTGCCAGCTTGCAGATAAACTACATCTTCACATCTTCTAGCAATGGTGAGAAAGATTATTCTATTTCATAATGATATAGTAATTAGACTAAGGAATGATATTCGTTACTTGCACGTGTTTATAACTCGTAGCTGTCACGGCGGGTTTGAAACTCACGTTAATCCAGCTTTCTCACGACTTGAATCTCTTATTCATTGATAATATACAGGATATATGATATAATGTAAGTCATTTGGCTCTACATCTTTGATTTTCAGCATTTATTACTCAAAAACTTGACTATTTCACAGACATTTTAAAATTAGTAGAATGTTTGTTATTGTTTAAATTGAATGTGTTACCGAGGTATATACACAAAGTGCAATAACAGACGCTCATTAGATAAATTATCGATATATTTTATAGCTGTGGGCTTTTAATTGATATAGTTAACGTACGATATACATAAATTGATGAATTACAATAGAAACTGTGCATTTCATGAGTAAAACTCATGTTTGAGAGACATTTTAGATATCAACCATTAGTAACGCTAAATGTGATGTTGCGTGACAATTGATTAAACTGTGTCTTTGAAATCTTCTCCTAAAAAGCATAGTTTTTGCGGGCCAGCTTAGATATTCGGCAGTGACCAACTATAATAGTTGGGCTCTCAGTGGAAATTGTTATTTTGTAAAAATAATGTATGGCCTTTTAGAACTATCGCATAGAACTTGACCGAAATTCGATGATTTCTCCGATGGCTGAAATGCGATATTTTCATTTAAATAGAACAAAATGAAATAATAAACTCTTGAAGCTCAAATTTCCTCCAGAGATAGACTTAAGACTGTTTAACAACATACTAGATTTCTACGTTCGCAGGTTATTTAAATAGTTTGTGAACGCCGATCAAAAATGAACTTTTTTGGACAAGTTTTCAAGGCCGCCAGACGGTCTCGGACGTGAATTTCAACTTTTCTCGATTTCTCCAAAAATAAAAATCGGCCAAACCTCTAACTATTTTTTTTTAAAAGAGTTCATCCAAAGGGTCTTTTGGACAAATAATGAGAGAATTGAATTTTTCACAACTGTCGGCGGATTCTCCATTTTTACTGACAGTCACTCTTAATAATCCCAAAAAGACATGAAATTCAAGAGAATTAACTCCTCTTTCAAGATGGCGTTCTCTCAAGCTCCACAATGATACCGCTGACAAGCTATGTTTGGTTTTCTCTCGCTTGTCATGATGTGCATAGTGGGATGTTTGCATGACCAATGAAGGGCGCGAAAAATCCACTAACGTGAAATGGCGCAATTTTGGACACAATTAGCCCAGCTTGCAATCTCCCCTTTCTCCACAGAAGTCCAGAAGCGAACAGTTGGCTGCGGAGGAGGCTAGCACCACCCATGAAGAGTTTTGCGGACGTAGCGGGCATGTATGTTAGACACACTAGCATAGACCCAGGAATAGTGTAGCGGCCGTAGCAGGCATGTAGGTTAGACACACTGTCATAGACCCAGGAATAGTGTAGCGGACGTAGCGAGCATGTAGGTTACACACTCTAGCATAGACCCAGGAATAGTGTAGCGGCCGTAGCAGGCATGTAGGTTAGACACACTGGCATAGACCCAGGAATAGTGTAGCGGACGTAGCGGGCATGTAGGTTAGACACACTGGCATAGACCCAGGAATAGTGTAGCGGACGTAGCGGGCATGTAGGTTAGACACACTGGCATACACCCAGGAATAGTGTAGCGGCCGTAGCAGGCATGTAGGTTAGACACACTGGCATAGACCCAGGAATAGTGTAGCGGACGTAGCGGGCATGTAGGTTAGACACACTGGCATAGACCCAGGAATAGTGTAGCGGACGTAGCAGGCATGTAGGTTAGACACACTGGCATAGACCCAGGAATAGTGTAGCGGACGTAGCGGGAATGTAAGGTTAGACACACTGGCATAGACCCAGGAATAGTGTAGCGGATGTAGCAGGCATGTAGGTTAGACACACTGGCATAGACCCAGGAATAGTGTAGCGGACGTAGCGGGAATGTAAGGTTAGACACACTGGCATAGACCCAGGAATAGTGTAGCGGATGTAGCAGGCATGTAGGTTAGACACACTGGCATAGACCCAGGAATAGTGTAGCGGATGTAGCAGATATGTAGGTTAGACACACTGGCATAGACCCATGAATAGTGTAGCAAACATAGCGGGCATGTAGGTTAGACACACTGGCATATACCCAGGAATAGTGTAGCGGACGTAGCGGGCATGTTAGATACTAGAAACGCCAAAAACAAGTTGGAGTACAGCAACTTTATTAAAAAAAATAAAAACACGTTGCATTTTAAGACTCGTGACAGCCATAGGCCTGGGGATGATCAAAAATTATTTAATCGAGGGAGAGGCTACTAAATGTTGACTGCTATTTCTTTACTTCACTTTCTTTACTTGAATACTCTTCCAAAAGACAATCCATTGCACAGAAAACTATCGTATCCAATGCTATCCATCTATGCTTGGTATGGATATGAAACACCCCGTCATGTTATCAAAGGAAATTCCAGGAAGGGCTTCTTTAAAGTTCCCATTGAATTCACACTATATATTTTTACAAATCTAATTAGGTCCCTTTAAAATTCCCGAGATTGTACCATACACTGAGCTGGATTTTGACAGTATTTATTTTCCGGCTTAAAATATATCAATCATTTTGTTGAAAGTATTCAGTAGTATTTATACAGTTTAACCTTGTGCAATGTCGTCTTTTGTAGCATGGACAACTTGAACAACTAGAAGAAGAGTACTTCATTGAAAAAGAGAACTCAACTTAAACGAAGGACGGCGACCATGATGAGACTTGTTTTTGGCTGATTTCTCTATCAAACTTGTTGGAGATGTCCGCAAATTAGAGACATATTGAACGGCTCAGTCTCTCATTGACGACTTACCACGAATTCCAGATATTACTGCTACAGGTTGGCTGCATAAAGTGGGACAATCAAGAACTAAATATGCAGTCAAAATGTAAAGAAGGAAATACATCAGCTTTTCGCAACGAATTAAAAAAAAAAAAAGAAAGTGAGAGATAATGGCGAAGAGAAGCAAAATCATCGAAAAGTTATTAAGAATCGCACACAATGATAATGAGGATCTCATCAAGGTTCTCTCATCTCTTCCCATTGCATTCCTATATCATGTTTCTTATGTTATTGCCTTTCCTTATTTCGTGTTCTACTCCATTCCATTGTCTTTTCAATTTCATTCAAATCTTTTCTATTACATTCAATCCCATTTTATCCCATTCCATTACGGTCTATTCTATATTTCAGTCTCATTTTTTTTTCTGTAATTATTATTTTTTGACTGCTTACATTATTGGTATTTCTGTTAATGATTTCAATTTTGATTTATTCATTATTTACTCATTTCCATTTAAGATATGCAAAGACTTAGAAAGCAATGGCAGGATGGATTTTCATGATGACCCCAACATGAAAACGTTATGGGAAAGCCAAAAAAAAACCATCCAATGTGAGAAAGTGGATTCCTCAAGTTACCCTCAGGACGTCTCTTGAGATATTACAAAAATGCAAATACCACTGCGTCAGGATTTTCCAAAGACCGAATTCAGTGGATGAAAAGTGAGGCGGACACAAATGTGTTGTCCGAATATGGTAGAACTGGTGCTATCATCTTTGATGAAATGTCAATTCAGGTATAATAGGACACAGATGGGTGTTTGTGAAAACAGTACAAAGACTAATTAATACAGTTACGTAACTCATGTATTTTATGTTTGTGATGTTTTGTTTCCATCTGTCACTTACAGTATTGTCATATATATGTATCAAGCTGCTGTCAATATACATCGAGAATTTCATTGTGCTCTTGTTGTTTTGTTGATGCAGATTTTTATTAAAATGGAGGGAAATAGCATTAGTCGTGAGGAAAGACAGATTTGCAGACGCTGCTGACGATGTGAAGGTAATTAAATGCAGTACCCATTTTCTAAGGGAGTCAACCCCCGGGATTGAATAATAGTTGTACCTATGTATACATTTGCATCTACATATTAGGCAAAAGAATGGGGTTTCCTGCTGAAAGAAGTATTTGGAGATAGGCTTGGAACTGGCGACTATGGACATCTAACAATAGAGCACACAGCAAAGCTTTTCCGTAGGTTCCGTTCTATCACACAATATTCGAACCAAGGGTTTGAGGCTCTTCACCGCATGCAAAGACAGCTGGACACATTGCAAACAATCACGATGGGAAATCTTTTGGAAAGTCAAGTATGTTATTAACTGTTACTTATTTTCTCAAGCCCTGGTCTATGTACGTACTATTTAAAACACTACGATCTATTTAAAACACGATCTCGAGTGTATTAAATGGCGTAAAAAACTCCAACAACTCACTCCTTATAATTTCAAAATTCAAAATCCGCATACAGTAAAAACCCGCATATAAGAACCATTATAAAATTGAACTTATATCAATTTATGAATTACTTCTAGTTAACTTAGACATAGCTTCAAGTGGTACTGCTGATTCCTTTTTGAAAGTGAGTCATCTAGCTAAAACCAGAAGGGCTCACCAAGTTACAGCTGCTGCCTTATGTATCTTGGAACAGCAAGCATATGATACATATAAAGCTTCTACTCAAGATTGTACTACGACACCCCCTCAAGTATATGTTACAGTCAAATGAATCTGCAATTGTACAAACACTTGTACTACCTACGTCAATTTAGAACTGCAAGGAGAGTCAAAAAGGGTTCCTTGAAGAGCAACTGACAACTGCAGTATTGAACTGTCAATCACAAGTAAGAAATCTGAAACAAACAATAATTCCAGTGTACATGCCTTCCCATTGGGGTATTGTGTACGTAGATTTGCAAGATGCAATAGTTTATTTAGTTTAGTACCCCATATGGAACAATGGACACTGTCAAACAAATATTGGATGTCCTACATAAGTTGTATCCAGACTGTCAAGCATTTTTAAAGAAAAAGTGGAAAGACGTTATATCCTTTGAAGGCTAGGGATGCCCAGTCAAAATACATATAGCATAGTGTAGCGAACGTAGCGGGCATGTTACACACACTGGCATAGACCCATGAATAGTGTAGAGAACGTAGTGGGATGTTACACACACTGGCATAGACCCATAAATAGTGTAGCGAAAGTAGCGGGCATGTAGGTTAGACACACTGGCATAGACCCAGGAATAGTGTAGCAAACATAGCGGGCATGTAGGTTAGACACACTGGCATAGACCCATGAATAGTGTAGCGGACGTAGCGGGCATGTAGGTTAGACACACTGGCATAGACCCAGGAATAGTGTAGCAGATGTAGCAGGCATGTAGGTTAGACACACTGGCATAGACCCAGGAATAGTGTAGCGGATGTAGCAGATATGTAGGTTAGACAGACTGGCATAGACCCATGAATAGTATAGCAAACAAAGCGGGCATGTAGGTTAGACACACTGGCATAGACCCATGAATAGTGTAGCGGACGTAGTGGGCATGTTAGATACTAGAAACACCAAAAACAAGTTGGAGTACAGTAACTTTATTAAAAAAAAATTAAAAAAACACGTTGCATTTTAAGACTCGTGACAGCCATAGGCCTGGGGATGAGTAAAAATTATTTAATCGAGGGAGAGGCTACTAAATGTTGACTGCTATTTCTTTACTTTTCTTTCTTTACTTGAATACTCTTCCAAAAGACAAACCATTGCACAGAAAACTATCCTATCCAATGCTATCCATCTATGCTTGGTATGGATATGAAACACCCTGTCATGTTATCAAAGGAAATTCCAGGAAGGGCTTCTTTAAAGTTCCCATTGAATTCACACTATATATTTTTACAAATCTAATTAGGTCCCTTTAAAATATATCAATCATTTCTAACTAGATTGATCATATTCATTTTGTTGAAAGTAATCAGTAGTATTTATACAGTTTAACCTTGTGCAATGTCGTCTTTTGTAGCATGGACAACTTGAACAACTAGAAGAAGAGTACTTCATTGAAAAAGAGAACTCAACTTAAACGAAGGACGGCGACCATGATGAGACTTGTTTTTGGCTGATTTCTCTATCAAACTTGTTGGAGATGTCCGCAAATTAGAGACATTGAACGGCTCAGTCTCTCATTGACGACTTACCACGAATTCCAGATATTACTGCTACAGGTTGGCTGCATAAAGTGGGACAATCAAGAACTAAATATGCAGTCAAAATGTAAAGAAGGAAATACATCAGCTTTTCGCAACGAATTAAAAAAAAAAGAAAGAAAGTGAGAGATAATGGCGAAGAGAAGCAAAATCATCGAAAAGTTATTAAGAATTGCACACAGTGATAATGAGGATCTCATCAAGGTTCTCTCATCTCTTCCCATTGCATTCCTATATCATGTTTCTTATGTTATTGCCTTTCCTTGTTTCGTGTTCTATTCCATTCCATTGTCTTTTCAATTTCATTCAAATCTTTTCTATTACATTCAATCCCATTTTATCCCATTCCATTACGGTCTATTCTATATTTCAGTCTCATTTTTTTTCCTGTTATTATTATTTTTTGACTGCTTACATTATTGGTATTTCTGTTAATGATTTCAATTTTGATTTATTCATTATTTACTCATTTCCATTTAAGATATGTAAAGACTTAAAAAAGCCATGGCAGATTGGATTTTCATGATGACCCAAACATGAAAACGTTATGGGAAAGCCAAAAAAAAGCCATCCAATGCGTGCATAGTACTTCAATTATACGTTGTGATCCAGCGTAAGTCGATATGTTTGTTTTTTTACGATAAATATTTTGAAGCGCATCTTTTAGACACAACTTTTCTTTTAATTTAGAATAATAAACGTTTGTCTTTAACTCTGGCATCAAAGTAAGAAGCCGTACAACGATCTGAGAGAAAGTGGATTCCTCAAGTTACCCTCAGGACGTCTCTTGAGATATTACAAAAATGCAAATACCACTGCTTCAGGATTTTCCAAAGACCGAATTCAGTGGATGAAAAGTGAGGCGGACACAAATGTGTTGTCCGAATATGGTAGAACTGGTGCTTTCATCTTTGATGAAATGTCAATTCAGGTATAATAGGACACAGATGGGTGTTTGTGAAAACAGTACAAAGACTAATTAATACAGTTACGTAACTCATGTATTTTATGTTTGTGATGTTTTGTTTCCATCTGTCACTTACAGTATTGTCATATATATGTATCAAGCTGCTGTCAATATACATCGAGAATTTCATTGTGCTCTTGTTGTTTTGTTGATGCAGATTTTCTTAAAATGGAGGGAAATAGCATTAGTCGTGAGGGAAGACAGATTTGCAGACGCTGCTGACGATGTGAAGGTAATTAAATGCAGTACCCATTTTCTAAGGGAGTCAACCCCCGGGATTGAATAATAGTTGTACCTATGTATAAATTTGCATCTACATATTAGGCAAAAGAATGGGGTTTCCTGCTGAAAGAAGTATTTGGAGATAGGCTTGGAACTGGCGACTATGGACATCTAACAATAGAGCACACAGCAAAGCTTTTCAGTAGGTTCCGTTCTATCACACAATATTCGAACCAAGGGTTTGAGGCTCTTCACCGCATGCAAAGACAGCTGGACACATTGCAAACAATCACGATGGGAAATCTTTTGGAAAGTCAAGTATGTTATTAACTGTTACTAATTTTCTCAAGCCCTGGTCTATGTACGTACTATTTAAAACACTACGATCTATTTAAAACACGATCTCGAGTGTATTAAATAGCGTAAAAAACTCCAACAACTCACTCCTTATAATTTCAAAATTCAAAATCCGCATACAGTAAAAACCCGCATATAAGAACCATTATAAAATTGAACTTATATCAATTTATGAATTACTTCTAGTTAACTTAGACATAGCTTCAAGTGGTACTGCTGATTCCTTTTTGAAAGTGAGTCATCTAGCTAAAACCAGAAGGGCTCACCAAGTTACAGCTGCTGCCTTATGTATCTTGCAACAGCAAGCATATGATACATATAAAGCTTCTACTCAAGATTGTACTACGACACCCCTTCAAGTATATGTTACAGTCAAATCAATCTGCAATTGTACAAACACATGTACTACCTACGTCAATTTAGAACTGCAAGGAGAGTCAAAAAGGGTTCCTTGAAGAGCAACTGACAACTGCAGTATTGAACTGTCAATCACAAGTAAGAAATCTGAAACAAACAATAATTCCAGTGTACATGCCTTCCCATTGGGGTATTGTGTACGTAGATTTGCAAGATGCAATAGTTTATTTAGTTTAGTACCCCATTTGGAACAATGGACACTGTCAAACAAATATTGGATGTCCTACATAAGTTGCATCCAGACTGTCAAGCATTTTTAAAGAAAAAGTGGAAAGACGTTATATCCTTTGAAGGCTAGGGATGCCCAGTCAAAATACAAAAGATGCACAGAAGAGTGGGCAAGGAAGTGGAAGCTGCGGCATTGGAGTAATAATAGCAGCAAAAGATCTAATGAGCCAGGGAAATAAGGCAGTGAACAAATTTTCATGGACCTTTGCAAACAGCAGACACCACAGAAAAGGAATAATGCTGCAAATTCTAGAATGGGCGCAGTAACACATATTTTTCATCTATATCTATTTATATTTTCTTACCCAATTATCTCAGTCATAATCTAGTCATTCTTATGTTGAATTTATGCTTGTGCGTTATAACTCCAACTGCTTTTAAGGTGACACGCCCGAAAGCAGCGTAGCAGAAGTTACAGGTGACTCGCCCGTGAATCTGCTCTTGGATAACAATTCTGGCATAGACCGATGAATAGTGTAGCGAACGTAGCGGGCATGTTAGAAACACTGGCATACACCCATGGATAGTGTAGAGAACGTAGTGGGCATGTTACACACACTGGCATAGACCCATGAATAGTGTAGCGAACGTAGCGGGCATGTATGTTAGAAACACTGACATACACCCATGAATAGTGTAGCGAACGTAGCGGTCATGTAGGTTAGACACACTGGCATAGACCCTTTAATAGTGTAGCAAACATAGCGGGCATGTAGGTTAGACACACTGGCATAGACACATGAATAGTGTAGTGAACGTAGCGGGCATGTAGGTTAGACACACTGGCATAGACTCAGTAATAGTGTAGCAAACATAGCTGGCATGTATGTTAGTCATACTGGCATCGACACATGAATAGTGTAGCGAACGTAGCGGGCATGTAGGTTAGACACACTGGCATAGACTCAGTAATAGTGTAGCAAACATAGCTGGCATGTATGTTAGTCATACTGGCATCGACACATGAATAGTGTAGCGAACGTAGCGGGCATGTTACACACACTGGCATAGACCCATGAATAGTGTAGCGAAAGTAGCGGGCATGTAGGTTAGACACACTGGCATAGACCCATGAATAGTGTAGCAAACATAGCGGGCATGTAGGTGAGACACACTGGCATAGGCACATGAATAGTGTAGCAAACATAGCGGGCATGTAGGTTAGACACACTGGCATAGGCACATGAATAGTGTAGCGAACGTAGCGGGCATGTTAGAGACACACTAGCATAGACCCATGAATAGTGTAGCGGACGTAGCAGGCATGTAGGTTAGACACACTGGCATAGACCCATGAATAGTGTAGCGGACGTAGCAGGCATGTAGGTTAGACACACTGGCATAGACCCATGAATAGTTTAGCGGACGTAGTGGGCATGTAGGTTAGACACACTGGCATAGACCCATGAATAGTTTAGCGGACGTAGTGGGCATGTAGGTTACACACACTGGCCTAGACCAATGAATAGTGTAGCGGCCGTAGCAGGCATGTAGGTTAGACACACTGGCATAGACCCATGAATAGTGTAGCAAACGTAGCGGGCATGTTAGAAACACTGACATAGACCCATGAATAGTGTAGAGAACGTAGCAGGCATGTAGGTTAGACACACTGGCATAGACCCATGAATAGTGTAGCGGCCGTAGCAGGCATGTAGGTTAGACACACTGGCATAGACCCATGAATAGTGTAGCGGGCGTAGCAGACGAATGCGTTTCATTTTAAGACTTGTGCCGGCCATAGGCCTTGGCACGAGTAAAAATTATTTAATCGAGGGAGAGGCTATTAAATGTTGACTGCTACTTCTTTTTTTTACTTTCTTTACTTAAATACTCCCCGCATTGGTTTTCAATACGTCTCATATTTGCGGAGTAACTAAGCGGGGAGAGAACGAGGGGAAATGGCTGGCCTCCATTAATATATCTATATCTATGATATAGATATCAATCAAACAAATTAACTACGCATATTAATTCATTGTGACCATCAATAGGATAATAACTTAGAGGGCCAGCCACTTCGACTCAAAGAAAGAACTGTTAGAAACAGTCCGGGGGCGGTTTCCAAACTGCAGCCTTAGTTTTGAGCCTGGAGTCAAAACGGACGACATCCAGGCATTTTGGCGTTGGCTTGTGTCGAAATACGACAAAGAGTCGGCCATTAAGGTAGTGGAGACTGTCCACCTTGGACTTCAAAAGGATTCCAACTATTGGATCCTTGAAGAATAGTTATGTCACTCTAATTCAAATTTCACTCGCTATTCAGTACATTCGCTCTTTTACTTCTTGTTGAACGTCCGCGAACTGAACTTAGCATTCTGATATGGCCGCGCAAAACCTAAGGTGAGTGCTCTGATTTTTTTGTACTGCAGGTATTTTTTCCTTTTTTTTCTACAATGAATGAATGAATTGCGAGAACTTGCTAGGTTTTAATGATTCATTTCTGAACCAAGTCTTGATTAGTTATTTTCCTGCTTATATTGATCATATTTGCTCTTTATTATACATTGTAGACACACCTACAAAACAACATTGTTAAAAAGGAGAGGCATCGATACGATGTCAGTGAAAATCTTTTCATAGCGTCAGCATAATGATCAATCCTAACCTGCTCCGCATTGAATACTTGGAGGAAGCAACGTGAAGGTAAGCTTACAAAGTTTTTTTTCGTCCAGTGATTTTAGCTGTGTAAAACTATATATATGGATGCAAAATGTTTCTTGCCCCGCCAGGTAGGGGATGATGATGGACTTGTATTCACGATCAGTTAGAGGAAAGATTTTGAAAACAACTCAAAAACAAATTATGCATGATCATTTGTTGTTCCAGTCATTTAAGTGTTAACTCTTTATGCCCCAAGTGAGCTATATGGCTCATGCTTGTAACTGGCTCCAATTCCCAAGTGAGCCATATGGCTCACCCATCAATTAACTTTTCTAGCCAATTAAAAGTAGTTTTAGAGTCTTGTTTATGCATTTCACAGAACATCAGCCAATAGGAGAAGAGTTAAGAGAGGATGTCACGAAGAATCAAACTTTCTTTGAATTTGAGATGAAGTATTTTTTTTTCCGTTGAGCACCTCGACGCCATGTTATAAACTAAGGTCACTTCAAAAAATTATTTTCCTATGTGCGAAGTGAAATAAACGCTCGAAATTTAAAATTTAGTAAGCAAAAGGAAGATACTTTCATTTTTTATATGTTAGTTCACTTGAATGAACTCAAACTAAATCATGAAAAAACTGAAATTATGTTGTTTCACTCTAAATTAGTACAGTTTGGGTGTACCCTAGTTTGGGTGTGACATTTGATTGCACCATGTCCTTAAATGCTCACCTGTCCACTGTTTGTAAGTCGTCATTCTACCTCCTACGCAATATATTCAGAATCCGCAAGTACCTAACCAAAGAATCTGCTGCTACCATAGTCCATGCCTTTGTGACGTCTAAATTGGACTACTGTAACTCATTGCTGTCTGGCCTGCCTAAATATCAGATACAGAGACTGCAATATGTTCAGAATACTGCAGCCAGAGTGGTATGCCAAGGACGTAAATTTGATCACATTACAAAAATGCCACAGGAACTCCATTGGCTACCAGTACACTACAGAACTACCTTCAAGACGTTACTGGTCGTTTTCAAAGCACTGGACTATTAATTTTAAGATCGAAACTCCAGTACAGGCAATATTCTAAATCGTTGAGATCTGTTTCAAATAAATTATTAAAAGAACCCAGATCACTCACAAAAACGTATGGGGATAAGCATTCTCTAATCTAGCTCCGAGACTTTGTTTACCACATGATTTACGTAGCCTAACTACTGTTAAAAGCTGATATTTAACAAAAATCTGATAGTATACCTTTTCACAAAATGTATGAGTAACGGAACATTATTCTAACGATTACTTTTTTTATATATAAAATTGTATATATTGTGAATTTTAGAAGAAGTTATATCATAATTTTTATAGTTATATAAATCATATTTGCTTTACATTTTTTCCTTACTTATAATTTAAACTTTCATCAGTTGTAAATAGTTAATTATCTTCTTTGTAAAGCGCCTTGAGTACAGGATATGTGCGCTATAGGAATAAAGGTTATTATTGTTATCATTATCACAGCTTGAACTAGACTCTCTCCGGACGTGTATATTTTCAGCTGAAGAGGGCGAAAGCGTGGCTAAAGCAGTTAGTGATAAGCTGACCAACAGCATCAGAATTACGTCTGACAAAGAAAGAAAAGCATTTGCGGACTATATGCTTTCAGAACATCAACAAACCAACTATAAGCTTCTTATAGTTGGATTTAGCCGGCAATTTGCAACTTTAGCGGAGGCAGCTTAAGGCCGATTTACACGGCACGATTGTTGTGTGTGACTTGTAGTATACGACTCAAATGAGATACAAATCGTGCCGTGTAAATGCCCCTACGACTTGCCTACGACTGACGCACACAACCTACAACTGGTAGTAGGATTTTGAGCCAAGGATCAAAACCCTACGACTAGTCGTAGGAAAATGACGTGATTTGTTCCATATTAGGACTGGAACTAGTATTTCGTCCAATCACTCACGATTTTAGGAATGGCGTACACTAATCGTATACGACTAGTCGTGCGCGTGTGAATGATACCTACTACATGTTGTAGGCAAATCGTATACTACAGTCGTAGGTCAAAATCGTATCGTGTAAATCGGCGTTTACAATAGTGAAGCAAGAAAGTATAGCAAGGCAAAGTTTTAGGTTGATCTTCGGTGTAATAACCACAGCTGACGTCATGAGAAAGATAATATAAAAAAAAACATGAGTAATAGACCACAGCTGACGTCACGAGAATGATAGTATAAAAACATGAGTAACAAACCACAACTGGCGTCACGAGAATGATAATATAAAAACATAGGTAATAAAGCATAGGTTTTTGTAAATAAATTTTCATCAGTTCTAATCAGATCTAAATATGTGTTGTTGGTTTCCTTGGTTCAGTTGGTTATCATGGCTCACTTTGTTCTCGTGGTTCAGTTGGTTCTCGTGGTTCAAAATAAATCACAGTGCTTACCCTTGTGAAATTGTGGTATAAGCCATGGATGATTGAGAAAGGACAATGTTAGTGCAAGAAAAGCTATTTCTGATCATTATTATGCTTTATTATATGGCATCAAAATTCTGCGCGCTCTGATTGGCTAATCGGCTCTTGCGAGAGGGCCGTAATTTTCCTGTAACGACCACGGGCAATACAATATTTTGTCTGGACCGGCGTCGTGAAATCATTTTTTTTTTTTCAAATTTGTGTTATGGCAAAAAGCAGGTGAAACGTTTGTACGATCCTGAATTGACCAAAACATTGATAGAATGCGATAAAATAAACAAACAGTAATACAGCAGCAATCGGAAGCCGTTCTCTGATTGGTTGTTTGACCATTCCTGTAGCGAATGTAGCGAGACTAGTACAATGTTTCTGATTGGTTTAAAGTTCTAAGCTGCTCTCTGATTGGTTGTTTACAAGTGCAGATGAAGCTAGCGTTATCTTGCATGTTTTAGCGTCGACTTGGATATTTACTGATTCGTTCTTTCCTTTTGTGATACTTATCTATTCCTTTACCTATTAAGAAAACAACAACAGCGAACATGGCGGTAAGTAGGTTTAACATTTATACTTTGCTTTAGATCTGCTCCGGCTTCAAATGGCTTTCTTTCATTCTCTCTGACATCAAATTCAGATTTATACCGTCTCTGCTTCATGCAGTGCCATGTCATTTACGCTTAGTTTGAAGGATTTATTTGATTTCTTAAAGGCATTAAGGCATAAAGTATCAAACATAAAGTATATTCAAGTGTCGTAGAGGCTCAATTTATTACAAAATCAGAGAAAACAACTGGCTTTTTAAGTGTGACTTTTAGCGAGTTTATATTTAACGCAGTGCTAAAAATAATTTTTCAATATTATCGCCTTCATAACACAATAGATAAGTTATCATTATGATCGCTATTTGAATTTCATTATACGAGTTTTTATTTCTTAAATTTTTTGTAGTTACCGTGGACAGCACAAGGCCAGGGTCATTGCCAAAATTGTAAAGCGAGCTACTCCACTGCATGGAAACCAAAGCTATGCAAGTCATGCAGGTTCGAAATTGGTGGTAGCTATATACCAAAAACAAAAGCCCCAAGACTGGAAAACCCTGTTGGCGCAACGTTGCTGGCAGAATCTGGTGCTGTCCAGATTCTGTCAGTAAAAAAAAGCTTCAGGGACAACAGGGTTGTTGTTGTCAAGGATGGTGACAACTATCTTTGTCACAATGAAACGTGCACACAAATGAGATGGTTAAACAACACAGCAATACTGTCTTTTCCTGTAGCCATACCCAGATGTGCATATCCTCCACTCAACCATTGTCTTCAAGTAATCTCTCCCGTCAACACATCTCAAATTATAAATCAGATCAAGCCACTAAACAACTACTTTCTTCCTTGATGCAAACCCTTCCTGAACAGTTTCCCCATCTGGCTCAAATTTCTTCTGACTGCTATGCTATTCACACTACTGTTTCTACCACTAATCCTACTGGCTTCTCCCATATTGAAAGACAACAAACTGGTTCTTGGCTCTGCTTACAGAAGTCCTGCAACAAAAAATCTGGGAACTCCAAACAACTAAAATCCAAAAAATATGTATACATCAACATGTTCTGTTTTGCCTCCTCCAAGACACCTTTCCATCACTATCCCAGCCATCCACGTCTGCATCTACGTCTGCATCTACGTCTGCATCTACGTCTGCATCTACGTCTGCATCTACATCTGCATCTACATCTGCATCTACATCATCAACCTTGCCAACACCAGACATCCCGAACAGCAGAACTTCGACTATTGACCTTGCTTTAAAAAGAGAAATACCATACCCACTTCCCACTTCCCTCGTCATATCTGTCTACCTGTAGGGCCAATGAAGGAAACTGGCCAAACTGCTTTGTGCTCACACAAACAGTGTGTGAATTATGTGGGGCCATCTTTCTGAACCAAGACTGCATTCAGGCCAAGACCATAAAGATAGTTCCTTCCTAATAACTCAATATGCATGTTTTAAAAGAGTTGTTATAAAGTCAAGTATTGTTTGACAAAAACATGCAAGGCAATGCACCAGGTGTGGCCAATCGAACAAGGTATATATTATAGTGGTATAATTCTTTTAGTGACCTATTTATGTTAAACTATTCCATTATTGTTTTCATTTTGTTTTATATATATGATTGTATAATATACATGGGTGACATATAGGTGATGCAATAGTCTGTAGCTTGCCTGTAACTACTATATTAATATATGGTTTGGGTTTGTAATCTAGAGGAGTTGATAGAAAAGATGTAGAGAAAATATGAATAAATTATCGCCGGTCATACTTTTGGGCTTTGCGCTGTAATATTACATCAACAAGCAGCGATCATATTAATTATAATAATTATGTTTGATATTACATACTAGCTTCATGTCTGCATAAAATTTGTAATTATAAAAACAGTATCCAACAATTCAATTATTTGTCACAGCTTGGATATGATTGGCCTAATTATAGGTTTCTTCATTTATTTATTTATTTTAGGATTGTTGAATATTGGTGATAAAATTCTCATCAGTTTGGAATTTCTCCTGCAGTGGAGAATGTTATTCAAGAGAGGGGTGGCAATAACAATAGCTACTGAAAGTAGCTTTGATGTATGGTTACAATTCAGTGAGGTAAGTTCATCAAGTATTTGTATGTGGTTTCTTTAAAGTTTCTCAAATGTCTACTCTTTTTGATAGATGTACCTATCTAATAACCGTAGCCAGTGCACGCAAAAGGAACGACAAGTAAAAGAAGGAGAGATCACCAACATGGAGTATTACAAGTAGTGTGTGAAACACAATGAGACATGCATGCTCAACCATGAGGGAAGCTTACAGTTTTTGCTATACTTTCGCTTGCTAAAACACAATTAAAAGTATGTTTAATACTCTATAAGCAAATGCATATATATAAGCTTATAAATATATGATTTATGTATGGAGATGAAATAAATTAATGATGAAAATCAGAAAAAATATCATGATACCCTCCTATCTAGTAGAGATTCAAACAACATATTATTTAAATAAGAATATCATCCATCAGGATTGTTGATGTGAAACATTGCCATCAAGTAATTATAGACTCTGGTAAACTAATTGTTTTATATTGCACTTATCCAAAATACATTGTTGTGCTGAAGTCAATCCACACAGAAATTATTATTAAAAACAAATATTTATCTTTGTATTCATCATATTGTGCGCATCTTTGTACGATCCCTTTAGAAACACAACATATGATATTCTCCTTGTGTTGGTGATGGTGATAGTAAGTCCTATATAGTGAAGTTGTTAGACGTTCTCCTTATTGGCCTGCATTTTATATTCTAAAAGAAGACTTTATTGCGCATGTGACAAAGAGGATGGGCAGTGCACTCAAAAGACTTACAACATAGTTAAATGGTAATTAGAACAAAGCTATTTTCTTCCTTGAGATTAGCATAAGTTGTTACATAAGTTTGCAATAGCTGTTGTAATATGCATGCAAATGAAATGCAAATGAGATCTTTTGTGAACCATCTATCCGATCAATACATATACAATAATATTTCATTTGCATTTTACATATAGTCAAACATAAGCTATATCAGCCAGAAGCTGCAATTGTGCAGAAAATATCCAGAAATCTCAATGCAAACTATGAAATTTAGTGACTCTGAGGTTAAGGCTTACTAAACAAAACTCAAAAATTATTTTACTGCTTAGACAATTTGTCTTTACACTGATGATGACATATATCTTAATGTAAATGTAGTCAATCTTCCACACCTATTTCTAATTGTCATTTTTAAATAACCCTGTGATGTAATCAAAATTAAAAGATTGTTTGTTTGTTTGCTTTTTTACAGGAAAGAAACTGGCAGATTGTCTTCCTATCGGGAGAAGAGGAAGGGTGACTAGGACCAAGAATTGATATCTTCCAGAGGTAAAGCTATACGTGAAAACAAAGGCAATGCTGCGAAGATGTCCAAAGCAACTGATGTGATACTAACCACTATTCCAGCACTCCCGAGAATCCACGCCATGAAGACTGTCCAAAGTTTCACATGTGCCCATTAAAGATCCGCTGCCACCTGCTGTTGTCGGTGTTGTTCAGCCAGTTTTAGATCGGCTTGGCAAAGAGTTTCTTGTTGGATGTGAATAGTGTTTCACTCAAAATGCCAACGAGAGTCCACATCATCTCATATGGAGTCTTGCACCAGAGGAGCAATAAACGTCTCATCACGAAACAAGCCTAGGTATTGTACTGAAAACAAGCAAAGAAGAATCAAAGGCCCTATGGCCAACTCGTGGATCGCTGTTACAGGGTTCGTGCTGATGTCAGTAAACAAAATCTAAGGAATTTTCAAGGAGTTTTTAAGGACCAAAAAGTAATTTTTAAGCACTTTTTGCGACAACTTTGATTTTCGAAAATGATGTACAATTTTAACTTAATTCTGGAATTTTTACCCTACTATAGCTAGAATTAAAGAGGTTTTAAGGAGTTTTTGCTGATTTTCTAAAATTCAAGGGCTTTTCAAGTGCCCTTAAAAACGTAAATCAAATCTAAGGAGTTTTCAAGGAGTTTAAGGAGTAGCACGAATCCTGCTGTTACGTAATGATATCAACATTTGCCTCTTCATTTTGGGTCAGTAAATATTTTTCTCAGTTTCTAGTGAAATCAAACATTCTTTTCCGCGCATTTCTGCCATTTGGCGTCTTTTTTGTCAGTTTCTGCCTCGATCACACATTCTTTTTCGCGCATTTCTGTCATTTCACGCCCTTTTCCACACTTTCTGCTGCGATCAAACATTCTTTTCCGCGCATTTCTGCCATTTGACATCTTTTTTTCTCAGCTTCTGCCTTTATCATACATTCTTTTCTGCGCATTTCCAATACATTGACATTGGAGATAAACGGAAACTGAAAATACTTTTTAAAGAAACATTGGTTTTTGAAATGTTCAGCTACTTTGTTTCACTACTAGAGGATTTCCCATCTCACCAGTTTCGTGCCAACTGGCAAAATTTTCAAATGAAGACTTTGGTGAAGAATCTACCAGAAAACCATGCTTTCGCCGTTCACGACTACTTAGAAAATTATTCCTGTCAACATCAGGACCAGGTGATTATAGATAAATAACTGCTTCAGGTAATGGGTTTATTGACTGCACACTGTTACATGCACACCGGAGGGCTTATTTTTTTAGAAGGGCTTACTCATTAATACAAATGGTCGTGAAAGGGAGGGGGTGGGAACCTTGGGGATAGAAAGGGAGATCTAATTATTGTATTGTGTTGCAAATGTTGTATTCTATTATATTGCAGGTACAATCTCTGTACTTTGGTCAAACCCAAGTTTCGATACACGTAACAATTCTACATAGACACACTGGTGCAAATGATGTCGAACCACCTTCAGATGTCATAACTGAACATCTATACGTTATTTCCCCTGATACGAAGCATGACTCGCATTTCGTCCACCACAACAGAGAGCTACTTGCCAGCTATTTCAAGGACATCGGCTGCGAGGTAACAACAAGTGAACTTTATTTAACCGATGTGTGTAACAGCGTTTCAATTGTTAACAAACACGCAACTATTAAAACAAACAAGCATAAAGAAAATAGAACACATATACATTATATATACACAACTTTAGAATTTATCTTTATAAAAAGGTTCATTGCCTAAATTCGATATTTTAGGTCAAGGTGTTGTACGAGTGGACCGTTGGGTGTTCTGCTCAGTACAAGAGCAGGCACTGTATGGGAGACGTTTCTTTTTCTGTTCCAGATTTTGAGTTCTCAACAATAAGAAACTATTTTGAGACATCACACGCAAAGAGGCCCTAAGATGGTGCAGGTGATATATGACTGGATCTTGAGCAAACTTGTTTATTGTTAAAACTCCTTTTAAAATCTTACATTCATACTGTTTTATACTGACCTAGCTTACTGACCTAATATACATTGGCGTTTACAAGAATATTGTCGTTACTTACTTGAGATTGGTTGACTAACTCTAGATATTTGCAACATTCTAGATAATCACTTGTTGTGTCTTCTAAAACAACTAAGTAAAATTAATATAAATTAAACAATGCGAAACTATAAAAATTGTTTTTATGATTAATTCAATAATACTAACGTAAAGATTCTAAATAACAATACAATAGTAATAGTAACGCAACATGTAGAACGTGAATTAAGCACTTGTACTAGATTGATAAAAAACCCGTTAGGCTATATTTATCTGAAACAAATAGTAAACCTAGAAAATGCTTGCCTTGACTATGTTAGATCGTACGAGAACGTTCAATCTAATCCCAAAAATAAGAATACAAAATTATGACAAACTACTTTCATAAGTTTGTATGTCAAACTATGTTTTGCTAAAGTGCAAGACAAGAACATGTACACTAGTGTGTAACGCGTATTCTGCATCATAGAAAGGTCAATCTTAAACTACAAACGATAAACATTATAATACTTATGCAAAATTATGCGAACTATATATATTCAATTTTGCGTCCTTTTACACAGGGGCAAACCTCAAGCACAAGACAGTGTGATATGGCGGTCATAAGGCGGCAGAGCGTTATCCACTTGATGTCCAACAAACATATTCTCTTGATTACTGACAATTTAGCCTTAGTTCATATTATTAATAAGCAAACTTGCAAAGATAAGATACTCATGTATTTTGTTAGGCAGCTTGTTCTTTCCTGCTTACGACACAACATTGTTTTTAAGGCAAAAAATATTCATGGTATCAAAAATAAGCTAGCTAACTCATCATCTCGATTACAGGTACAAACTTTCCAACAGTTGGCTCCAGCAATTATGGACCCTATGCATTCTTTACTGGGCATTCCATATTCAACATTCTATTATACTTGTTGAATCTTGTTAAAAAAGTTTTTGAAATTAAAGTACGGTTGTAAGCTTTGCTTACAGCCATTTACTCCAACTTCTAGTCTTTGTATGTCTACATGTAAGCCCAATAAACAGAGCAAGGACAAAGTAGCACAAAAAAAAAACAAGTCATACGATTTCTCTTTTTTTTTCAATTGTTTTTTTAGTGTCAAAACATAAAACGTATTTTGGCAGATACATAATATGAATACTATTCGGAATACTTCAGTGAAATGAAGTTGGTCGGTTTGGTCTCCCTTCGAGATGAGCACGATGTGATGTCAACAATTTGCAAGAGTTCCAAGGATGAAGGTATCTGTATCAATCTTCATTTTGATTAAAAATATGAACTAATGTTAATATAGCGTTTCAGATTGTCTCATTACAAAGTCAACGTCAACTTAGTCCTAGTTTGAATACTTCAGTTTTTCTAATACTTATGTATGGATTGTCTGATTAATTATAGGTGACAATGAAGTACAATTAGCAACATATGTTCTACAATTTGTATTTGTGAGCTTTGGTGGCTTTAGATTTCCATTCGCACACTGGCCAACTAAAGAAATAGATTCCGCAACGTTGTATCTAATATTCTGGAATGCAGTCAGCTGGCTTTAAGGCTTTCTTTTGTTGTTGTCATGGTGGAGAAACCAATCGCTTGTTCATAAAAGCACAATTTCAACAAAAGGACATCCACGCCGAGAAGTACACGAAAACAAACCTCTAAATGTGCATTTAGCAACAAGAACCTTATCGCTTATAGTATTCCTTCTGTAAATTTTAACTTTGCACTAATACATAATTTTATTTCAAATTCTTTGTTGCAGGCCTAGTAAAAAAAAGTCCCATGGAAACCTGAAGAAAGTCTGCAATATTCAAAGAATTACAGCCATACATTATTGGAAGTCAGGTGCCAGGAAAAAATGCTTGTGAAAACTGCATTCAACGCAGTAATGACATACTTAAGGACAAAACTTGGAGGGGTGTGAAGTTTTTTGTCAAAAACGAAATTGACAGAAGAAACAGATAGAGTGTATACAGTAGAGAGAAAATAGTATATCCGTGAAACATTACTAAATACAAAAAAGAACAACTTTGCTAATTCTATTGTTTATGAAGCACAATTGTTGCTAATTTTATTGTTTCCCTTGTTTATTATAGCAGTCTATTTTGTATTATTTAGTTTTGTACGTCAGATAGAGCTGTTCTCATTAACCATTAAACAAAGTGTTTTAGTTAAAGTGTGATCAACAATTTTGTGGTCAAATAACAATAAAAGACCACAATTTTGATTACTTCCTCATCTTTTTTAAAAATATTTCTTCATCTTTCTCATTTCTAATTAAGCTCTTATACTACACATACATTCTTTTCAGGTTATGGTGTTTTTACACAAAAAAAATTTCAAAAAGGAGACTTCCTCCTCCAAAGAAGGGGCAGGTAGTTTTATGTACTACTTTGCCCATCAACAAAATACCTTTTGGTAAGTTCATACAACTAATTTTTTCTGTTTTCTGTTTAAGTAACAATGCACGTAAGAACTAGGCAGCTCTCTATTGTTTTGCAGCAATAGCAACCTCCCCACATAAGAATGTCTTGGTTTTCAGACTGAAAGTATATCAGCCTATAAGTAACACAATTTAAAAATATAATGTGTAAACTGAACTGAACGCTTCAAGTCTTTATTGAAAACTCATCTTTTTTTACTTAGTCATAACTAATCGGTTAATCTTTATTTTTATTATTATTATTACTCTTTATATACATATTTTTTTATCCATTTATTAGTAGTAGATAAGATAGTAAATAAATATTGTTAAAAGCACAGAGACCGTAGTTATATGCGTTTTTAAGAAATTATTATCATTATCATTATTTTGGTTAGTAAATATCACATCGAATAGATAATATTACAGTAACATCACATTGAGAATCTTAGTTAGTTAACTCTCTTTTTGGAGCACGTTTTTAATGCTGTCAAATTTGTATTATTCATGTCTCATGTGGAATGGCCCATATACACTTTTCCACTGCTGACTTAAGCATACATGGGACACTGGGGACATGTTTTTGAAAACATTATAGAGCGTTCAATTAGCATCAAATTCCCTATAAGTTATACATTTTTTGAAAGCTAAATAACCAATGTTTGCAGGACATGGTCACGTGACCCAATTTGACATTGTTACTCAAAAAAATGTCAGCAAAGCTCAACCAAATTGCCAAAAATCAATAGAGCATGCTAAAACTAAGTCTCTGAAAGTTTGAGCTTTTTTAACCACTAGTTATACATTCTTCTATGTTTTAGAAAAAACAGCTGCTAAAGAGAGAAGCAATAAAAATGGTATTTATAGTTTTCTTTCAATTTTTAGTGTACATTGATAGCAGTAGTACAGCCAACTAAGTTTTATTAATAATCTTATTATTCCTATGATTAAGGATATACAGGACACAATCGGGACGTTTTTTTAAAAAGCTCTTACTGTAACGCATTTAGTTTACATAAATTTCCCTAGAAAGTAGGCATTTTCTGAAAGCTTAAATGATAAAGATTACATACATGTATTTAGTTGAAGTTTTAAATAAAACTCATTGATTTTAGAGACATAGGGCATATAGTGAGAGAGTGTTGTCTTATCGCGAAATGTTTATTTGCAGAAGTGTTAATATGAACGGATCAATTTTTTGACCTTATTATTGTACATATATTGATCTATCAAAAAGTGCCTGGGGTTTGTCCTTTGACGCCTCGTTATTTTTTTATTGATTTTTTAATTACAACCTACATATTTTTCTACTTCTTTGACTTATAGTCACTGAATAAGCAATTTTATTTTATTTCATGTAGTATTTTTGCTCTAATAGTCAGTAAATAATAGTATTATAAAACATTGCTTAACGGTTTTTTTTATTTTTTAAGCTCATTCTAATTTTATTTTAAGGTAGCTGCTAGAAGTTTTATCTATTTTATCTATTTTATATTTACACTTCATAGTTTTTATAAAAACATGCTAATTAGGGTGAAAAAAGGGTAAATTATACACTAGAGAGTGTTTATGGGTTATTGATATCTATATTGCTTGCACTCTACTATTTGCTCTCTAACTAAACAACAAAACTAGCAGGGCACTAACAAAATTTGTATAAAATAAACATGAGCTTTTGAACAAACAAATCCAAAGATTGATATTTTCTTTTGGAACCTTATTTCTAAAGTTTTTTCCTGAGAATAACAATTCTGAATTTTGGCAGATACATAATAAGAATACTATTCGGAATACTTCATTTGATTTTCATTTTACATCCAGAATGATTTACGACTTTCCTTTATTATTCAGATTTTAAATTCCTCTTAGGAATAGTTGAACAAAACAAGGTTGGCAACGCATTCTGGTCGTGGTAGTATACGATGCCATAATGCAAATGGACTATTGTTCAAAAACAGTGAGGTTTTTGATAATGTCACCGCACGATTTGTAAATTGGAAATCAGTTCTTTGACTTTTGTTATTTAATTATTTCGAGTACCGAATTAAACAAACAATAAATAAATAAATAACAAACGGACATGTGGGATAAAAGAGGGAACAAAAAAAACTTTGAAATATCACTTAAATTAAAGGCACTCTATAAGCCCATGTGGCTACTACAATAATTGACCGAATGCTAATATGACCAATTTATGCCGTGAATCAAACTCTGGTTACCACACATATACTTTGTTCTTTTGTGCTAACGAATGTGCTAGCTTGTTAAATCAGTGACATCATTGGATCATTATTTTTTGTTGGTATATATCTATCCTCAATATAACTGGTTGGTTATTTGTTGGTTGTAATTTTATTTTAGGCTATAGTTTTCGAAATTCAAAGGTCTAATTGAGAAAATATTCATACTGCATAACGGACAGACCATTAGAAAAGTGATGGGGGGATGTGGCAAAAGCAAAAATATATATATTTCCGGTTAAAAATAAAAAAAATACAATTTTCACTACTAGAGGATTTCCCATCTCACCAGTTTTGTGCCAACTGGCAAAGTTTTCAAATGAAGACTTTGGTCAAGAATCTACCAGAAAACCACGCTGTCGCCGTTCACGACTACTCAGAAAATTATTCCTGTCAACACCAGGACCAGGTGATTATATATAAATAACTGTTTCAGATAATGGGTTTATTGACTGCACACTGTTACATGCACACCGGAGTGCTTATTTCTTTAGAGGAAGGGCTTACTCTTTAATGCAAATGGTCGTGAAAGGGAGGGGGTGGGAACCTTGGGGATAGAAGGGGAGCTCTAATTATTGTATTGTGTTGCAAATGTTGCAAATTCTATTATATTGCAGGTACAATCTTTGTACTTTGGTCAAACCCAAGTTTCAATACACGTAACCATTCTCCATAGACATACTGGTGCAAATGATGTCGAACCACCTTCAGATGTCATAACTGAACATCTATATGTTATTTCCCCTGATACGAAGCATGACTCGCATTCCGTCCACCACAACAGAGAGCTACTTGCCAGCTATTTCAAGGACATCGGCTGCGAGGTAACAACAAGTGAACTTTATTTAACCGATGTGTGTAACAGCGTTTCAATTGTTAACAAACACGCAACTATTAAAACAAACAAGCATAAAGGAAATAGAACACATATACATTATATATACACAACTTTAGAATTTATCTTTATAAAAAGGTTCATTGCCTAAATTCGATATTTTAGGTGAAGGTGTTGCACGAGTGGACCGATGGGTGTTCTGCTAAGTACAAGAGCAGGCACTGTATGGGAGACGTTTCTTTTTCTGTTCCGGATTTTGAGTTCTCGACAATAAGAAACTATTTCGAGACATCACACGCAAAGGGGCCCCAAGATGGTGCAGGTGATTTATGACTGGATCTTTGTGTGTAACGCGTATTCTGCATCATAGAAAGGTCAATCTTAAACTACAAACGATAAACATTATAATACTTATGCAAAATTATGCGAACTATATATATTTAATTTTGCGTCCTTTTATACCTCAAGCACAAGACAGTGTGATATGGCGGTCATAAGGCGGCAGAGCGTTATCCACTTGATGTCCAACAAACATATTCTCTTGTTTACTGACAATTTAGCCTTAGTTCATATTATTAATAAGCAAACATGCAAACATAAGATACTCATGTATTTTGTTAGGCAGCTTGTTCTTTCCTGCTTACGACACAACATTGTTTTTAAGGCAAAACATATTCCTGGTATCAAAAATAAGCTAGCTGACTCATCATCTCGATTACAGGTACAAACTTTCCAACAGTGGGCTCCAGCAATTATGGACCCTATACCCACTCCAATTCATCCATGTCTGCAGCCTCAGAATTCGAACCTTTCATTCTAAATTTATTATCTAATAGCCTTCAGTCGTCCTCTATTACGACATGGGCATTCTTTACTGGGCATTCCATATTCAACATTCTATTATACTTGTTGAATCTTGTTAAAAAAAAATTTGAAATTAAAGTACGGTTGTAAGCTTTGCTTACAGCCATTTACTCCAACTTCTAGTCTTTGTATGTCTACATGTAAGCCCAATAAACAGAGCAAGGACAAAGTAGCACAAAAAAACAACAAGTCATATGATTTCTCTTTTTTTTTCAATTGTTTTTTGAGTGTCAAAACATAAAACGTATTTTGGCAAATACATAATATGAATACTATTCGGAATACTTCAGTGAAATGAAGTTGGTCGGTTTGGTCTCCCTTCGAGATGAGCACGATGTGATGTCAACAATTTGTAAGAGTTCCAAGGATGAAGGTATCTATATCAATCTTCATTTTGATTAAAAATCTGAACTAATGTTAATATAGCGTTTCAGATCGTCTCATTACAAAGTCAACGTCAACTTACTCCTAGTTTGAATACTTCAGGTTTTCTAATACTTATGTATGGATTGTCAGATTAATTATAGGTGTCAATGAAGTACAATTAGCAACATATGTTCTACAATTTGTATTTGTGAGTTTTGGTGGCTTTAGATTTCCATTCGCACACTGTCCAACTAAAGAAATAGATTCCGCAACGTTGTATCTAATATTCTGGAATGCAGTCAGCTGGCTTTAAGGCTTTCTTTTGTTGTTGTCAAGGTGGAGAATCCAATCGCTCGTTCATAAAAGCACAATTTCAACAAAAGGACATCCGCGCTGAGAAGTACACAAAAACAAACCCCTAAATGTGCATTTAGCAACAAGAACCTTATCGCTTATAGTATTCCTTCTGTAAATTTTAACTTTGCACTAATACATAATTTTATTTCAAATTCTTTGTTGCAGGCCTAGTAAAAAAAAGTCCCATGGAAACCTGAAGAAAAGGCTGCAATATTCAAAGAATTACAGCCATACATTATTGGAAGTCCGGTGCCAGGAAAAATGCTTGTGAAAACTGCATTCAACGCAGTAATGGCATACTTAAGGACAGAACTTGGAGGGGTGTGAAGTTTTTTGTCACAAACGAAATTGACAGAAGAAACAGATAGAGTGCATACAGTAGAGAGAAAATAGTATATCCGTGAAACATTACTAAATACAAAAAAGAACAACTTTGCTAATTCTATTGTTTATGAAGCACAATTGTTGCTAATTTTATTGTTTCCCTTGTTTATTTTAGCACTCTATTTTGTATTATTTAGTTTTGTACGTCAGATAGAGCTGTTCTCATTAACCATTAAACAAAGTGTTTTAGTTAAAGTGTGATCAACAATTTTGTGGTCAAAAAACAATAAAAGACCACAATTTTGATTACTTCCTCATCTTTTTTAACCATATTTCTTCATCTTTCTCATTTCTAATTAAGCTCTTATACTACACATACATTCTTTTCAGGTTATGGTGTTTTTACACAAAAAAACTTTCAAAAAGGAGACTTCCTCCTGGAATATAGAGGGGTAAAGCTGACTGCTTTGGAGGCAGAAAAAAAAAAAGAAAAAAAATACAACAAAGAAGGGGCAGGTAGTTTTATGTACTACTTTGCCCATCAACAAAATACCTTTTGGTAAGTTCGTACAACTAATTTTTTCTGTTTAAGTAACAATGCGCATAAGAACTAGGCAGCTCTCTATTGTTCTGCAGGAATAGCAACCTCCCCACATAAGAATGTCTTGGTTTTCAGACTGAAAGTATATCAGCCTATAAGTAACACAATTTAAAAATATGTGTAAACTGAACTGAACGCTTCAAGTCTTTTTTGAAAACTCATCTTTTTTTACTTAGTCATAACTAATCGGTAAATCTTTATTTTTATTATTATTACTATTTATATACATATTTTTTTATCCATTTATTAGTGGTAGATAAGATAGTAGATAAATATTGTTAGAAGCATAGAGACCGTAGTTATATGCGTTTTTAAGAAATTATTATCATTATCATTATTATTATTAAAAACTTTGTTTTGGAACAAAGTTTCTTTTGTACTAAAATATCTTGTCCAATCATAAGCCTCAAAACAATAGCCAAAAGACATTTACAATTCGATATGTTCCCCACATAGAAATTTTGATATATACAGGCTCAGGAAATCTTAGATGAAAAGGGAACCAGATATCAAATAAAATATTAAAAGATCCGCTTAGTTTTGAAATTGTGGCAGATTTTCATGTTTTCACCAATGAGATGGACGAATTAGACAATACACAATTACCACCTTTCTCCATTGCCATTTGCCTGCCTAGTTTATACTAGGACCATTACTTAATATTGTTGTTATTGTTATAATACATTTATTACTTAATAATTTGCAATTCATAATTATACCAATTGTAAACGACTTATTCATTACACAGCATTGATGCTACACATGGAGAGGGCCTTGGCCGACTGGTAAACGATATGCCACAGGCCAAGGGTAACATGAAAAAAAGAGAGGTGGTCGACAATGTCTACCTCTGCTTGTTTGCCAGAACCGAGATACATCCAAACACGGAGCTAAGATATGACTATGGTGTTGCGGATCTTCCCTGAAGGAAAAAAGGTAATTTGATTTTCATCATATAGACAAAAAATGAATGCTAGTGTTTCACAGGGGTTCATCAAGTACTTTTTATTGTTTCAAGGTGTTTGAAACAGGAAATATGAGTTTTTTGATATGGCTTCTCAACCAAATTAATAGGTGAGTGCTAACAAATTAAATTTGATGATATTTAACATGTTTTTGAAGCAAACTTGACATTCTTCTTCTTCTTCTTCCAGACTGCCCCGTCTCTTTCTATCAGAAAATCCTTACGGGGGGTCTTAAAAAAAAAATAAAATAAAATAAATAAATAAATAAAATGTCAAATTGTGTTCTCTATAGCTTTCTTGAATGCATTTATGGTTTTTTGAACAATGTCCTCTGGTAAAGTGTTCCATTCTCTTATAGTTTTAGGAAAATAAGAAAATCGGTGATAGTCTGTTCTCGAAGGTGGTATTTTTAAAGCTAGAGTATTCGTGTGTCTGCTTCTTCGCTGCATTGTTACCAGTGTAGGAAAACCATCATTCGTAATAAAGCCCTTGAGTAGTTTATACATCATGACAAGTCGAAGAATCTTTCTTCTGTGATCGAGAGATTTCCATCCAAGTTGTTGTAGCATATCTGTAACACTAGATGTTCTGCGGTAGTCTCTACACACGTAGCGTGCTGCGCGTCGTTGTACCATTTCGATGTTATATATATATTAGCCTTTGTGTAGGGATCCCAGACTGTGGCTGAGTACTCAAGTAATGGTCTTACTAGGCCAAAATAAGCTTGGGTCTTTATCTGTTTTGAGTTGACTTGTAGGTTGCGTCTAAGAAAGGCGAGAGAATTGTTTGCCTTTTTGATGATGTTGTTGATATGAGTGTTCCAACTTAGGTTTGAAGAGATAGTAACACCTAGGTACTTTGAGCTATCTACGGTACGTAAGGTATGGCCATGTAAGATGTAGTCTTGCGTGTTAGGTTGTCGCTTTCGACCAACATGAATGACTTCACATTTTTCCGCATTAAATTCCATATCCCATAATTTCGCCCCTTCAGCAAGTTTGTCACTTTGGAGAACATCAGTATCTATGTCAGCTTTTATAGTTAGGTAGGCAATAGTGTCATCTGCAAATAATCTTATCTTTGACAGTATGTTCTTAGGGAGATCATTTATATAAAGCAGGAAGAGGCACGGACCAACCACAGAGCCTTGCGGCACTCCAGACAAAACATCTACCTCGTTGGACGAAACACCATTTAGTACAACTTTCTGTGTTCGGTTGGTCATTTGGTTGATTCTTGGCAGTATATAATGGCTTAAATCCACACAGCTTTTCTGTTTTTATGTGGATACTTTAGAGTATACCGCCTATCGCTTTTGGCGATTACAGCCTTTTTTGAAATAGGTGTATGCCAATGCTCAAAATAGCCTGCATCATAATATGGGCCATTCCATTGTGAGGGACATTACATTCACAAACCTAAATAAGCTTGTGTTTTATCTTACAATTTATTTCACTTAAATTAAAGGCACTCTATAAGCCCATGTGGCTACTACAATAATTGACCGAATGCTAATATGACCAATTTATGCTGTGAATCAAACTCTGGTTACCACACATATACTTTGTTCTTTTGTGCTAACGAATGTGCTAGCTTGTTGAATCAGTGACATCATTGGATCATTATTTTTTGTTGGTATATATCTATCCTCAATATAACTGGTTGGTTATTTGTTGGTTGTAATCTTATTTTGGGCTATAGTTTTCGAAATTCAAAGGTCTAATTGAGAAAATATTCATACTGCAAAACGGACAGACCATTAGAAAAGTGATGGGGGGATGTGGCAAAAGCAAAAATATATATATTATATATTTCCGGTAAAAAATTTAAAAAAATACAATTTTCTTCACACTTGGCGAAAAAAAAAATCAGCAACCGTAATTATGGGTGAGGCCAATTATTCGTATTAACCTTTTTCAAAAGAACTTCAGACATTATACTAAAATTGCTCAGACTGTATATTACATTAATATATATGCCTTCACCAAAGAATTTATACATTGCAACTATTTTCATATTTATTTGAATTTAGATAACGATTTAAATAATTTAAATAATGATGGTTTATGGTTTCAGTTGTGCAACATGGGAGAGCCTTTTTACGACGGCTTATTGATTTGACCCTGGGAATAGCTGCGCCAAACCACTTGATACGCATTAATCACAAAGTCAAGGAAGATCTAAAGCTTTGGCTTTCATTTCTCAAAGAATTCAAAGGCACTACCTTTTTCCTTGATGGCATTTGGCTTTCCTTAGATAATCTTAAATTATAATTATGTGATCGTTTCTTTAATAATTTTTGGCATTAAGGCAGATATATTTTTCAAAAATTAAAAATCATCTAAAAAATTCAATATGAATTTATGAATAATTCATGAACTCAAATATTGGCATTATAAGTTATTAAGTTATCAGTTTTTGAAATAATTCCAGTCACAGTAACTGAGGAACCAGTCGAGTCCTATGAGTTAGTTGGCGCACTGAAGCCTAGTAAGGACGCTGAAGTAAAGACAAGCCCTCTTCCAATCACAGTGGCTGAAGAATCAGTTGAGTCCTATGAGTTAGGGTTATCAGATGCCCAGATTAGGATACTAGGTCGTTGGCAGTCTAATGCCTTCACCAAATATATTCGTATTCCATCTATGAACAACTGAGCCCAGGGGGATAGCTCAGGCTGATTTACAGGGGTGATTGGTCTGCTATTTTCTCTTGACTCATACTTAGTTCATATCATCTTATTTTGATACTACATGGGTTGTTAGCTGGTGTATTACTCTTGGATATTTCAAGTTTGTTTCTCAATCTTATGGGAGTTTACACACAAAGCCCATCATGTTGATGTGTTTAAATGCATACTATTTATGATTTAGTGTTTTTGGGAGCTGCAATCTTGACAAAAACTAAGTGACACAACTCTGTCACACATGTAATTTCACGTTCAATATTCTTTTGTTTCCCTCCTATCATATCAATGTTGAGTTTCCCTTTCGTCTCAGTCCAAAACAACATTGATGAGGGGGAGGGGAGAAGGGAAATTGCGTTAGAATGTACATTTTCGTTAGTTATTGCCAAGATTGTCTATATACACGCGTGAATGGGAGTGCTATATTTTGAATCGAAAAAAAGGGAAAACATTATTTTTTCAAAGTCAGTGAGACTGGGAATAGTAGGGTACGCTCTTATACGTCATATGTTCTAATTTTGAATTAAACTGATTCCAGAACAACAAGTTATTGTATTGTGATGTCAGTCATTCTATGCAATCGTAATGGTGACTGGAAGACGACTCAGAGCGGAAATGAAAAGTTATATTTTATTTTTACTTCAAAACCTAGATGAAAAACCAAGTACTATAGCTTAAAGAATCAATATCTCTAATGCGACTGTTTACAGATACAAAAAACTTAAAGGTGGAAAAAAGAAAGGAAAAGGTGGAAGGCCTCGTCTCCTGAGCGGAAGAACACAAAGACGGATAGCATTCTGTGTAAAGAAACTACGCTTAGACAATGGCAACTTCTCTTCGAAAGCACTCATGAGACGAATCGGACTTACCAAGGAGATTGCACCGCGTACATTCCATTTGTATTTAAACCAACATGATTGTTTGTCGAAGTGCCAGAAAAAAGGGTGTACTCACTGAAAAAGATCTCATTAAAAGACAACGCTTTGCCCGTGCCATGAAAAAGGACTATGAAGATGTGTGGACCAAGGAGATAAATTTCTATCTAGGTGTTAGTTTGGTCTACAAAAAAAAACCTGTTCGATCAAGCTAGATGTCCGCATGGAAGGATCTGGAGACAGAAAAGTGAAGGTCTTCAACCTGGATGTACAGCCAAGGGACGCAAGGAGGGGAGTGACAGAAAAATAGTCAAGCTTAATGTGGCTATCAGTTTCAAAAAGGTGTTATCGATTGTGAGCAATACGAACACATGGATGGTGTCACGAAATTCCTTCGTTTATAAGCATATAAGTTTATTTCGTATTGTCCTGTTTGTTATTGTTTTTCCTTTATAGTTAAATTAAGTCTCTTTCCCGTGTGTTTCGATATGTAGTTTCCGTTTCACTGGTATTTTAGGTTATGTAACTCTTTTTGTATCAATGCAATCTTATGTAACACTTTTGTATTAACGAAATCTGATTGTATTATTGTAAAGAAAGCATAATATAAGTAGTTTGGAGCAAGCAGAACGGAAAACACACTTCAACCAGAGTTATACGAGAGAGTGAGACGAAAGCTCAACGAAGTCGTCAGGGACGTATACCACAAAGTAAGAAGAAAGAAGTTCAAATCTAAATACTCACTTTAGAAGAGACTAAGTCAAGATACCGTGGAACCCATCCATAAAAGTTACAAGTTTACGTGTCCTGGAGTCAATGATCTACACAACAAGTACGAATAAGAGGTATTCGTCAACGTGTAGGAGCTCAGTTTTTACTCTACAAGTGAAAAGAAGTGAAGAACATTTCGAATACTAGAAGTACTGTCTGCGAGTAAACAAGACAAACCTATTACTACACTGAATAAAAGGCCTACTACTAGAGAAAAGCACTAAACACTGCAGTGAATGATAAGTATCTGCTTGCCGTATTATTGTATTCGTTAGTTAAAGTGAATGTAATGAACAAAGAAACTGAACTGAAAGAAAAAAAACTGATCGTTAGTAGAACCACTTTTGTATTGTTAGCTCAAGCGGCTGTAAACATTAAAAATTTAGCTTATTTAATATCTAGTTTATACGTAGCTTTACAAGCTTTAATTAGTACGTTATCATTTCAGTTGGTGAATGATTTATTTCTTATTGGTAAGCCTTAAGCTGCCACTAGTGTCGGTTATATTATATATTAGTAAATTATACGATAATATTAAGTTTAGTCATATACTAGCTTATGTTTTTTTCATAGATTTGTGTCTAGTTATAGAATATAATTATTTAAATAAAGCTAATTTCAGAAGTGGAGAAAAAAGCGTGGTTGTTTTGGGGTTGGGGCGCAAGGGACCCACCGGTGACAAAGGCACTGTAACAGATGGGAAGTTTTTTAGTAAAGGACATTGACACACTCAAAACTACTCTGGAGTAAGACCTTCAGTGCGTAGCTAAATGGTGCTCCGTAAACGAACTTCTCATCAATCCTATTAAAGACAAGCCTGTATTTAAGGATACTCGGCAGATGATTCACAGAATTCGTGCAGCTTGAAACTTTCCTTCCTTGGTAAGCAGATTTTACCTGTAACAAGTGACAAGGATTTGGGCGATACAATTGATTCTTACCTTAATTATGTCATCGTTAAATTAGAAATTAAAAATTTTTAAATCAGAGATAGCTGAAGAACTTGACAATGAAGTGGTCAATGCAGGGGTCGTGGAGTAGTAGGGGCTGGACAGCGAGAAATAGCCTAGTGACTGTTATCTCAATAGATACCGGACAAGTACTCAATGTTGTGTACCTAACTAATAATTGTAGCCAGTGCAAGCAAAAGGAACGACAAGTAAAAGGAGAGATCACACACATGGAGTATAACAAGTGGTCTGTGAAACACAATGAGACACGCATGCTCAACCATGAGGGAAGCTCACAGGTTTGTTATACTTTTGCTTGCTACAGTACAATGAAAAGTATATACAGTAAACATTATGATCAGAGCAAGAGTTTATTGATACTCTAAATTAACGATTATGAATCTCATTTTCCACATTGCGGTAATATTGCTATTATTAATACTAATGCTATTATTCTGCGATATCAATCTTTGTTTTTGAGGTAAACCAAAATCATCTCCTTCGTGGTTCCCTGTACCGTCTTGAAATGTAACCTAACCTTTACATTGAATCTAGAGTGCCGTTGAGATTGCAATAATAGAGAGGTGTGAGCCATTGTTTAATGTGACTAAAGATTGTCACTTTCATTCCATTTGAAGGCTACGTTTCATTTCGTGACCTGAGCAGACTCGTACCAAGTCGTTACTCTTTTTTTAGGAGCTTCGCTTTCTGAATTTATTATTCCTTTAATGCAAGCCGTTAAAGAGAGCCAGAGAAGGAAAAACATTTCCTGTCCAAACCTATTTTGCCAGGAAGATTACTACACAAGTAAACTGACAACGTACGCATTTGGAATCCACTGCGGTGAGCCCAACAAAGGAACAGTCTACGTTTTCCCAGAAACCGTTGCACTGAAACATCCTGATACTTTATTACTAGTCTACAATTAACATGGATTGAAATGGAACAACAGCATTTCAAGTGTTACTCCGCACGGCTCAGGACAAAATACAAAGACCAAAGGAAAGACATTAATGGTGCGCCTTGCCACTTCAGCGAAATGGTTCACTTCAACTTTGGTATTGGGGAACGCATTGATCCAGCTGATAACAGATTAAAAACATTCCGTCATCCCGGTAAAATATGGATGAGAAGATATTTGAATACTAAAGAAGTTTCAACTCTCTTAGATCTGAGGTCCAGCGAGGACGAAGACAAACTCGACAGGGGATCTTTACGAACTCTAAATAACAGGCCAATCAAATTTTTTGATAAAAAGCGAAAAGATCTTCAAAGTCTGTGCAAATACCTCAGTCCTGATGGCAAAGCATATTACAGTGACATAATCACAATTTAAATGTTAGTTCTTCGAATGTCTTCGCAGTTTATAATGAGTGTAATTCTGCTATCGGTTTGACATATTTTTATATATTATATTCTATCTTAACAGGCATCTTTTTTTAAATAGAGATAACATTTTGTTACTAAATGATTGTTGTTTTTTACCTGGTAATTAATTGGGAGGATTATGGGCATAAACTATCCTCTAAACTATTATTAGCTACGTCAATGTTTTTAAATAAACAAGTGTAGTAACTAACTCTAGGCAGATAATATAGCAATAGAGTTTATGTTTGCAAAATATATTTTTTGCTCGACTCAGGTTCATTTTAGCCCTAACGCGGCGCGAGTTAAAATGTCTAGCTATTACCATGGGCCACGCAGACAACTGTAAAGTGCAGTTCACACTAGCATAGCGCTAGTTTTTTATCTCTTAAGAGAAATGTCGGTTGATTTGCATGGTCATTCCCATGGGCCGTGCGAACAGTTGTAAGCTGCAGTTCACAGACATAAATATTTAGATGCGCCTATTTTGGCGTTCGTAAAGGCTGTATTTGCTATTGTGAAAGAAGGCAGAGAAAGAGATGGATCAACGAAGAACCAGTTTTGAATATAGCTTTGATACATAGAAGCATGTTAGGCAACCACTTCGACTGCCACAAGCGAAATGCCAAAGACCAAGAAACAAAAGGAAAACTGTACCAACAGCAAGAAAAAAAAAACGTATTTGGACATTCAAAGAATCAACTTATGTTGTTATAAATATGGTAAAGCCTTACTTAAACCGTAATCACCATGTTTATTTTGACAATTTATTTTCCAGTACACGATTACTTGAACATCTTGAGGTTCAAGACACATAGGCGGCATGTAGTACAGTGGGATGTAATTACTAAAACTTGCCACCATGTGCAAACGACAAGCTCAAACAAAGGGACGTTGTTTGAGCTCAATAAGGCAAAATTGCCTTTACTAAATAACACGACAAGCGAGATGTGTCCTTTCTGTAACCAAACATCTCTCCTGATGAACCATCGAAAAGCGTTCAGCCAAAGAAACATGGAGTTAACATTGAGCTTGAAAAGCCCTGAGTTTCTGATGTTTACTCTGCAAATATGGGGCCATTATGGGCCATTATGGAACAAGCTACCACAATCCTTGAAAAACACTATATCTTTAATTTCATTCAAGAAGAACTTGAAAACATATTTATTTAAGAAATCATATTTTTAAGTTTATATTTTTTATTATATATTCATGTTTATAAATTATCTAAATTTTAAGCTCTCATAAGTATATTTGCTTCTTTTATAATTATTTAGACTATTTCATTTCATTATATATTATTAGCATTGTAAATTATTGATAATTTGTATTTTATAATATATATATATCTTAGCTTTGTAAAGCGCCTAGAACAAGTAGTGATATAGACGCTATAGAAATAAAATTTATTATTATTATCATTCATCTTGCTGATCAACTTCGGCCGTTTAACCTTGTTGTTCCAAATAATATTTTTGAAATTAGTTTAACTCCACGAATAAAATAGAAATCTACAAATCTGAGCTCATTGAACTCTTAACCATTACTACTAATGGTCAGAATTTTCAATTTGATGGCAACCCATATAAACAGATTGATGGAGTTGGCCATGGTTTCCCTTTATGTATGATGCTGAAGAACAGTTCCAGCTTGAAGGTAAAATGCATCTGTTCCATGTGCGTTGTTTTGATGATACTTTGACCACCATATTAGTAAAGGTAGCTAGCTGCAGAAAATTTTGAAATACATTAAAAGAGCGCTACCAATCGATTGATTTGACTATGGCAATGCCGTTAGATAAATATTGGTATTAAAGGTAGGGAGTTGTTTCTAAGTATTTTGTCAATAAAACACATCATTTATCATTATATCATTATATCGATCACCTAAAATGAAAGTATGAGAAGCAATTTTTATTTCATGATGGAATTATTTTTGTAAATTTGATTTTAATCGTTTTTCTACTTGCAGAGAAACTAAAAAAGACGGTAGGACAGAACGCTATACAATCGAAACAAACCATCAGCTACAACTAGAGTTACTGTCAATTAAAAGTAGTCACGACAAACTTCAATGTGAGTGACAGAACATAGACTTTATGTATTAATTCTTCATATGTAGCAATTAGTTTGTTTTAATTTATTTTCATTCCTAGTTGTTCTATACCCTATAAACACCATTTTTGCCACAAATTGTCAGACGATTGTGATAGGGGAGGCATCTTCTAAAAACTCTTTGCGGTCCTCAAAAGAACCTGTGGAGACCGTGGAGGAAGGCCTAGCAGAAGACGAAAAGGAAAAACTTAATGCAGGTCTTTTTTAGCAGATTATCCAAAACAACTATAGTTGTTTGTAATCAGTTGGTTGGCTTTTGTTATCGTATATCCATTTTTCTGGAATTATGGAACAATATCCCTGAAGAAATTAAGCAAGCAGAAACGATAGCTACATTCAAAACCAATCAGAAGTGATTGCAGTTATTAACTGAGTGATCGCAAAGCGGAAATCTTTTTTATGACTCTCAAGCATTTTTATTCATCCCTATAAGCATATGCCTATACGTGTTCTACTGAAAAAAACACAGTGGATACATTTTCTATTTCTTTTACAAACTATAAAAAAAAACAAAGGCGTGAAAGTAAGTGCACATGTGCTCTGTACTCTGATAAAGCATTATTTCTACTCACATTTAGCTAATCCTTGGCTTTATTTCTTGTAACTACACAGAATTAGAAAAGAAAACAGGTAACAACATGCTGACTTGAAGAACAGAAGCAAGAGCAAAGGAGTCGTCAAATGGCCTTGGAAAATCCATTGCGGAATCTGTAAAGCCAACATACAACTAAGATACGATAGTAATGTTAATGGACCCATCTCTTTTTGCGACAGATGTAAATTTCAACTGTATAAACTGCTAGCTTACTCTATATATCGTGAGATAATTTTGAATATTTTTGATTATGTAAATGATCATAATACCAATTAGTATATCCATGTGTTTAATCAATTATCCGTATGTAAATAGTTGTCAATTATCGTGTCGTTTTGCCGTATCGTATGTCATATTTTAGTCTAACAAATTATCGTCAACATAACAACATCACTTGCTATATGGTTAATTGTACAAGAGTTATAAAGGAGAAAAGAGGTATGATTTCTTTATTATTCATAGACCTATATTAATTGATTGGAAATAGATTCATATTGCATGACTGATAGCATATTCCATACCTATACATTATTGATTCGACTTGAACTTATGATTATATACATTAGATTGTTGTAACTGTTATTGATATTACTCGATGTAACTTGTAACTTAGTGCGCTTCCCATTACCTTAATTTGCAGTCTTAGTAATACCTTATCCTTAGAAAGAGGCGAAACAAGGGGCGTAAACGCACGATTGCGTCCCCAGCCGCTACAGTAAAACTCTTAGTCTGGACAAGCGTAAATGGCAGAGCGAAAAAATTACCGAAAAGGGTCTCCAGTTCAAAGACAAACTTTTAGATCGAGAATATCGTTGCGCATTGCGTGAATGGCGCAAACAGGCTAATAAGCTTAGAAGCATTGTCACAGACCACGATGATATCGAAGCCATTCACCACGAGCGATCATTCTTAAAGACCCGCTTCGACATCGATGTATCAACCTTTGGAGACAATTCTCGTCTAAACGTAACGACTCAGCAATTCAATCAACTAGATAAAGAACACAGCAAGGTGTTGAAGTTAGCAAATGAACAAATTATCGAGCTTAAAAACAATGATGATCAAAGGTCGCAGGCAATGTCAAAGTCATTCAAGTCTAGCCTAAATGGTTACAAATCGAATCCATCTAAAATTCAAATAGCCCAAGAAGCTTCACGGCTAGAAGCAACAATTAAGTTAGCTGATATAGAATCACAGAAGAAGGCTGAGCTAAGAAAGTCAGAAGACGATTTTGAAAGATTAGAACTTACGAAAAGCTATGAAATAAAACAAGCTCAACTTGACGCAATGCTTAAAGTAGAAAACGAAGACATGCAATTTTGCCAGAAAAAATTGCTCATTTTCCAAATTGAACGAATATCTTGAAACACAGGTCAAGTCTGTGGTAGAATTACCTGTCAAGATAAACATCCGCTGACGATAACGAGACCGAGTTCAGATCACAAGCCGCGAACTTTGTGCGACAAGACTTTTACGTTGATGATGGACGGAAATTTGTCAAAACAGTTGAAGAAGCCAATAAGCTCATCACAACGACAAGGGCCTTGTGCAAGAGGGTAGGGTTAAACCTTCACAAATTTACAAGTAACAACAAGGAGGTCAACTCTACCAAGAGAGCAGAGAGCAAAGAACATTCAAAAAATGGACCTTGAATGCAATAAGCTACCGAACGAAAGATTTTTTTCATTTTTTTAATGATATCCTTAAGCATTGTGATCGGAGGGTAACAGGAAAAAAAAATGTAACTGGTGGTTTGGCAAGAAGTAATGACTTTGCAACTACAAATTATCATCTTTCAGCCGATCATGTTAAAAAGGAAAGTCCACTTTTTATGGGACTTGTATATATATCATCATCCTTACACCGCACACTGCCCAGCACAACCAGCTTGTTTATCACTACTGATGATAGCGGTTAACGCCAAAATATGTATGAAATTGGAAAAAAAAAAACACTTGTACTATTTCTACAATTTATGTTCTTGTTTTATAACAAATCTTCATAAAAAAAAAATAATAATAATATACTGTATATAGTAATATATATACTGATAATATACTTATATAGTAATAATTTGTTGTAGTAAACAAACTATTTCAGTGTTTCAACAACTGTTTCAATACATAAATAGATTTTGAACCCGAGGTTCCTGCCAAAAAGAAACCACATCTTGATCAAAGCATTCAGAAAACATGCATCATTTGCAATATCAAAAGCTCCATCGTAGACCTTAGTAAACCTAAAGATTTGGAGTCTTGGAGAACGCTTTTAAATGTTGCAGAAGTCCATCAATTTACAGCTATTACATCACTTTATAGCCATGTTGATATACCAGAAGAAGTGTGGTATCATTTGGATTGTAGAAAGAAATTTACTCATAAAAAATAAATCCAACGTCTAATTCAAAGTCAGACATCAAGTCAAGATGAGCACAAAGAACAACAACCCACTTCGCCTATCAAATCAATCAAACAGTTTCGAGAGATTTAGATAAAAAAATACAGTTGTATCGTCCAAAGCCAATTAATGAATATAGAAAAAGACACAATGTTAGAACTTTTGCTTTTCTGGAAGAGGAGAATGACAATTGACTTTCCAAGGTTAAGAAATCTTGTATGACGAAGCTGAAACTTACGCTAGAAGTGACCAACATTGACAGAGCTCATTGTCTGGGAAAAGCAAGATTGAATATAAAACCGTGCAATTATTGTCCGCCTTCAGGCGCTCAGACATAAAATTTTTAAGAAACATGCAATTTGAAGGTAACACATTTCTATGTTAATGAGGATTTGCCTAAAAACCTTTTCTCGCTAGCCAAACACATAGACAAAGTTAAATCTTCCAGGACTATTGACGGGAATTCTTTGGTGAACAGTCGCGATGATGAAAAAGTGTTGAGAATTGCTTCATCTGCAGACTTTACCAAGTTCAAGTTTGACAATAGCCATTTTGATATTTCCAAAAAAGTGCTAACCCATATGCAATATTTACTCTAATCTAAATTCTCTATTGACTTCATATATTTTCTTATTATATAGTTAGTGCTTCTCTAAATTCAAGGGCAGGCGATAGGGCAATTGAGGTAGCAGTACCTGGTCTCTGCAGCACAATACCCAGCAATATTAGAGCAATAAGTAATCTTAATATTTTTAAAGCAACAATGTCTTCTCTTTTAAGTAAGGCATTTGCCTGTTACAAGTATAGATACTTCATTATTACTATTATATTTCAAGCTGAATGACTATCGATACTTTAAAAACTTTTAGAATTTTTTATACATTATATATAGAAGGTTTTGTAGGTTTTTTATTATTTGTTTTTTTTTTGTTGAATAACAATTGTAAATTTACTAATTTCCAAAATATTGTATATACTTTTAAGTTTAGTAAATAGTGTAAGCTGGATTTGATCATATGTTAATTTGCGACTAATAAGTAATAAATTATTGTAATCATTAATTCCATGGTAAAATCAATCGATGGGTGTTTCTCATCTGGTGTGTATAAAAATATTTTGCAGCTACCTCATCCCTCATGATGGGTATTATCATCAAAATAACAGTTACGGAACGGAGCCATTTTGCCTTGAAGCTGGAACTGTTCTTCAACGTTACACATAAATGCCTTGGACATACATGGACCCAAAGGAGAAACCATGACGACTCCCTCAATCTGTTCATATGGGAAACCAATCAAATTAAATGTGCTGGCCACTAGTAGAGATGGGAAAGAGTTCAATGAGCTCGGATTTGTAAATGTTCATTTCATTCGTGGAGTTAAACCAGTCATTGACTAGGCCTTATCAGCTATCAAGCAGATGATTTCATCTAGCGCCACGTTAGTACAGGCAGAATGTTACCTCATAGGGCACAATCATGTCATTCTTCCTCAAATGACTTGCCCGAAATTTCATTGGCTATTTTGAGTGTGTCTTATTGCATGTTCGCTAACTGATGATGGTTTAAGTTTTCCTTCTAGCCACTTTCTGAGGTCATAGTTGTAGGTCTTACAAGCCGGCAAGATGGGTTGCATAGACATAAGCTTTTCATATGCTTAAGGTAATCCATGTAAGTGAGGACGCCTAGAGGCATTTCAACACAAAGAATCCAGAATAGGTCGACGCAAAATCCTAGGTATTGCAGACTCAACATGTTTCTCTTTTTCCAAGAGTGGATGGTAGATTTTTTGGAGGACATCATCTTTTATTGTGTCTTTCAGTGCCACATTCCCTGAATTTAGAGCAATCGTTGATGGTAGCCTCAGTTAGCAGCTTAATATTGTGGTATTTATCCATGAACACTACTCCCATCCCTTTGTCAGGTGTTGTTACCATGACGTCATCCCGTCGTTTAAGACATTTAACAGCGTTCAATAGGGTCTTAGGTGATTGTTGACCTTTCATCTGAACATAGTTGATCGAAATAAATCGCAAGGTACTGGCAGCTAGTTCATTTAGATCATCGGATAGTTTTGGCTCAAGAATCCACTGAGCCTTTTCAGATAACTTTAATGTCAAGGGACGAACATTTTACAGAAAGACTGCATCTTACCAAGGGCATTCTACAGGGTTATCGAAGAACGTCAATGTGTAGGAAGAGACATTGAGTATATGTTTATGAACGTTGATAGTTTTATACATCAAATTAGAGATTTGATTCACATTGTCTGACATATCTTGTTGGTATTGTTTCTTGAAGTTTCGCTATGCATCTGAAGATACCTAAGTAAAGAAAAGCACTATGTGTACAACAAATTTCCTCTTAGGTATTGGGCATCTGTTTTTTAAGTGCTCCATTCTATTGACGTTTCAACGTATTTCCTTGGCAATGACGGTTTCACTATAGACCGCTTTCATGTGTCTATTAGCAATAGTTAGAGTAAGATTGAAGTTTTCACAGAGACAAAGCACTTCTATAGAGCAATTCCCGTTGATCTGTTTCTTACCAATTTGTTCAGGCGCCTTGAACAAATTGGCAAGAAACAGACAATTACAGTGTATCTGTTTCTTACCAATTTGTTCAGGCGCCTTGAACAAATTAGCAAGAAACAGACAAACTGTGAATGTTCTATAGAATTGCGTTGTCTCTGTGAAAACTTCAATCTTACTCCAACCTTTTCTAATAGACACATGGAAGCAGTCTTTAGTGAAAACACCATTGCTAAGCAAATACGTTGAAGAGTCAACAGAATGGAGCACTTAAAAAAGAGATGCCCAAGACCTAAAAGGACATTTGGTGTACACATAGTGCTTTTCGTTAGTTAGGTATCCTAAGATGCATAGCAAAACTTCAAGAAACAATACCAACAAGACATGTCTGACCATGTGAAAACAATCTCGAATTTGATGTATAGAACCATCAACATTCATAAACATATACTAAATGTCTCTTCCTACACATTGACGTTCTTTGAAAACCTTGTAGAAAGCCCTTGCTAAGATGCAGTCTTTCTGTAAAATGTTCGTCCCATGACATTAAAGTTAACTTGAAAAGGCTAAGTGGATGCTTGAGCCAAAACTATCTGATGATCTTAATGAACTAGCTGCAAGGACCTTGCGATTTATTGCTATCAACTATGTTCAGATGAAAGGTCAACAATCACCGAAGACCCTATTGAACGCTGTTAAATGTCTTAAACGACAGGAGGACGTCATGGTAACAACACCTGACAAAGGGATGGGAGTAGTGTTCATGGATAAATACCACAATATTAAGCTGCTAGCTGAGGCTACCATCAACGATTGCTCTAAATTCAGGGAATGTGGCACTGAAAGACAATAAAAGATGATGTCCTCCAAAAAGACAACCATCCATTCTTGGAAAAAGAAAAACAGGTTGAGTCTGTAATTCCTAGGATTTTGCCTCCACCCATTATGGATTCTTTGTGTTGAGATGCCTCTAGGCTTTCTCACCTACATGGATTACCTCAAACACAGGAAAAGGATCTGTCTATGCAACCCATCTTGTCAGCTTGCAAGACCTACAACTATGACCTCACAAAGTGGCTAGAAGGAAAACTTAAGCCATCATCTGTTAACAAACATACAATAAGACACATTCAAAATCGCCAATGAAATTTTGAGTAAGTCATTAAATGAAGAAGACATCATTGTGTCCTATGAGGTAACATTCCCCCTGCACAAACATGCCGCTAGATGAAATCATCTACATGATAGCTGATAAGGCTTCTGTCAATAATAGGTTTAACTCCACGAATAAAATAGAAATCTACAAATCTGAGCTCATTGAACTCTTATCCATTACTACTAATGGTCAGCATTTTCAATTTGATGGTATCCCATATAAACAGATTGATGTAGTTGGCCATGGTTTCCCCTTTGGGTCTATGTATGGCCAAGGCATTCATGTATGATGCTGAACAACAGTTCCAGCTTCAAGGGAAAATGCATCTGTTCCATGTGCGTCGTTTTGATGATACTTTGACCACTATATTAGTAAAAGTAGCTGCAGAAGATTTTTTGAATTACACTAAAAGAGTGCTACCAATCGATTGATTTGACTATGGAAATGCTGTTAGATAAATATTGGTATTTAAGGTAGGAAGTTGTTTATAAGTATTTTGATTTAAAGTCAATAAAACAACATTATCAAGAAACAAAGTTCGGAACTTGTATAAAACTCCAGAGGTTAAATATAGGACTAAACTACTAATTTTTTGGAAGTAACTATATATATTATTTCAATTTTTCAATCTTTTGATACTTTATTTGATTGGAAGATTCGGAAGACGAAGAAGCTGATTATACTGCCTCAGACGAAGACAGCATTCAGGCTGAGCAACCTCCAGTTGGTGCCACAGATAAGGATGGTGTTGATGAGGATGATCACGAAGATGATGAGAGAAATGATGATGGTTCTAGTGATGATGGGGCAGCCCTTTCTCAAATTTATACGGAGGCAATAGAACGGGCTAAAAGAAGACAGACATTGGAATGGGGACGGATTGATATTTTAAACTGTTTAAGCATTGATAACTTTTGTTAAATGCTTTGAAATAAGTTTTTCTATTTTTTATTATTTGTACCAATAGTTATTATTTGTATTTGATTTGTATAAACAGATGATTGTATATAATTTTCTTGAATAGTGACAATACTGCTGAAGGAAAACATATTTTGGTGTTTATGCAAAGAAGCACTCTTAGACCAGAAATAAGCCAGGAATATGCCCAGAGATCTCCAACTATTTAATTGTTTGGCACCAAGAAGTAGCATTCAATGTTGTGAAGCAACTAAAACACCTTCACTTTAATTGAACAGGAGTTTCTCTTTTAAATATTTAAATTAAGAGTATTTTCTCATGTGAATTTTTAATGTGGCTAAATATAATTAACTTTCTATGCGTCCTATCTTGTCCGCAACGGCTACATATAATTATGCATTAGCCAAATGGTTAGAAGAGAAGCTTAAACCTTTATCCGTCAACAATTACACCATTACTGACACCTTCAAGTTTTCCAAAAGAGCTGCAAGGTCTTTCTTTCAATGACAATGATATCTTGGTCTCCTATGATGTCACGTCTCTGTTCACAAACGTGCCGCTTGATTACACGATTGATAAACTCGTGAACAAAGCGTTTTCCAATAACTGGTTTTGTACTACCTATAACCTCGACATCTCAAAAGAAGATCTCACTGAACTCCTTGAAGTGGCAACTAAAAATCAGCTTTTCCAGTTCAATGGTGACCTATACGAGCAGAAGGACGGTGTTGCTATGGGCTCCCCACTAGGGCCCCAATGGTGACCTATACGAGCAGAAGGACGGTGTTGCTATGGGCTCCCCACTAGGGCCCCTACTAGCCAATGCATTTCTTTGTCACATTGAAGAGACTTTGGAGCGAGAGAACAAGCTCCCTACCTTCTATAAAAGATAGGTCGATGATACCCTGGTAGTTATGAAGAGCGCAACTGATGCAGAGGAATTCCTATCCGTGCTTAATGAAGCTCACACTTCTATACAATTCACAATGGAACTTGCTGTTAATGGAACACTGCCTTTTTTAGGTATGCTTCTGACAAAGCAAGGGTCTCAGATAATACCCAGCGTATACAGAAAACCAACTGACAAAGGTCTGCTAGCTCACTATCAGAGTCATGTTGACAATCGATACAAGAAGTCTCTTCTTATTACGATGCTACAGAGAGCCCATAACCTCTCGACAACAACCGAGCTTTTTGACAAAGAGTGTGAGAATATTAAATCTATTTTTCACAAGCTCAAGTATCCCAACCATTTATTCGATACTACTATAAAGAACTTTGTCAAGTCAATAGACGATGACCTTCAATTATCTTCTACTGAAACTGATAACGACAACACTATCAGAATTGTTCTACCATTCATCGATCAAAAGCCTGCTGACATCGTCAGACGACAACTTTCTCAACTGAACAGAAAGCTAGATACAGATCTACAGCCTGTCTTTGTTAGCCGTAAACTACAAGATGTTCTCAAGCTACGTGAACCTAAACCGCCACTGGTCAACCAACAACTCCTTGTTTATCAATTTAGATGTGGCTCGTGCGATGCGAGCTATGTTGGATACACTGCGCGACATCTTCACCAACGTATTGTTGAGCACAAGCACTCAACCATCGGCAAACATCGATATCAGGATCATGGTTTTACAACAGCTGTCCCGGCTGTATGCTTCACTATTTTAAAGCAGTGTTCATCTAAAATGGATTGCTTAATTTATGAAATGTTATATATTAGGGACAAATCACCAAGCCTGAACGTTCAATCTGACTCGATCAGAGCGAAACTATTTGTATAATTCATTCTTTGTATTTTCCTTCTATTGTTATCTATGTTTTTGTATTCTTTACAATTGTAATTTATTCATTTGCGTACCTATAAATACGTACTTTATACATTCTTGCATTAAACTACTTGATAATGACATCTAGATGATGTTGAAACGTCGTATCCTCTCGTTTGTCTTCATTCTCTAAATATAATTTAGGTTTAGGTAAAACCAAGACAAGTAGGGTTTTTTTTTGTTAAGTCACCTGACAATAGTTTGGATTCCCTGCACTGCCCGTGCCTTGTGTTTTGTTAGTTGTCATGAGCGTTCTGTTTCAGAAAATATTTGTTTTTACTCTATAATCAATGTTTATGTTTTGTTTCTACAAGTATTTTCATGGTCAGGGTAACCGTAAGCATCGACACACATCTGTTCCTTCAATTTTTTCTTTTGTATTTAGATTCTATTGTCTTTTCCTTTTGTTGTCTATCTCTTTACACTTGACTTAACTTATTGTCAATCTAGTTCAATCTAGCTATATATTTGCATATAGTTCTTGTAATTCATTTACCTGATGATGTGGTCTAGATGACAATGAAACGTTTTTTACAGTTAGTTTTCCTTCTTAATTAATAGTATGCTATTTGATTCCTTTAATGTTGACCCTTAGAAGATACGTAGTGGTTGCAGGTATATTCATTCAAATAAAGGACATGCCAATGTAGGATGGAACACCTCTGTAAAGTGTGTTAACTCTACTGTCCAAAGTTAAGATCAAATAGAGTGTCTTTATTTTCTAGTGAGCCATAGCTTGATGGAAAAGTAAAGTAAAAAAAAAAAGCAGTTGAAACAAGGGATCTTATCGTTAAGGAACTGTTTGCAGTTGGCAGCTGGCAACCAGCAACTCCCGCTCATACTATTTTCATCTGAGCTGCCTACTTTTGCCATGTTATGTCCCAATTTTACCTCATAATGCATGTTCTTTACAATAAGCAAAATGGATAAATAAAATTACTATTTTCCCTCTATTTTGGTTGTTGTGCAACACCAATCTCAAGAAGATCAAAACTTCAGCATTTGTTGTCTACCATCTTGGAATTGAGGTAACAGTGACACTGGTAACAAAGATGCCTCGATTACATGTAGTCTCTTCAGGTTTTCGTGCATGTGCTTTAGAATTAAATATTGCAGAAAAAAGTGTGCCACTGACAGTATATTGTCATATTTTAATAAAAGACCATGACCAGAAGATTCATCCTTGTTATGAATATGTACCTGTGTATTCACAATGTTGACAATTTTCAGACCACAGCATTTCAAATTATTTCATTAAGGTGTAAGTGGGAATCACAAATTGTATAAATGTTTTCTATTTAAATGTATGTCAAGTTGACTAAGATTTTGTAAAGTTCAATTTTGCTCTTTGCTGAGATCTTTTTTAAAGTCATGATGAATAGTTTTTTCTCATTTTAGATCATATATATATTTTAGTATATATAGATCACGAACACTTGTCCACAAGTAAAAAGGGATACCGACGCTTTACTCGCAGCAATTAGAATCTGCCTGTCTTTGATTTTTGCTTCGAGCCAGACTGTCTTCAGCCTGTTGAATCAACAGATATTTTATGTTATTTGGTGCTTGAAACAAGTTTTTATACAAAAGAACAATTTAAAAACTTTTGAAGTCTGGAGACGTATAACCAGTTGGTAAGTGGCTTCGTAAAAAGCGTGCAAGGACACAAATATGTAATAAAATGGTTGTTTTGGCAGAGGTATGGCACTCTTAGAGAATGAACGATTCTTTGATCCCTGTGTGGATAATTACCAAAGAAACTGGAATTATCCTAACTGCCCATTGTTCAGGATGCAAGGCAGGTTTGGGGGAAACCTGTTCCCATGTGGCTTGCTTACTGTATTATCTTGAGTCTTGGACCAAAGTCAATGGGAAAATGTCGTGCACACAAATGAAATGTCAATGGATTCTAACTCATTTTGTTAAAGACTTTGAGTACGCAAGGGTGCGTGATATTGACTTCAAATCTGCTCCAAAATTGAAGTCCGAACTGGACAATAACATTGAAAATCTAGGTGTGTCTGAGCTACATTTTACTACAGTCGACGAATCTCAACTATACCAAAACTGTTTGATACAAAATATTTGATCATGTCATATCCAGAATTGATTGATGCATGTATGAACATCAAGCTAAGTATTACCAAGGAAGAGATTTTTTCGGAGAGTTTCCGGGCTTCTTCACTATGATTGGTAACAACTACAAGAGGGACTCTAGCAAAAGATATGCCTTTATCTCTTCCAGTTCTGTTGCCACAGCCAAAAATTAAGCACAAAACCATCTTCTAGAAGCTTTCTCTTGTACAATTACATACAATGATTGTCACATGATGTACACCATAACGGTGGCTGTCCAAAAAAAGGTCATATGGGTGAAATTGATCTATATTTTAAAATGATCTAGTTGAGAATTTTAAAAAACTTTCTCAACATCCTTGATTTAGTTGACAATGAAACTTGAAAACATTTGCACATAACTGTAAAAAAAAATAATCTTCTTGGTGTACTGACTTGCAGTCAGTTCATTTATATATTTGATTTACTTTTTCTAAGAAGATACAGAAAGAGTGCATCAAAGGAGAAGAGTCTGGCAATGTGTGCCTCCTCATGCACACAGTGAAAGACTAGACCTAAGGAAAACCCTGAGGAATTCAAGAAGGAATTTGTTTCCTCTGGACAAGTTGGGTACTTCCTCGCAATATGCCTGAATAGCAACAGATAAACTGCAACAGATAAAGTAAAACATTTTTTTAAATGATTTCTATTTTTTGCTACATTAGAAAATGTGAAATGAACTGCCTAAAGCAAAACAGAGAAGAAAGCATTTGGGCTGCTTTGTCCGTCAGACTCATGCAACATAGACGACACCCATCATCTATATGTTTAAAACACTTCCAGAGCATAGACTTTGCTCAACTTTTCAGCCTGATTCCAGGGCAAAACAAACCAACCACCCAGAAGCTAAATTACAGTGCACGGGCCATACTGCGATACTGATACTGTGCATCTTACAGAGCAAGTTATCTACACACAAATGAGAAGGTGAGTTTAATTTATGTGATACATTTATTTTTGCCATGTACTGAATTGTAACCGGCTCACGAAATATTTGTCCTCAAATATTTTAACATTTGCTTGAAAGATGATCCCTAACAATATTTCAACTTCATTTTAGAAAGAGTTGCATACAATTCTATTGTACTGATTTGATAAGTTGTCTTGAATTTAATGATTGTTTAACTGCCAAGATTTGGATAATAGAACCAACCAGCTGAAAAATAATGAGAATGCTTGAGATTTCTTCTCAAAGAAAGGAACAATGAGGTGAAGCACTTGATAGCTTCAAAAGATGAGTTGAGGGTTACTACTTTTTAGCAGTAAAATTGGCTTTTTGCATGAAATCCTAACAGTCAAAAGAAGATATATCTAGCCTGCTACTCAGTATTGAAGCTAGGCTGAACCACTTAGCATTGACGGTAGATAGAATAAATAAGGCGACCGACAAACCTTTGAACTACAATTACCAATACAATCTAAAGATAGCAGGTGTATCACTGTTGAAAAACTGTACAACTGCTGATATACAGGCAATGTTATTTCAAAATACTGTCAGAAGGCTACACTTCTCAAATAAGTCAACAGAGCTGATGTTCCATATAAAGTGTACTTTTTTTTATTAGCACACATGTTGGAAATACAACAACTTTTTTCAACATTTTTTTTTTTTTTGCAAACACATGTATTCAACTATTTGAAGTTTAATTAATGATGTAGATACCTCTGCCTTTACAATAACCTCTAACATTTCTGTTCTGCAAGCAGATCTTTGGGAGTGCTTAACATACCTAAAATGAGAACATCACTTGATTAGTATCTAAAATCTGAATGGATTCAAAGCAGCAAATAATAATTGGGTAGTATGTAGGTTGTACTACACCAGGCGTAGCCACTGCAATCGATGCCGATTTGCCAATTGATAAGTTGTTAACAATCGTTATACTTGATTTGATTGATATCAATCAATCGGTAAAAATCGATATAATTTGCACTAATATTGAGAAACAAACGATATTACACTGATATCTATAAAAAAAATCGATGGAAATCAATACAATCTATTTTAACCAAATGCGATAATAATAAAATAGTATGTTTAAATTAACATTATTTAAAAATATAAATTTATTATACAAAAAATCAGTTGTGAAACTTCAACTCAAACCTTTTTCATCAACTCTTGCTTTATACAATAGACCAATATTTATGAAATGCCAAAATATCTAATAAAAAGTGATTCAACAAAAATAATTCCCTAGAAATTCCCTTCAACTTTAATATTACAGCCGTTCTCAGTCACACGTGCACTGGTTCATCTAAAACATTGCCGTCTAAAACTAGATTTTGTTGGACGTCAATCAATGTCCAAGGCAACACGTACCTGAAAATGTCCGTTGTAGATCAGGCGATAAACTCGTAAGTAGAGTTTCTGCCCGGCCCTGCCCGTAAAATGGGTTAAATCGATTTTATTTTCTCCAATATTGATTTCCGAGTATTCTAGGACGAAAAGTTTTGATAAAAATACAAACAGAAGATTCAATTATACCAAAATAAGATCTAATTTAAACAAACTATTCGTATAATGCATATTGATCGCCGTTAAGCAACGTACTATTTTGGCTGAGTTTCCTTGGAAATATCGTTGATTAATGTCCACCAAAATCAGGTCTAGACAGCAATGTTTTAAATGAACACATGTGACTGAGAACGGCTGTAAATGGTTTCAAAATAGGACTTGTCAACGCGCTCTACTCCCAAGCGAGTACAGTGACTCCGACATATATCAAAAAGCTCAAAATACCGTGTTGAAAAGAAGCTACACCTCCCGAAAATCAGAGTAACTTTAGTCAAAACCAGTCCATAGTTCATTCGTTTTATCTGTTATAAATTAACTTGATGAGACTTAGCGAAATCAATAATAAGGCGAAATTCATCGTTGTCGACTTTGACATGCATGCAAACAGCAAAAATCGATGTACATTTGTTAAAAATCTCCTAACTTGAACTATAATTTGATTCAATAGTGATATATTAACTTTATTAAACTAACTAAATTCACTTACTTTGTTTAAACTGTTAGAATTTATCCCAGTAAAGCAGCATTTAACTTTAGAGAAACCAAAACACTTCACCACCTTCGAAGCAATGGCGTTCAGTGGCAAAGCAAGGGCTGCTGGGATGGTGTAAAGCGCGGGAAAACGTCGGGATTTAGTCGGAAAGAGGTCGGCAATATAAAAACAGATCACAGGCAGCCCAACTATTCTATCTGAGGATTTTTTTGTATTAACCGCGCGCCGAGCGAGCCGAGCGCCATCAGTGGAATAAATATCCAGTTTGTTAGGATCATTGAGCGCGCGGTTGGGGTTCCTGTGGTGTATTTGTTTGAATGCGCGTGGATGGGATTCCTGTGGCTTTTTGCAAGCAATTTTTCGTCAAAGTCGCGCGGTGTTGAAGCTAAGAGGGAGGTATTTTGACAAGGTATGAAACTCGGTCACGTGACAAATTTAGTTTCGCGCGTAGTAAATCAGCCATGGGAGAACATTTTAATTTTTCTTCGAATATATAAACTTTACTTTGCTGTTCAACTACAGTAAAAAGTATGATCATCTCCGACCTCAGCAAAGGGGTTCAAATAATTTTTAAAAAAAGGCAGCATGGAGTCGAGGTTCTTTCCCAGTTGCTAGGGCAGAGTTTTCGGTAAACAGTCGGATTTTACAATCGTGGAGGAATCGTCAAAATATCGATCGAGCCGCGTTGTTATGAAATACCACATTCACCGAAAAAGTTGGCGATTACTTTCTTGCATTTAGCTTATGGATTGTTAAAATGACTTTAAATTGAAAACTAGAATACAAGAGAATGTATTTTATTGTGGAAATTATGGCGAAGGGAGAGTCGAAAAGATCGTGATTTGTACTACATTCGCTGCTAGCTACAATGAGTTTAGCTTAACACTCAAAACACCTGATTCAAGTGAGCACTTGAAGTCACCGATGCTCTTCACTATTACGAAAACCTGGAGAAAGTTTTTCTAGTAGTTCTGGTGTGTGCAGGTAATGATTGGAGTTGAAGTTTTTATGTCAAAACGACTGATATTGTCATGTACAAACCAACTAACAGCCGAGCTAAACAGTGAATTTGTGATGGCCGCTTTGCGAAGTTTTCCACGCTTGAAAAAAGCTCAACTTTATTTTGTGAACACTTACTTAGTTATAGCGGTTCCAACACTTGTTGGTTTTAAAAGTGTACTCAGTGTAAATCCCTATGAGAAAAACAACTTTTTTTTGTTTTAATTTGAAAGAAAAGTTTTAACAACATTTTTTTTTCGGCGAGTCAGTCGATTGCTTCACGGCGAACTTTCGGCGCTCGTCGTTGAATTTCCGTGAGATTTCCGTGCCCTAGCAAGCTGGAAAGCACATCTATCCATCCACGCCATCGAGTTTCACACCTTGTATCAAGATACTACTTTCTTCGATTTTTTTTGTCGTACGTGCAATTCCGCGCGACCGAAAAATTGCTTGCAAAAAGCCACAGGAATCCCATCCGCGCGCATTCAAACAAATACACCACAGGAACCCCAACCGCGCGCTCAATGATCCTAACAAAAGATATTTATTCCACTGATGGCGCTCGGCGCGCGGTTAAAAATAACTTTATTATCATTACAAAAAAATCCTCAGATAGAATAGTTGGGCTGCCTGTGAACAGATGCGAAGATATTGGGCATCGTCTTCTTTTAGTTAGTCGGGATAGAAGGCCCGACTCTAGGTTTACCTTTTAGTCAATCTATGTATGTATACACCTATTTCAAAAAATGTTGTCACATCGCCAAAGGCGATAGACGATAGGCAATAGGTCATTCCAAGACCCAAGTGCACTATGGGTATAATCCTAAGTCGTGAAATTTTTAATCATGCCAGCTCCACTAAACAACGATCTCCGCTGGAGATTTATATAGCTTCATTGTCAAAGGACTGAAAATGTGCCAAGAAGACACAGCTTTTCTGCTTTTATGTGGATACTTTAGATTATAACCATAGTGCACTTGGGTCTTGGAATGACCTATCGCCTATAGCCTATCGCCTTTGGCGATGACAACCTTTTTTGAAATAGGTGTATATCTATCTATCTGTCATGTCGCGTATAAACTTGGGTATATTTGCCTTCGCCTCGCTTTTTTTTAAATAAAAACAAAACAGCCGCTGCATATACCCAAGTTTAGAATTTTTTTAATTTGACCGCCTCAAAATATTTCAATCGCTTTAAAATTTAGAAGTATACTTGAAAATATAGTAAACGTTTGATAGCGAAAAAATTCTATGTCAGGTTTTTGAAATCGCGACAGAAAACGCGGAGAAAGTTATTATAATACTGGAGCGCGCAAAAAAGCCCGTTATATAAACAAATAGAAAAACTGGTGTTTTAAAAATCTGATTGCACCCACATTTTCAGGATTATACAAGTATACAATGATCTAAAGTTTGATGTAAAAATTATTTCCCTCTATGGCTTTTGAAGTCCGAGTTTTGAAATTTAGAAAGGCAGCTTCTTAAAAATGCATTTTTTTTAATTGAAAAATTTACCTCGCTACAGAACAAAAACTCTCAATTTGATTTTGTTTAAACTCTGTAAAGTTGAGGCACTAGCACAGGCAGCCCAACTATTCTATTTGAGGATTTTTTTGTAATGACAATAAAGTTATTTTTAACCGCGCGCCGAGCGCCATCTTGGAATAAATATCTTTTGTTAGGATCATTGAGCGCGCGGTTGGGGTTCCTGTGGTGTATTTGTTTGAATGCGCGCGGATTGGATTCCTGTGCCTTTTTGCAAGCAATTTTTCGGTCGCACGGAATCGCACGTACGACAAAAATATCGAAGAAAGTAGTATCTTGATACCTCCCTCTTCAACACCGCGCGACTTTGACGAAAAATTGCTTGCAAAAAGCCACAGGAATCCCATGCGCGCGCATTCAAACAAATACACCACAGGAACCCCAACCGCGCGCTCAATGATCCTAACAAAAGATATTTATTCCAAGATGGCGCTCGGCGCGCGGTTAAAAATAACTTTATTGTCATTACAAAAAAATCCTCAAATAGAATAGTTGGGCTGCCTGTGGCACTAGGCCTAATCTACATACTCAATCGTAGGTTTTATTAGAATTTACCTTATGCGAGAGATATTTAGCGTTTTGTAAATTCCAGGGGGTCGCATTTTCGTTGCTATGGACGCTCCGATGTAAACAACCTTTATACTTGGATAAAGTTTAAAGCAATCTGTATTTGCTTGCATAGTTTCGTATCTTGTTGTTCACTATCAATCAAAAGATATGGCCCGTTTAAAATGAAAGGTCGTCAAGTTTGCGAAGGGTACCGAGCCTCCTTAAAAACATTATAGTTCGGTGAACGACGGACACATATCAGATACAGAAAATTTTTTATTTTTTTTATTTAGCATCATTTTTTTACATTACAATTAATCAAGGTAAATGGATATTTATAATTTGGTTGAGAGACTATTAACAATATACAGTAAATCGATACAGAAATATACACATACATATGCATATACATAAATATGCATAAATACGCATACGCACCATAATCATATGTTCATGGGACTTAGCGCACCACGCGAACAATCAAATTAATCAATCAGAATAAAGGTCAAGAAAGTGATCGATATCCTTTTCGTCATCATCTTATTATTGTTAGTATTTTTAGCATCCTTATCGTAGTAGTTACCATGTATGATCATCAGCATGATTATCCTCATCGTTATATCATCATCATCGTTATCATTTTTTTCATCAATATCATCATTATTACCATCATCATCATTATCATCATTATTACCATTATCATCATTATCATCATTACCATCATATCGTTATCATCATCATCGTTATCATTGTCATTTTTTTCATCATTTTCATCATTATTACCATATCATCATCATTATCATCATTATTACCATCATCATTATCATCATCATTATCAAGCATCGATATCTGGAGTGATCTACAACCAAAACAAATGGTAGACTGTGTATTTACGGCTGAAATAAACACACGAATGGCAAACGAACGATAGATCATGAAGAAATAGAAAACGCAAGTTTTCGCTGTGTGTAGTTAAAAAGCTCGCATGGATTGACAGCTAGAACACGAGAGGAGAGAAGCACGTACGACGCGAAGCGGAAACTTCTCATGTGTTCTGATAACCCCTAAGTGCTTTAATTACAACTGCATACAGCACAGAAAGCAAGTTTTCTATTTCTTTTATATAAACGCGCGCGCCGTACGTTTTATATTCTTTATAAATAATCACCACAAGACGCAATTCTTTAGACGCAATTATGTTTATTGGCCTAGCTAATGGCATGAGATTGCCCACGATGTTTTGAGAACATGATGGAACTACAAACAAATTCATTGTTATACCTCTCATACCATTAGTTTTAATATTAGAATCAGTTATATTTGGTTGTATATCTTATAAAACAGTTTATTGCATGCTAATATATAGAAAGCAAGTTTTTTTATCAATTTATGAATGGATCTACACTTGGAATCGAAAACATAAGAAAGGTTATAAACAAAATCTCGATGTTGGACTATATAATCTATATCTTTCTAAATTCAGTTTTTCTCCACGAATCACAATCTTGTATATATAGCTTGTTTGTCAGGCCATAGTTAATAGAGGGGAAACCCTCTATTAACTATGGTCAGGCCTGTTTACACTAGCAACTTTGTCGCGCGACGAGAGCGGTGATTTCAATGGCGATTTTATCGCATCTTGTCACCGCAACTTCGAATACGCTCAAAATTTAGGAGGAAGAACTGACCCAACCAAAATACTCAACCAAAATATCCTAATGCCGTGCGCATGCAAGGGCGAAGGGCGAAGGGGAGAAAAATAGAAAAAAAATAGAAATAGAGAAATGTGATATGATGCCTTTTGAGTTAACAGCTAGTATCCGGCGATCCTTGAAATCGCTCTGGACCCGCCATTAGTTTGGTTTAGTTTTCTTTTATAAGTTTCACTTCCACGTCTTCTCCCTGTTTTTCGTTAATAATTCCGCAATTCTTGTCAGAACTGGGGGCGTATTGCATGCCATAATAGGCGCCCTTGCCGTCCGGGAGCTACAACAACATTACAAATATTGTAATTAGATCGTGTTTTATTCAGAGTCTGTGAAGGAGAAGGAGAAGGAGAAGGAGAAGGAGAAGGAGAAGGAGAAGGAGAAGGAGAAGGAGAAGGAGAAGGAGAAGGAGAAGGAGAAGGAGAAGGAGAAGGAGAAGGAGAAGGAGAAGGAGAAGGAGAAGGAGAAGGAGAAGGAGAAGGAGAAGGAGAAGGAGAAGGAGAAGGAGAAGGAGAAGGAGAAGGAGAAGGAGAAGGAGAAGGAGAAGGAGAAGGAGAAGGAGAAGGAGAAGGAGAAGGAGAAGGAGAAGGAGAAGGAGAAGGAGAAGGAGAAGGAGAAGGAGAAGGAGAAGGAGAAGGAGAAGGAGAAGGAGAAGGAGAAGGAGAAGGAGAAGGAGAAGGAGAAGGAGAAGGAGAAGGAGAAGGAGAAGGAGAAGGAGAAGGAGAAGGAGAAGGAGAAGGAGAAGGAGAAGGAGAAGGAGAAGGAGAAGGAGAAGGAGAAGGAGAAGGAGAAGGAGAAGGAGAAGGAGAAGGAGAAGGAGAAGGAGAAGGAGAAGGAGAAGGAGAAGGAGAAGGAGAAGGAGAAGGAGAAGGAGAAGGAGAAGGAGAAGGAGAAGGAGAAGGAGAAGGAGAAGGAGAAGGAGAAGGAGAAGGAGAAGGAGAAGGAAAGGGAGAAGGAGAAGGAGACACTTACGTCGAAGAAATCACCATCATCGTACAATTGATGTTTCTTTGGGGGATGAAATATTTTTTGACGAGCAACTAATCCTACAATATCAACATAATAGAAGTCAATGACAACGATAATGACAATAACATGCAATTGTTGTGAAATCGGAATCAGAATAACATTTCTTAACGACAAAGGACAAAAGCAATAACAATAACATTAGCAATGGTAATGGCAATGGCAATGACAATAGCAATGGCAATGGCAATGGCAATGGCAATGGCAATGGCAATGGCAATGGCAATGGCAACTAGAATGGCAATGGCAATGGCAGTGGCAATGAAAACTGCAATAACGATAATATAATAATAGTGATATCCACAGGGATACTGGTTGCCGATAAACAATAACGATACCACTGCAAACCTACCTGTCAAAATTCCTCCAATCACAGCCATTCCGAGGGACGAGCCCAAAGCCGCAAGCTGGAACAGAGCTTGTCGTTTAGCAGTGCGACCATCTCCAGGAGTAAAATCTACTTTGAGGGTCTTTAGCTCGTAGTACGCTGTTGAGTTGAGCGCAGGTGCGCGAGCTCCAAAGACATTGTACAACCTGGCAAGAAGCGGTATTTCTATGAGACATTGATGCATAACGGGTGCATGGGTAGTAACGTAGTGGTTTATCGCGTCCCTCTCACCGCTGTGATCCAAGTTCGAATCCCAGCTCGCAAGCATGGAATATATGTGAGTTGAGTTTGTTTGATGTGTTATTCTCCGCTATGCCACGAGGGGGTTTATCCTGGTTAGTGAGCTGTGAGTGTGAGTGTGAGTGCCCCCAATAGTTCCCTTCACAGTTCCCTGCGCCATCTTGAAAGGTAGCCGGGTCTTTGCATTGAAGCGAGAAATACGTTAAATATTTGTCCGGCAAGGTGTTAAAAGGTCTCTATCATTGCAAGCTCAACATTCGTCTCGGTGCGATGCAAAGGCCCGGCTACCTTTCAAGATGGCGCAGGAACCATCAAGTGGACCATTGAATTACTGAAATCCTCCATGGGAAATGCCTATCTGACTTTTACCGACTCACCCTTCATAGCCATAAAGTTCTGGTTCTGCTTGTGAAGCAAGTATTGCCCCAGCAACTGCACCTAGAAGTCCCGGCATGCCGTGCAGGTTATGAATTCCTGCTACGTCATTCACCTTGAATACTCTGGTCATGATTGGCTAAAATAAACCATCAAGAAGAATTAAACCAGTTTCATGTTATCGAGGAACCGCTGTACTATTTGACAAAAGGCGCATTTGCACAGCGATAGCCTCAATTGATTCAGAGTAAATCAACATTGCAACACCGCATCACGATATCTCTCACCAAACATTACGAACACCACAGCTTTAAAATTCATCGCACACCGCAGCTTTGGAAAAGCAAGCACCGCACACCGAAGCCATTTACATCACCACAACACAGCACTTTGATAATTTTTTCACTAATGTACCGCAAACAATATTCATCAATTAACACCGCAACACCACAATCCCCCATGTTCCACTCCTACGTGATCACACTTCACGCTGTTATTATATAGGTATTAGAAACGACAGCTTTGAATCACTATCACCATCATTACTAATGTGCATGTGTAACGCCGAAAGGCGTGGTTTATAAGGACTCTTATAACTGCAATAGGTGTGTGTAATTTTTATAAGTGTTGGTATTGTGATGCTAATTTGCCAACCATTTTAAACAGCATATTTCTTAATTTCTTTGTTCTTAAAACAAATGGTTGGTTGGGAAAACTATAACAAAATACGTCACTGTACGTCCACCTATATGGACACTTCAGCAAGTGCTTTTTGAAATTTTCTCGTGTTTTCACAACCATGCAGTTATCAGAGTATAAACCACGCATGCTGCATAAGCCTTAGTTATTTGTTAAGAAAAATGTTACTAATAGTATACAATATTACTCTAAATGTGTTATATATGTTACCGATATGTATTTGAATCCAAAAGTACTAATGACGCCCGCGATACTTCCAACCAGCAGTGCTCCCCATGGTGTCAGGAGCATACTGCAAGCAGTCCCAACAGCAACTCCTCCGGCCAATGTCGCGTTTTGAATATGAGCCTGAACAAACAACAAATTTTATTGTAAATACTGCACACAATATTTTTTTTTATTGGAAAGAAATTGTATACAAGTATACGTTTCAATATACAAGAAAAAGAGCTAAAGTTTCAAGTTGGATAGCTATATAGAAAAGAGTCTGATTTATAGAATAATTCAAAGAATTACACTGCAAGAATAATAGTCCCCTTTACAGTTACATGCACCATCTTGAAAGGGAGCCGGGCCTTTACATCGGAGAGAGACAAACGTTGAGTTTGCAATGATAGAGATACGTGAATAATCGTCCCACAAGGTGTTAAAAGGTCTCTATTATTGCAAGCTCAACGTTTGTCTCGCTTCAATGCAAAGGCTCGGCTACCTTTCAATATGGCGCAGGAAGGGAACTATTCCTGAGGGCAGTCTCCAGGAGAAAAATTATCGGATATACTCGTCAGGAATTTCCGAAACTCCCCATATAAACAATAACATTTTACGCCGTTTTAAAAGAGCGTTGCAAGGACGATCGATTGGCTATTTCTCTAGCTTTCTAAGAGAAATTGAAATTCCAAAAATTCTACATTTTGATTTTAATACCCTCTAAAGAAACCATGCAAATCGCTGATTATTACACCAGAGATACGGCGAGCATACCCGACACTTTTACCCACAACCCCCGCAAGTAGTTTGATATAAAAAACGCCATCTTACCAGTGTTATTCGTGCATGCCTATCAACTGCTGATGACGACAAGTAGACTACAACAGCGCTTGCGCAAAGACCAAGGTACGTGTTGATCACGATACGGTGTTGCGTGACGTAGTCTGGTGCACCAAAAACACCGTTAAAACTTGGCCAGTAAATCCACAGTAACATAGACCCTAAATGACGATTATTTAACAACTGATTATTCGAAGGTGCGTAATATATATTAATAATATACAAATTAGGTAATACCTAATAGCGGAGCTCCCAGTTTAAATTTTTCTTACAACATCAATATGTGCATGTAAATACTTGAATAGGGTATACAATTTAGCCTAATTTGTCTTAAATTGGCTTACATAGGGTATACGATTTCCCCCTTGAGTCTTGGATAGGGTCTACTTTTTACCAATTTGTCTTGAAATAGGGTACATATTTTTAGGATTCTGCCGTCTTAAATAGGGTCAGGGTTTAGAGGTACCAGCGGAACGTTGGGACATTGAGTGGGTATCAGTCTATCAAAGAGTGTATAGCTTAACAAATAATTTTAGATTAAAAGAATTCCAATATAAGATACTGGAACACTGTTTATTCTTAAACATGAAGTTATATAAATTTAAAATAGTGGACTCGCCTTTATGCACATTTTGTAAAACATCAAACGAATCTATGGAACATTTTTTTGTCGAATGTGAAATCAAAGGACCTATACTTTAACATTAACCAATGGCTAAGCAGCGCAAATGTAAAGTTAATACCAGAGCTAAGTTTTCAAAATGTTCTAATAGGGAGCTCTGAAGACACTATGAAAGGTTTCTTATTTTTACTATACAAATATGTACTTTATAATTGCAAACAAAAACAGTTACTATCTGTCATTAAATATTATCAAATAAATCTAATAGACTATGAAAAAATCGAATACATCATTGCAAAAAATATAACAACAAGCTATACACTCATTTGAAAAAATATGAGAAAATCCAAAGCTTATTCATAATTTAGTCAATATAATTTAATAGCGAATTGGCCAAAAAACGTTATATTTAATTTATGTATTATTAGTATTATTAGTATAGTGTTGTATTTTGTTATACTTTTTCAGTCTTTTGTAATTTTGTTTATGTATGAAAAAATCGAATACATCATTGCAAAAAATATAACAACAAGCTATACACTCATTTGAAAAAATATGAGAAAATCCAAAGCTTATTCATAATTTAGTCAATATAATTTAATAGCGAATTAGCCAAAAAACGTTATATTTAATTTATGTATTATTAGTATAGTGTTGTATTTTGTTACACTTTTTCAGTCTTTTGTAATTGTGTTTATGTATAAAGTGTAAAAAAACTATCAAAAAATCAATAGAATATATAAAAAAAACTGTTAACTGTTTATAGTAATTTCTATAGCATCTTTAATCGAAAAATATAACCTTTCAAAGATTCAGCGCGCAGAGAGAGAATCAAAACAAAGCCCTGGAAAAGCCAGTAAAATGTAAGATATTTCTCGCTCTCTTTTTGATTGACATAATGTCAAAAACCTCATTGGCTATTGATGTAGATGACGCCATCATGTAACGCACGAAAGGAAAGTTTGTCATTTACACGAGGGGCGGAGATTTCTCATTGAAAAAAGTCCCATAAAAGCATGTTAATGGACAATTCATGAATGGAAATTGATTTAATGTAAGTAAAAAATTGTAATAAATCTCACTGCCTTTTCTTAGGTTGGTTATCGTTTTCATTCTATGCACTTTTTCATCTTTTTCTCAAATTTTCAACTGTCACTTCAGTCAATAGTTTTGTTCAGACAAAAAAGTGTTTAGAAATGTTTTTGATGGAAAATACCATTCCCAAACGATAGTGTGAATAGCCTTATTATTATCCCTTTTATTTTTAAGTCATTAAGCTTATTTTGCTTTTGATAACGCCTTGAAAAAGTGCTGTGGCTGAACAGTCGTTTTACGGCCGCTTTTTACCTTCTTTTATTTTCTAAAGTTAGTTAGGATTCCGGATAGAAAAGGTTAAACCTTTTTATCGTATTAGATTTACTAAAAAGTAGTCATGACAAATCTTCAAAACAAACACAAGATCGATTTGAAAAGACAAGGATTTTAAAAGAAGGTATTTTATATGAAAAACTTTGTGTAAAACATCATTTTGTTCTGTAAAAAAAAATTTAACGACTTTGAAGTAAAAACTACTAAAAAGCTCGTTTCGTAAGCATAAAATAGTCAATATTGCTAAATAAACAGAAGTTTTTCAACCAATTTTAAATTATGTTTGTATTTCGATTCATCTTTGATGTTTTCCGTTGATGAGGTTTAAAAAGTACACAAATAAACGCCTCTTTCAATCGAGCAAAGGCTACGAAAAGTACAATTTACACAAGCACAAACATCGTTTCATGTATGGTTTTTACCTCAAAAAGTAAATAAAATGGAGATAAACCTTTTCTCTTTTCTTTCAATAATAAAACAGAGAACGGATTTTTCCTTTTTGAAGCTTAATTATTGCAAGTTTTTAGGTGTTTTTTTTTTTTCACGCTTATATCAAACAGTTTTTCAGTATTAAAATACGGTCTCTAAAAAACTTGAAACAAATAATAATCTTGAACTTACTTTATCGGTGATTATTTTGCTGTGGTTTTCTTCTCTTCAATAACATTGATCATATTTTGACGAATAAATGTATGTACTTGAATTTTGATCATAGTTCAACTGCCAACCTTGAAAATCCTTCAATAAACTGTGCCGTAGGGAAGCGATTTGAAGACAGTTTTCATAACAAACAAAGTCGCTTCTTAATCAATTTAATTTAAATTGCTTTAAGTCTTTCAATATTCTTCCACGAAGGTATGTACAAACAAGTTTTCTTGATCTTTTGGAATCAGTCTTTTGCTTTTCTTTAGTATAATTTCTTCGTTTTTGTGTCCTTCAAGTTTATGTTCTTCTTCGGTCAAAACTCTCTTTATGCTCTTCGAAGTTCATCTTTCTCCGTTGTTATTTTGTATTAATGAAAGCTCTGCTATTAGCAAGTAGTATTTTGTTGTTGTTTGTTTGACTTTTTTGTCGATAAAAGAACAACTTTGCTTTGTATTGTTGATCTAGTGCTATTTAGCGCGCTCGTCAATTTCGTTCCCGCCGAAATGTAACAGCCAATCAGAATCGCGATGTACACGGACGTACGGACGGACGGACGGACGTACGGACAGCGTGGGCTACCTGTGTCGGTCGACGAAAAATCAACTCGATGGGTTACCATTTTTTCTTAAGTATGGTGCTCCGCTGGCGCGGGCCTTCGGCCCGCGCGGAGCTCCGCTATAACATGAGATAAATGGAAACTAGCGAATAAACTAGTATAGGCTGCGTCGGTGTTTGATATAAACAATAGGTAATTAAAGAACATTTCAGTAACGCTGTAAGAAATGAATCAAGCTTTTAGTTTATAAGTTTAATTTCTGCGATGCTAAAAAATTCATTTTATATTGCCAATCGCGATAAGATACGATAAGATGAGGTGAGGTGAGGTTAATAAACTTTTAATGTCAAGAGCAAATGTACGTATCAATTGAATTTGAAATAAGCACCCGATACAAACTGTAGCCTGTGCCTTCTCCTCTCTTCTCCACCCCTCCCTTCCCCTCTCCCTCCAATCCCCGTTCTCTTCCCCAATCCCCAAGAGCCGCAACGCAGGCTAGAAAACTGTAGAATAAATCAGTTGAAATACGCGAAATTCATCAATTACGTACCAAGTAATGAGAAGACATCAGCTGTGTAGCTTGCTGCAGCCTTGGGGCTTTCAGAGTCTTTACGGTACAGCATACGACAAAATACTAAACCAAAATAACAGCCAAATACATGCACAAACATGGAGCCTCCAGAATCTGATACCTGTTTAGGTAATACACGGCAAACATTATAAGTAAAACATTAATACAACGAAACAAAATAAGAACAAAAATAAAACACAATAGAATACAATAAACAAATCAACGGACAACACAAAACAGTAATCAAAACCATTACAAAACAATAAACAAAACCATTACAAAACAATAAACAAAACCATTACAAAACAATAAACAAAACCATTACAAAACAATAAACAAAACCATTACAAAACAATAAACAAAACCATTACAAAACAATAAACAAAACCATTACAAAACAATAAACAAAACCATTACAAAACAATAAACAAAACCATTACAAAACAATAAACAAAACCATTACAAAACAATAAACAAAACCATTACAAAACAATAAACAAAACCATTACAAAACAATAAACAAAACCATTACAAAACAATAAACAAAACCATTACAAAACAATAAACAAAACCATTACAAAACAATAAACAAAACCATTACAAAACAATAAACAAAACCATTACAAAACAATAAACAAAAACATTACAAAACAATAAACAAAACCATTACAAAACAATAAACAAAACCATTACAAAACCATAAACAAAACCATTACAAAACAATAAACAAAACCATTACAAAACAATAAACAAAACCATTACAAAACAATAAACAAATCAACGGACAACACAAAACAGTAAACAAAACCATTACAAAACAATAAACAAAACCATTACAAAACAATAAACAAAACCATTACAAAACAATAAACAAAACCATTACAAAACAATAAACAAAACCATTACAAAACAATAAACAAATCAACGGACAACACAAAACAGTAAACAAAACCATTACAAAACAATAAACAAAACCATTACAAAACAATAAACACAAATCAATGGACAAAGCAAAACAGTAAACAAAACCATTACAAAACAATAAACAAATCAATGGACAAAGCAAAACAGTAAACAAAACCATTACCTGCAATAAACAAATCAATGAACAAAACAGCAAACAAAACTAAACTAAATACAATATTACAAACAAATAAACTGCGGAGCTATTATACCAACCTTTAAGAATCTAAAAACTATCATCTCATTAATAGCAAAAAAGATTGGTAGGAAGAATGATATGACTAATAGCTGTACGTGGCTGCAGTAGCCCAGCGATCCGCAGTAGGCAATCAACATTACTACTGCTGTCACATCGGCAGAGGTGAGTCTATGAAAGAAAGTACATTACAAACACTTAGCCATTATTATTATTATGATGATTTGGTTTGTTTGTTTGTATAAAGTTTTTTTATTTGTCTAATGTTTTTGTTTCCGTGCTTGTTTGTTAATTGGCTGTTAGCTGAAGTATTTATTTATTATATTCATCCATCCATCCATCCATCCATCCATCCATCCATCCATCCATCCATCCATCCATCCATCCATCCATCCATCCATCCATTCATTTATTATTAAATTAGTTCATTCATTCATTTATTCATTGGTCAATTCATTCATCCATTCATTAATTTATCTATCCATTCATTCATTCATTCATTCATTGGTTTATTGATTTATACATTCATTCATTCATCCATCCTTCCTTCCATCCATTCTTCTATTCCATTTAATATTCAAGCACTCATCCATCCATCCTTCTATTCCATTTAATATTCAACTATCCATCCATCCATTTATCCATCCTTCTATTCCATTTAATATTCAACTATCCATCCATCCATCCATTTATCCATCCTTCTATTCCATTTAATATTCAACTATCCATCCATCCATTTATCAATCCATTCATTCATTTATTCACTCATCCATTAATCCTTCCATCCCTCCATTCATCTATTCAATTATCAATCCTTCCATTCATCTATTCATTCATTCATTCTTCCATCCCTCCATCCATTCATTTATTCATTCATTTATTCGATTATTCATGATCAGTTAACACAAATTGGTTCAATGTTCGGAAGCCCATTGTACAATACTCACGATTTGATGCTGAGTTCAATATGTGGATGTCCCCAAATAAGCTCGTTAAAAATCCCTGTCATCAGTATGCCCCATTGTGCAGCGAGAGCAGCTCCAAAGAATGTAAATGATACACCGCCATAGCTGAATCGTTTCAAGAATGCTAGTAAATAGCCGAAGGCCATGAAGACCATTACATGGATATCCATGAACACTGAAGGTCACAAACAAAAAATAAAATCAGTTTTTGTGTTTTCAAGGAATTCGACCATTTTAAAATTTTTAACCATTTTTAAATTATAATTTTTTTCTAATTTTTATATTTTTACATTAAAATTTAGAAACAGACTAAAATAATATTATTGCAATAGAAGATATTAGAGTTGAGCCCGCTCTTCAGCGGTTTCGTTAATGGGAAGCATGGAAATCAGACACTTGGGTCGCGACACATTGTTGAAATCTAAACACTAGCGGGCATAAAAAGGTCTAGCAATCAGTTTCCGATCATTCTTTGTTCAACAAAATTGGACAAATGATATGCCCTCCACATTACCCATTTTAGACTAGCTACTTGAACTTTTTCTGATATTGACTTACTTCAGTTGTCTCAGCTACGGTCTTGCTATACCAGTTAAAATTAAAAATGAACGATGCAAGTTGTTCACTTAAATAGATAATCTATGCTTAATTTCAAATGCCGGATTCTGAATGGACAATTGTCCAAGATAGGATCCTTATTATTATAAGCATAACTACTTTCTTGGTTAGACTTTTCCCGCGCGCGCATTCATTTGAAGTGCATGGGTTCAGTTCTGGACTAGGTTTTGTCTGCACACGAGAAGGCAGTTTACTTCGTTTTTTTGCCATACTTAAACTCATTGGATGTTTTAAAATTTAGCGAAATGATTAAAACAAAAAGATATTCTTGAATTGACCGTAATTACTCAAGAACTGAATTACGTTCGCTTGCCGCAAATAATGACGTGATTCGTGAATGGGCCTTCGTGAATGGACCAAACGTGCGTTATATGATAGTAGCATAGTCATAGTAGCATGTTTATCAATGCCAGCCAGGTCAGCTCAAGAATTATGTTTCTTTACACAGCTGAAACTTTGTGTAAACAAGAGTTTTACTTTCATAAACATGCATGCTGCAGCGTAAGAACCAAAATAGTGGGAAGAAACGAGTGAGATGAGGTAAGAAAAAAAACCTTTTCAAGTTGTAATTAAACGGAATATTTCTGAATTTATAACCTGAGTTTCAGGCTCAGGGGGGATAGGGAGGGGAAGACGAGAAGGGGGAGAGGAAAGAAAAGGAGAGCCTGACTCCATTCCTATTTGAAACTCATTCCGCCCCTTTCTGAGCTAATGACGCGCCTCCACAATATTAGCCAATAAAAAATGTTTCCGGTTTATAGGGGGCGGCTTGTCATTTTATTTATAGAAGCTTCTCCACATGAAGCACTGTGGCATACATGCTGTGTGGTCTATATGGCATTATACAAAACAAGGATCCAAATCTGAGAGGAGCCTATCACCAGTAGAAAAATGTTACCTCTATTTTGGCTAACATTTTATAAAGGTCGTTCAAGTAAAACCACGGCAGAAATCGTGGAAAACGTTCGACTGCCTGGCAAGAATCATTGACCCTTGTCACAAATCCATTAGCACTTCAAAAATATATTATCGTTGTTAGGTTTCGTTTTGGCTTTAAAAAACAGAATTCATACAGTTTAACCAAAAGCTTACACCAAATAGCGGATAGTCTGTGCTGCTTGTTATTAGCTGCTTTGTTTATACAGCCTGCGGACGATCGAAATAACGTTATTACAGTTCACTGATGTTGGATAAGTGATAGATTTGTTATTTGACTTCCGGTATTATATCCCTATTGTTTTTCGACCAATGAGGAGTTCGTCCAGATTCTGGACGCGTAACCCGAGTTCCGATATGTAATGAAGTCAGGCCCTCTTTCTTTCTTCTCCTCGCCCAGCCCCTCCCCTCCCCCTTCGCTCCTCGGGGCCTGATACTCGCCCAGCCCCTCCCCCTCCGCTCCTCGGGGCCTGATACTCGCCCAGCCCCTCCCCTCCCCCTCCGCTCCTCGGGGCCTGATACTCAGGTTACTGAATTTACGATCGATGTTTTAGTAGCATATTTATGTCATCCAGGTCAGGAATGTTTCTATATATACACCTGAAACATAAGCTTTACGATAAGAAAACATTTTGACATTAGGGGTGGACCATTTGACTTTTGAGGGGGGGGGGGGGGTGATTTGGGCCGTTCAGGAAAATGTTTTTAGCCCGCTGGTATGCGCACGGAATTTATTTGATAGAAATGCAAAGATTTGAGTGGCGATTTTGGCTTGCAGGAAATTGTTTTCGGCCCTTCGGGCCGTGCAGGAAATTTATTTTCCAAATCACCCACCCACCCCTCAAAAGTTAAATGGTCGGCCCCTTACATCAATTTGTCTGTAGGTCAAGAGTACCCTGCTGTCTAAGGGACGCCGCTCCCTGGCAAGAAGGATTTCACACAGATTTTCGTTGATTTTCTTCACATTTATTACTTCCCGAAAAATTAAAAAGAGACCGGGGGAGAGTATGCAACCGCTGAAGGACATTTTGACCATTTTACCGGCTGTTCTAGTGGTGAAAGATGCTCATCTCGCTAGATTAAATAGGGCAATAACATGCCGCCCTTTTGTCGTGCGTATTGTTTAGTTTTGGCTCGAGTGGCATCAATTTGCAAACGATTCTGCGAGGGCCACAAACACACAATATGCAGGACAAAAGTCAAGTCGTCGTCATTATCATTAATATACAACACAAGTTATACAAAGTCTTCATATCAGATGCAATCGGTGTTTGTTCTGAGCTGCATACCATGCTGTAATTTAGCATATTTGCAGACGGGGCAACAGTAACTATGGAGGCAGAACAGTTCATGAATGCGGTATCGAAAGACCTATACATTCCCTATAAGGATAGTGTTTACACAAATACACAATATGCAGGACAAAAGTCATGTCGTCGTCATTATCATTAATATACAACACAAGTTATACAACGTCTTCATATCAGATGCAATCGGTGTTTGGGGTTCCGAGCCATTGATGATGTTGTATATTTAGCATATGTGCAGACGAGGCAACAGTAACTAGGTAGGCAGAAATATTCATGAATGCGGGATCCTCTGAAGACATAAGGATGCTGTTTCTCACAATTCTTGAATTACAGAGCTATATATTGTCTAAATTCATGTATATTGAATGAAGTAAAGAGCTATATATTCGACCAAGAACACACCTAGGGTATAGAGTTGCATAAGGTTGATTTTTCTGCTGGCCTTCATGACTACATTAATTAGTTTGCAGCTCGGTGGACGGATTATAACATGCATCATGTATTATGTCTCTAAATCTCGTAAATAAACACCTATGCATGCACGATTGGATCTGATTCTACAGCAAGTTTGCAATCAATTGTCTTACTTACTTGAATAGTACATTCCAATATCGTTGGTTGCAAGAGTTTGGTTCGTAGAGGTTCCAATTCGCCTGTGAGGACTGGTTGCATGGTCTCCATAATCCACCAGCAGTGCAAACAGTATTATAATAAGAACTTGGAAGATTCCCCCTAGCAGCGGGAACGATATTCGGAATCCTACCACCATGGTAATAGACAGCCTTACTACTCGTGTAGTAAACTAGACTAATAACTGACAAACGGCTTAGGTCATTATTCAAGATAAGTTCTCAACAAAGGTCAACATTCCACACACTTGGAACAAGGACTGAAGAAACACTGGAATAATCAGAATACAACAAGCATTAACAAATGACTGAGTAAAGTCCACGATATAAATCCGTGAAACAATTATTACCTTTTAGAGTGATTTTCAAAAACCCGTGAAATACATGTTAGCGTATATATACGCTCCAATTCTTTTGCTTTCTTTTGTTTGATTCTGGCTATTACTATTTAATAAGGAACTTTTGTTTCACGGGTTAATGCCGGGATAACTCTATTGTTTTGAATTAATTCCCCGGGGAACACAAAACAAAAGAGTTATCCCGGCTAGCAGGGACAACTCGTCATCATATAAACAGCTCCTAAGAACGCTATAGTATTTATAGTTAGCTATGATCAACTATTCATTTATTGACCAACTATGAATTCACTCAGGCATGAACCACACATATTACATTTCTATGAACTTGTACTTGGATAAAAGTGTCACGCAGTGGTGCTCCAGTTAAATTAACCCACAAGTACTAGTTTGTAAAAAAATATAGCCTCCTTTTATGTTCTTAACTGTAGACCGGGAAATAAAAGCGTATGGAGACAATAAAAATAGTGCAATCAGACATTTTACTGACTTGTGTGAAATGGACAGTATGTTTGCGGTATTTTATTTGACTTGAAACGTTTTTGATAGTGTGATTAACATGCAGCATTGGAATAAAAGAACCAGCCCATAACTGGTTCCTATTTGCATGAAGTGTGTCTAGTGGTCGCGTGTTCAGTAAATCTATTTATACACCCATTATACACTTACACTTTGATCGGTGACCCCTTAAATGTACGCACACATAAAAATAACTGATAAAGCCGTCGATTTCCATCCCAACAAAGCAACAAAACAGAGAAAAAATGACTCTTACACGAAATCATGCTACGTAACTGATTTTTTAATCAGAACCCTAAAAGGACCCTAAAAGTTACGCACAGGAAATATTTTTTTTACACTAAAAGGTACGCCGATCACCCCTACCACTTGGACAAAGGGAGTACCCCCCCCCCCCCCCCACTGCACCCCCGGGATGTCGTTATTTATTTCTGGTTATCAATCCATTTACAGCATATACATGATATATTCTGTTTGTATGTCGGCTTGTGACATGTTAGTATATCCATGAGACATTAGTAATAATGTTTTAATGTTAACTCCGATGGACCGAATATTTTCGAAAGAAACTCATATATATCTATAATTTACGATGAAGGTAGAGTACAAAAATTAAAAGTGTGCAACATAAATACCACTAAATACTGCTAAATTATGCTAATTCTATTGTTCTCTATTGTTTAATCAACACTATTTAGTGGTAAATAGTGCAAAGTATTGCACACTTTTAGTATTTGTACTCTACCGTCATCCTTTGCAGTCTTGCAGTGTTGACTGTAGCTTCGGCTGCGCAGACAACGATGTTTGAAAGAATTGTCACAATTACGTGTGTTACTAGGCTCAGATTTCAGCCGTTGGGGTTTCGTGCGCCCGCGATACTCTCCCCACTAACGTGTTAAAGTTTGGAACATAGACAAATAAAAGTTAAAGGTCTAATCTAAATAATTTCTTCAAAATCTTCTTTAAATATAGTATATATACACCTGCAGGACCTGAAGCGTTGAGTGAAAAGTACAGAGAAATATACATGCCATGGGCAGAATTTTCAGTGTTTGACGTTACAAGTAATTAATTCAAAATGGCGTCCCGCATTATGGGAAGGGTGTATAGACCCTGTATAGACAGGGTCAAAGATGTTCTGCAAGATTGGTGAAGATAAGTGCTTTGTTATTGTATAAAAATTTCCCTCACGTCTGGTTTTTACGGTTAATTACTCTGACTGATTACAGCTCTGGATAATCAAAAGATATCAAAATGTTACGAAAATAAAGAAATCAACAAATGAAAATAAGTAATAAAAAATAAACAGCACTTCTATCTTGACAAAGAGTTTTCCGACTTGCACTATAACGAGTTACAAAGATACAAAACGTCAAACAGAACGTCAAGACATTGCAAATGCCTGAATGCCGTGACATTGACATAGATCGTATTTCAGCTTTGAAATCTGATATGCTTGTATCTTTGTATCTTTGTATCTTTGTATCTCGTTATAGTGCAAGTCCGGTTGAAGACAAAATAGAAAATAGAGATGTTATATGACTTATATCTGCAACTTTGTTTAAAGTATAGGCATTCAACTTGAAGAACTAGCTTGTATTTTATTTTACGGCCCGGCTATCCTCTCTGACTGTCTCAATAGAGAATTATACATTGACTACATTGATAAAGACTGCTTACCTTGATTACTTGTTTGATGTATTTATTATATAACGACCACAAAGGGTGAAAATTCAGTCCGGCTCAAAGTCTCGTAAGGTCTCGTAAGATCTCGTAACTGGTAACGTTTGGACCGTTTCTACTCGGACTAAAGGTCATATAAGCTCAAACCAGCAATAACCAATGTATCAAATAACAAAACTTTAATTGCCATCTTGACACTTGACAGCACTAATACGTCACGTAATGGAACACATTGCGTGACCACAAACTACAAATAGCTGTGGAAAGATATCGTGCTTTAGACGTAGAAATTGATAGAACTACTTATAGTTCAATAATTAATTAGGTAAAATTGACCTCCTCCATCCTCCCTTTATATTTTGATTCTCCCTCCTCCCTCTATTTTTACCCTTTTTTCTCCCTCGTCCCTGTTTATTTTTGCTGTTTCTCCCTCCTCCCTGATCCGTTCCTCTCCCCTCTGAATGCCGTGACATTGACATAGATCGTATTTCAGCTTTGAAATCTGTATCTTTGTATCTTTGTATCTTTGTATCTTTGTATCTTTGTATCTTTGTATCTTTGTATCTTTGTATCTTTGTATCTTTGTATCTTTGTATCTTTGTATCTCGCTATAGTGCAAGCCCTACTAATGGGGGAGACTCAGACACACACTCACTACCTCTACGTTAATTATTTTGCACACAATTCAACTCACATGTTCATTTTTGCGGAGGGAGGAAAACCGGATAACCCGGAGAGAAACCCTCGTGGCATAGAAGAGAAGAATCGAACACATCAAACAAACTCAACTCACATATAATCCATGCCCGAGCCGGGACTCGAACCTGGACCACAACGGTGAAAGGCCAGCACTCTCGCCGCTAGGCCACCCATGCCACCCACAAGGCCACCCATGCCACCCTATTTTTTAAAAATAGGAGTTCCGATATCTTTTAGAGGTGTTTTTCAAATTCCCAGACGCGTAAACTCGATACATTTACCCCTGACTACCCCCCTGGGTAGTGATTTATTAACGTTATCATAAAACGAGTGAGATTACACGAAATTATTATACAATTCTCTACTTTCACAACAACCATAAATGTCTTATGTCTTCAAAAGGCATTATGGTTATGTGAAAGCAGAGGATAGAGTTTCTACATATTTGGGGATAGCAACTGTTATTCAAATCAAACCAATTGCAATTCAAACCAATTGTAATTGAATGGCAATTTCTACCCCCCCCCCCCCCCCCCAACAGAAGGCAATATGGTTATGTGAAAGCTAGCAGATCTAGTGAATAGAGTTTTTACATATAAATGTATATATGGGCTCAAGATGCTAGCCAGTCAGCAAAACAAAGGTTAACGTTATTCAACTTGGTCGCAACTTTGAATATATACGGTGTATATGATTTCAGTGGTGTGCAACGTCTGCTGATAATTGGTTTCGTCGTTTCTCAATTATTTTCTATTTGTTTTTAAAGACAAACGCGCGCGTCACAGTAACTACACGCATGTAAGAACCAGGTGTTTTATCAAGTAAACTAAACTGGAGGTTTTTATATACACCTAATTCAAAAAAAGGTTGACGGGGCGAACGGCGATTGGCGATTGGTGATTGGCGATTGCGGGACTGTGGATAATACGAATTTCTTCTTATTCTATTCTAAATTACCCAAACATCGTTAAGCGATGACCTTAGATGGATGTCTCGAAGGTTTCGCTGAACGGTGGAGGCATTGTTTGGGTAATTTAGAAACGAATAAGAAGGAATTCATATTAACCATCGCCAATCACCAATCGCCAATCGCCGTTCGCCCAGTCAACCTTTTTTGAATTAGGTGTATATAATGATATATAAAATCGGCTTATCAATGTAATTTTGTTGTTAACAACTGTAACACATTTCCAGCACAAAGCCAGCATTTATTTCGGCCTTAATTTTTGATTTTGATTCGGCTTGATTCTTCTTGCTTAAGCTGTGACAAGGTGCAAATTAAATAGGCTGCACCTTATTTATGTTTACAAACTAATTATCTATTGTTATCTATTGTTATCTATTACTGTTTCGCACAGCTTTATAATTACAAAAACCTTTTCGTGCAGTGCATACTTTGTCCCAATTTGAACACATCTTCAATGTGAGTTCAGCTGCGTGTAAAAACGACAATTATATAGGTGCAAATAATTGGTACAGCATTTACAAAGTATCTATTGTACAGCATTACTGTTTCCTGCAGCTTTGTAATTACAAAAACCTGTACATTCAGTGCATACTCTGTCCCAATTTGAACACATCTTCAATGTGAGTTCAGCTGCGTGTAAAAACGATAATTATGATAGGTGCAAATGGGTACAGTATTTACAAAGTATCTATATTGTACAGCATTTCTGTTTCCTGCAGCTTTGTAATTACAAAAACCTGTACATGCAGTGCATGGCTCTGTCACAATTTGAACACATCTTCAATGTGAATTCAGCTGCGTGTAAAAAACGATTTCAGTATTTGATATACATCGGTCGGATAAGGATGAGGAAGGCAATTCTGCTTGTTTTTTGCTTCTTGGTCTTTCATTGTATCGTCTCTGATTCAAGACGTAATAGAGGTAAAATCAATAATGGGCAAATGAGTAAATTGTATGAAATAATTAACGACTTATACGTTTAATTCTGCAAAAGAAATAGTGTGCATTGGATGAGCATACTCATTTTAAAAAAAAGCTCCTTTAATTCTGGCTTAGTTTGTTGACTTAGACCCCGTCTCATGCTACACGGATCCGGATACTTTTAAAACCGCATACTTTTTGATGCGAATCGGCCTATCGTCCACACGAAACCAGTGAATCCGGTCACCGAAACCGCATACTTTTACTTGAATCCTCCGGATACGCGGATTCGTGTGGACGCAAATATTTCTATGCGGTTTCAGCCGGATCGGATTCGTGTAGACGAGGCCTTATATTGTCGCCGATTCAGAGTCAAAAATCAATAAAGCGTGGATATAAATGATTTAAATTAGAGTTAAACAATCAACGAATTAAAGTCCGTTTATTTCTGAAAAAAAAGCAGTTTGCATTCGATGAGCATACTATTGATAATTCTGGCTCTTTTACTGATCGATTTATCACTATTATATATATTGTTTTTAGATCGAACTAGAGTGCGGTGTAGGCCTAACCCATGCCAAAATGAAGGAATTTGTCTGAGAACCAAAGCCACCCGTAACATTACATGCCAGTGTACTGGCGAATGGCACGGTGTTTACTGTGAGGAACATGCACTGTCTGGTAAATATAGAATTTCTACATTACCTACTTTCGAGTAACCATAATGCCTTCTGTTTTTGGGAGTTGGATATTGTTACTCAAATTTGTTCGATTTGAATTACAATTTGTTTGATTTGAATTACGTACAATGAGTTTCGATTTGAATTACGTACAATGAGTTTCGATTTGAATTACGTACAATAAGTTTCGATTTGAATTACGTACAATCAGTTTCGATTTGAATTACGTACAATGAGTTTCGATTTGAATTACGTACAATGAGTTTCGATTTGAATTACGTACAATCAGTTTCGATTTGAATTACGTACAATCAGTTTCGATTTGAATTACGTACAATGAGTTTCGATTTGAATTACGTACAATGAGTTTCGATTTGAATTACGTACAATGAGTTTCGATTTGAATTACGTACAATGAGTTTCGATTTGAATTACGTACGATCAGTTTCGATTTGAATTACGTACAATGAGTTTCGATTTGAATTACGTACAACCAGTTTCGATTTGAATTGCGTACAATCAGTTTCGATTTGAATTACGTACAATCAGTTTCGATTTGAATTACGTACAATCAGTTTCGATTTGAATTACGTACAATCAGTTCCGATTTGAATTACGTACAATAAGTTTCGATTTGAATTAGGTACAACCAGTTTCGATTTGAATTACGTACAATCAGTTTCGATTTGAATTACGTACAATAAGTTTCGATTTGAATTACGTACAACCAGTTTCGATTTGAATTACGTACAATGAGTTTCGATTTGAATTACGTACAATGAGTTTCGATTTGAATTACGTACAATGAGTTTCGATTTGAATTACGTACAATGAGTTTCGATTTGAATTACGTACAATGAGTTTCGATTTGAATTACGTACAATGAGTTTCGATTTGAATTACGTACGATCAGTTTCGATTTGAATTACGTACAATGAGTTTCGATTTGAATTACGTACAACCAGTTTCGATTTGAATTGCGTACAATCAGTTTCGATTTGAATTACGTACAATCAGTTTCGATTTGAATTACGTACAATCAGTTTCGATTTGAATTACGTACAATAAGTTTCGTTTTGAATTACGTACAATCAGTTTCGATTTGAATTAGGTACAACCAGTTTCGATTTGAATTACGTACAATCAGTTTCGATTTGAATTACGTACAATAAGTTTCGATTTGAATTACGTACAACCAGTTTCGATTTGAATTACGTACAATGAGTTTCGATTTGAATTACGTACAATGAGTTTCGATTTGAATTACGTACAATGAGTTTCGATTTGAATTACGTACAATGAGTTTCGATTTGAATTACGTACGATCAGTTTCGATTTGAATTACGTACAATAAGTTTCGATTTGAATTACGTACAATGAGTTTCGATTTGAATTACGTACAATAAGTTTCGATTTGAATTACGTACGATCAGTTTCGATTTGAATTACGTACAATAAGTTTCGATTTGAATTACGTACAAGCAGTTTCGATTTGAATTACGTACAATCAGTTTCGATTTGAATTACGTACAATCAGTTTCGATTTGAATTACGTACAATAAGTTTCGATTTGAATTACGTACAACCAGTTTCGATTTGAATTACGTACAATGAGTTTCGATTTGAATTACGTACAATGAGTTTCGATTTGAATTACGTACAATGAGTTTCGATTTGAATTACGTACAATGAGTTTCGATTTGAATTACGTACAATCAGTTTCGATTTGAATTACGTACAATCAGTTTCGATTTGAATTACGTACAATCAGTTCCGATTTGAATTACGTACAATCAGTTCCGATTTGAATTACGTACAATGAGTTTCGATTTGAATTACGTACAATGAGTTTCGATTTGAATTACGTACAATAAGTTTCGATTTGAATTACGTACAATGAGTTTCGATTTGAATTACGTACAATAAGTTTCGATTTGAATTACGTACAATCAGTTTCGATTTGAATTACGTACAATCAGTTTCGATTTGAATTACGTACAATGAGTTTCGATTTGAATTACGTACAATCAGTTTCGATTTGAATTACGTACAATGAGTTTCGATTTGAATTACAAATTGTTCGATTTGAATTACAGTTTGTTCGATTTGAATTATAATAGCTATACCCTCCAAAAACAGAAGGCATGGTTATATGTATTGTAACAAAACCTGGGGATGGGTGGGGAGGGAGCGTGTGCTTTACCTGGTTTTGAATAAGTATTTGCCCCAGAAGTAGACACTTCAGGGTAAAAACTGCATATCCTGTTGAAAACAAAACTTGGTCCCTATCCAAGTATATTGGCCGCATATATAGTGAAGTGAGTTTTTGCGACATTACTAAGAACAGTACCTAGCTATATATACACCTATTTCAAAAATTGTTGTCGCAAACAAAGCCACAGTCCACACTCTGAAGCCTGCAAAGGATGTCGGTATTTCTTCTCTTGTTATCGATATATCCATAGCATATTTTGATTGTACGTATTTGTGTTATTTGACCATAACAAGTTGTTGTTGTGGTAGATATAAATATAAATATTTCTTTGAAAAACGTGCCATAAATCACAAATTAAGTCCATATAACCGACATCCTTTGCAGGCTTCAGAGTGTGGACCGTAGCTTCGGCTGCGACAACGATTTTGAAATAGGTGTATAAGAAACATAAAAACATTAAACCTAACATCTTTTTTCAAACTTCTTGCTCCTGTTTCAGGCAATGTGGGTCACAAACTTGTAGAAAATTATTTACTTGTACCTTATGGGCGCTGAGAAATATACTTTGAATCAGTCTTCAATTCCAGGGGGTGTTTACATGGGACTAGGATAATCATATCACTAGGATCTACCTAGCAGGCGAATCAACTTTACGAAGTATAGTTTATTGATTTATCACCTCCTTTAATAAAGTGAGTGGTTATTATCGTACACAAATAAGTTTCTCAACCCTATAGCGGGTTAGTTATATCTACTTTTTCTGTTTACTTGAGTGAAGCATATCCCTAGTGCAAGGACCTTCCCATCTGTGAGAGAGGAAGATCCTAGTGCTAGGAAGATCCTAGCACCCGAAAGAATCAATGCATGTAAATTGAATACAGTAAATGTATAGCAGTTGGATTGAATCGCCTGCTAGGAAGATCCGAATTCTAGTCGCATGTAAAATTAGTCTGATCCCCTTCAGCTGTTAACCTCGTCACGTCAGAATAAAACTTGTAAAATTGTTCAACTGAAATAAACTAGTTACGTATCTATATCTAAGTGTGATCATGCTTTTATCGCCACTTTCCCTATTTTAAGTGAACACAAATTGAAATATGAGAAGTATTAAAAGTAAATATGATTTCTTCATTCTCTACTTTCGCATAACCATCAGCCCTAAATTGGTACCACTTTCCTTATTTTGAGTGAGCATACTTACGCAATATATTAATCAAAAGAGAGACCCCGGGAAATAATATTAATCCTTTTAATTTGTTTCAATAATTTATGTAAATTACTTCGCTTTTTGGACTACATACACGATCGTTTTCATAAACGATGCACAAAATAAAATCCAAAATAGTAAAACGATGTTGATAACACTTTGCAAAAAACCTTTTCATGGTTCATATTGAACAACCTCACGCTCGATAGCGTGTAATATATTCTTTACAGTTTAAAGGGGTACTTGGACGAAAATAGCTCTAAATTGTAAAAATGGGTTTTAAGAGCTGAAATTTTGCTTAAATAATCTTCAATATCTAAACAATTATTGTGTAAAGTAATCTTAAAGTGTTTCAATTAGCTTCAATTGCTTGATATAATGTGTACATTCCTTAAATTATTGCGAGCTGTAGTCAAATTGTAAGGAATACATGTATTTACAAGAGAGATTAAAAATTCAAATAACAAAAAAAGTCGTTATCAGCTTTTGGGTTACCTGTGTTGAATAAAAAAATAACTTCGGGGAAGGATGAGAGAGAGATTTTGATTTTCTTTCCTTACCATATTTTTCACAACCAGTATTTCACAAAAAAAAATAAAAATAAAGTCACCATTGCCTTTTTCCCCAATTGGGATCCCTGTGTTTTAGCGTGCAAAACACGTAAGAGCCTACGGAAACGTATCAATTCAGTGAAATCAAACATAAGTGTATTTCTAATATCATAATAATAATATATTTTTATGATTTGAATTACCAATTTGCTCCCAATTCGTCTTTTATACTTCTCTTCCATCTCAATAAACCGCTTTGGCCAATTCTATGGGTACCCTGTGGTTTTAGTCTGTGTCAGTCTATACGAGTCAGCGGTTTGCAGTAGTCTAGTAACCCAAGTCTGCTTAGCAACCAAACACAATCTTCACTATTATTGTGTAGAACTAGTTGAACTCTGTTATTTCATGGTATAAAACCGAAAATTTCACTGATCTAGACCTGAAACAACTTGAAGAAGTATTCTAAGTTCAAGATAAACTGGTGTTTCACGAGTTTGAAGCGAATCTAGAGTTGTAAAGGTTAAAAAACACACAAGGCATTCAAGATGTCGATAGCCGTCGCTACTCCAAAGCACTGCTTTGGCTTAAAAGCCGATGTCACCAATAATATTTGCTACTTGGATGAGCAAACTATTATCTACCCTTCAGGGTCGAACTGTGTTCTCTTCAACATCGATCAAAAGACACAACGATTCATTCCTGGCACAGACAAATGCTCAGGTATGACAGCAATGGCCGTCAGCCCAAATCGACGTTATGTTGCTATCGCTGAAAAAGGAGAAAAAGCAACAATAACTATCTATGATCTTCATACACTGAGAAAGAAGAAAGTCCTTAGCTTTGGTGAGTTGCAGTCTACCGAGTTTGTGAGCTTGGCTTTTTCTCCGGACTCGAAATATTTGGTTTCACTAGGCGGACGACCAGATTGGACTTTGCTGTATTGGACATGGGAGAAAGCTAAAGTCATGGCTTATACCAAAGCAACAAACCAACTAAATGCTGCAGTTTATCAGGTACGTTTTTGTATTTTAATTGTAGAATTATTTATTCTGATATTTAGCCATTTCTAGTACATGGAAAAAGTACGAAACAGTAAACGTAATATTGCATTATGTTTATATGTAAACAATTGTGTCACGCTTTCTTTAAAAATTTGTAAGTTCATATAATTACAAGGGATGAAATTTGAACAAATACTGTAAATTTCATTTTTTTTAATCTCTATTCTTTCTTGTAGTTTACCTACAATCCATGCTAAGGCTGTGTAACCTTAGAAACATAGTCTACTTTATTAGTAATATAATTATACACACCTGATAACATTATAACTTTAATTTTTGTCATAAATTTTTAGGTATCCTTCAACCCTCAAGACAACACACAACTTTGTGTAGTTGGGAATGGCATATTTAAGCTGTTCAGATACAGTGAAGGAAATCTCAAACAATTTGCTTTCCAAAAGATGGAGCCCCAGAATTTCTTATGTCATACATGGTTGTCTGACGAGAGGATTATTGCTGGTACGGACAATGGACGGCTGTTGCTGTTTGAGTCAGGGGAGCTAAAGAATGAATTTAGTGTAACTGGTGCCGCCATTAGTGCACCCGGTACAGCAAGGTATGTTGATTTGTTTCAAGGGTCTATTTCTTGCTATTTTAGATTTTTCCTTCCAACCAAGAAAACTGAAAATCTGTCTTTTTTCAAAAATATATGATCATAATGTAAAATGATGGTAAACTTTACTGATGTTTCAAGCCTTAATTAGCCCTTTGTCAGAGTAAAAGCTCTTTTCTCTAACATTAAAGGCTATAAAGTAAAGTATCATTTAAAGTAAAGTATCATTTATCATTTATTTACATCAGTAAAGTTAACTAATATTTTTTACGGTATTACAAATATTTACATTTTATTGTCTATTCATAATAATACTGATTTTAGACTGTCACAATCTTTTTATACGTATACACCTATTTCAAAAAACGTTGCCGCAGCCGAAGCTACAGTCCACACTCTAAAGCCTGCAAAGGATGTCAGTTATATGGATTAAATTTGTGATTCATATTGCACGTTTTTTACAGAAATATTGATATTTATATCTACCACAACAACAACTTGCTATGATCATATAACCTAAACACGTACAACCAAAATATGCTATGAATAAATAGACGATAAGAGAAGAAATACCAACATCCTTTAATTTGCAGGCTTCAGAGTGTGGACTGTGGCTTTGTTTGAGACAACAATTTTTGAAATAGGTGTAACGGTATATAAATGCCATTGCAATAAGGGCACTGCATAAATTAAATGTTATGTTTTGGTTATAGTTAAAAATTAAAGTCAGAAGTCACATAAAAAACATAGACAAATTGTTATCAAAACCATTATTTATTTTTAAACAAATTTTCAAGTTAATGTTAAAAATTAATTCTACACATTTTAGACATCCAAGTACTACAGGCAGTCTACAAGAATCAAGCCAAGATGCACTTCAAATTATATGTATTGCAGCATTCTCCAAAGGTTTCATATGTTCAGCAGGACTTGGAACAGTACACTTGTTTGAAAAGACAGAGGAAAAAGATTTTTACAAAAAGAGTAGAGAGATACGTATCCCAGCAGATGCACAAAGTCCAGACCCGCAGCTCATGGAGAAACAGGAAGTGAGAAACTTGACTATTAGTCCTTCTGAGGAAACCCTTGTGTGTGCTACCAGTACTTCACAGCTTTATAATATAACATTGTCTACTGCTGATCTTGGGAAGGTAAATACATGTATAACCCTAATGTTTGCCTTTTAGTGAATATCACTGAATAATAACTGAGACTATAATGAATAATGAACAGGTTCACATTTAAATCTGTACTTTCCCATTTAAATTTGTACTTGCAAGTTTTGTTGATGTGTGCTAAACACACAGATCAACCAATCAGAGAAGTTCACTTCAGAAATAATATACTCTGATTGGTTGATCTGTGTGTTTAGCACACATCAACACAATTTGCATAAGTACAGATTTAAATGGGAAAGTACAGATTTAAATAGGAACCTGTTAATGATAACTCTTTGAAGAAAGCTGTTCATTTCTTATTTCTAAAAGCCCATGAAAGGTTGTGGGTAATTATCAAGAAATAGTGTGGATTTCTAGACCAATTACCGCACACAATTTCCTATAATCACTTGTGTATTTATACTAATTGATAATAATTTATTCCTGTTATTATTCTTATACTATTATTCTGGATATCACAAATTAACCTTTTCCAATAGTTGTTGAATATTTTACTTGACATTTCTTAATGATTGCTTTCTAATTGTTATCGAATTTACATAAATCATTACACTATGTTATAGCTGTATTGTAGTTTTAGTGCTACTCAAATGTACTTAATTGTTTGAGATTCAAAATACAAAACACTATAATACAAATATTGATAAAGCTATATTGTATTTTGTATTAAATCAGGGTGATTTAGCAACGTTTGAGTTATTGTCCCAGTCATTCCATCATGGAGCCATCACTGGAATGGATGTGTGCATTAGGAAGCCCTTGATAGCTACTTGTGGTTTGGATAGGTCAGTCAGGATATGGAACTATGAAACTAGGTAAGTTTACAACCACTGATTGTGATTCTCGCAAGCTAAGATGTTTCTTTTGTAATCTTAATGTATTTCGCTCACATATAATTAAGTTATATAAAATGCTGTGCATGTTTATTTACTATAACACACTGGGAGCTGTTGAGCAAGAGAAAAGTCATAAAGAAATACGGATTACAATAACGAGAATTTGTACATTTTTGCTAGTACAAGCTATCCACAATAACTACAAAGAATAGCCTAGGTGGATAGCTACTTATATGCATATAATTAAGAACAAGCATTTGTTTTATATTGCTTTTTGTAATTATTTTTGAGCTTTTCTATGACAATTAATTAGCTAAGGAAGTTTCTGCCCTCTGATATAAACACACTAGCAATCAGAGTGCACATAGTATCTCAAATATTTTATAATCAAAATTATAAGCATTTTTAACAAAAAATCTTGCAGAGATTCTATTGTTCATATTTTTGATATTGATTGGATTATTTTGTTTGGGTGGCCTCAGCTGAAATAGTGGAGAGGAGTAACGTTGGAATCATTTTACTGTAAATTAAAAGGATACTTAATCAATTGTCTCACGATTGAGGTCATTGGTAGAAATACTGCGACGTTTCGACTGCAATCTGCTAGTCTTCATCAGGCGATGGTGTAGACTGGATGATGGTTGTCTTATATACTGTTCGTCGGATTATCGGCGCTGTGATTGGCTGACGCGTGATGTCCCAGCATGCTTCTTGATTGTTGGCATCCACGCTTCCGGTAGATCGATGCCGCAATCCCTATTGATTACTGTAAATTAGTCAACGAGTAGATATAAAAGTGTTGTAACAGTTGTTGTTTTGTAGTTCTTTAGAAGCCTATAAAGAATTCCAAGAAGAGTGTTATAGTATTGCCCTTCATCCATCTGGCTTGTATATCTTGGTGGGATTTAGTGACAAGCTGCGCCTCATGAATCTACTTATTGATGACATCAGATCATTCAAAGAATTTACAATCAGAGGATGCAGAGAGGTACGTTAATTGTGATGATTGGAGTACTGTTATATCTCAGCTGATATTTGTCCCATCAATTGTAATATTTAAATGTCTTTTTCGGTGTCTTAAAATTGAAAAACAAAATTAATAATTTAAAAAAAAAAATCTTTTCATGACGTCACACTTGAGGACTCTATTGGAACTAGTAGACACAAAAAAGTGAAAACTTTAGAGTAGGGTTTCCAATATATTTGAGGTCATCATACTAAGATGGTAAATATAAACAAGCCTAAAATTAGTAATTTATCATTCATTTGTTTTTTTCAGTGTTCTTTTAGTAATGGTGGCCATCTGTTTGCTGCAGTCCATGGCAATGTGATACAATTGTACTCTTCTACGACATTTGAAAATGTTGGAAACCTCAAAGGACACAATGGCAAGGTAAAAATTATAATTGGTATATTTGTGGGGTAGGCTGCGTACCTCTCACCTCTCTGGGCATGTATTATATGTGAGTTGGGTTGTTTTGAAGTTTTGTTCTCTCCAATGCCACAAGGGTTTTTCTCCGGGTTATCCGGGGTGCTTTCCTTTTAGCCAGAAAATCCGGAAATTCCGATTGGAGAAACAAATTACTTTTCCCGCTATTTTCGGTGTTTCCGGTTTGACGCGCGTACCATTTATTTTCCCGCTCTTTTCGGTTGGGGGTCGTTTATTTTGCAGTTCCTTTTTTGTTTGCATGAAGTTGACCACTATATTTTTTTATTGACGGCTCAAATTTCCGTTCGGTTATTCCAACCGAATAGATCTGCTTAAATAAAAAGGAATATACGGTTTTCTTCTCTTTTGTTGTCAAAATATTCACAAATCCCAAGCAAAGCACAAAAATCTTTTATCTCTTAACAATAGAAAACACATTAGAATTGAGGCTATCTCTGTGCGAACGCGTTTTGTCAAATAGTACAGCGGTTTTAGATGACATGAAACTAGCTTGTTTATTGAGACATTGAATAAGTGTTTTGATATTTATTTTTGAGTATATTCGTTCATAATGAAAATATCTATCATTTAATTATTAGGTTCGTCAAGTGATCTGGTGCCAGGATGATAGTAAGATCATATCCTGTGGTATGGATGGCGCTGTCTATGAATGGAATGTCTATAACTATAAACGAGAAGGAGAGAGTGTCCTCAAGTCTTGCAGCTATACCAGTGTAGCAGTCTCCCCTGATGGCAGGACAACTTTTGCTGTTGGTTCTGATAGAACGCTCAAGGAAATATGTGATTCACAGGTATACTAACTAATGAGCAAACAGACTGAAGAATAAACAAACAAACAAACAAATGAATAACAAGCGACAAAAAAAGTGAGCAAACAAACAAAACAAAGCAATAGTAAACACACAAAAAGACAATCCAACCAACCATCAACAAACAAGCATTTATTAACAAATCAACAAATAAGCGAACAAAAAAAAAAACACAAAGTGAACAGATCAACAAAACAAACAAATAAACAAACAAAAACCACAAGCGAACACACACACAAAAAAACCCCAGAACAAACAATCAAATAGACGAAACAATAAACAAACAAACAAAATACACCTTTGCAGATAACATCCTGCATAATTCTTCATATCATACCTCATCCAATAATTGCTAATTATTTTCATAGATTCTTCGAGAAGTGCAGGCTGCTGATACAGTATTGACCCAGTGTGTGATGTCTCGTTCAGGAAGGATGTTGTTTGCTGGTACGAGTGGAGGTACTCTAAGGGCAATGAAGTTCCCGCTGACTGTCCCTGGGGAATGGCAAGAACATCAGGTTCATTCTGGGACATTAACAAAGGTATTACATTAATGATGATGATGATGATGGTGATGATGATGGTATTAATGATAGTGATAACGATAATAATGCTGGCGATGATTATGAAGATGATGACGATGGCGATGATGATCATGGCGCAGATAATGATGATAACGATATAATGACGATGATGATGATGACAATAGTGATGATGATGACGGCCATGATGATGGTGATATCGATTGTGACATTGGCGGTGATGTTGGTAATGATGTTTGACAGTTGTGACGATGATGGTGTTGGCTGTGACAGTTGTGACGATGATAGTGATGATGATGGTTGCGATGATAATGGCGATGATATTGATGGCGGTGGTGCATGGTGGTGGTGATGATGATGGTTATGATGATAGCGATAATGATGGTGATGATTGTGATGACAATTGTGACGATAAAAGTGATGATGATGATGGTTATGATAATGAATCTAATGACGATGATGCATGTGATGATATTTATGGAGCCGGGTGATGGTGATGATGATGACGAAAATGGTGCTGACTGATGATGATAATGATGGTTGAAATACTGTTGATAAATACGATAGTCAGGATGATCATTATTGTGGTGGGGATGATGATGATGATGTTCCGGTATTAAAGATGATGATAATGATGGTAATAATATCGAGATCGCGTAGATGCGCTATGTAAATACTCATTACATAACATTTATTTTCCTCTGTTTAGATGCGTATGTCGTACGACGATCAGTACCTATTTACAGTAAGCGAAGATGCATCGTTGTTCATCTTCAAAGCCGTTGATAAGGAAGGGCGTGGACTAAAGCGAGACAAGGAACTCGGTTATGCTGAAGAAATCCTGATTACAAAAAGCGACCTTGAAGAAAAGGTATGGATAAATAAATGAATAATAATATAAATGAATGAATGAATGAACAACGCAATGAATGGATGGATGAACTAAATGAATTGAACGAATGAATGAACCAATGGGTTAATGAATGAATGAACCAATGATTGAATAAATAAATGAAATATAATGAAAGAACCAAAGAATTAATGTATGAGTGAACTAATAAATGTATATAAATGAACAAACAACCAGCTGAGTTGATCGCCTTCCCTGAAAGGAATTATGGGTCACTATTTTTGGTTAGCAATTTTTGAGCTTTTTCCGAGTATACAATGTAGACTTTTCTTGTTGATTGAAATATAATCCCACCATGAGTTTGACTAGTGTTCACAATTAATTTAAAGAAGGAAGAACTCGTATTTCATAAATTCTGTTGGCAGAATAATGGGAAATGCTAATCGAAATATGATGTTGAATCCTCAATTCTGATTGGTTGACCTTGTGTTTGTCCTGAAGGTCAACTCAGCTGGAAATGATAAACCAATGAGTTAATGAATGAGTGAAAAAAAGAATGAATGGACCAATGAGTTAATGAAAGAGTGAAAAAAACAAATGGAAGGATGGGTGACTGAATGAATATATCAGTCTGTAAGTATATGATATAACTTGATTGGGTTTCTCTTCCAGAACTCTATGATGGCAGAGCTGAAAACGCGTGTCGAGGAACTCAAAATGGAGAATGAGTACCAACTACGACTGAAAGACATGAACTACAATGAGAAAATCAAAGAACTGACCGAAAAGTTTATTCAAGAAATGGAGTCACTCAAGACTAAGAACCAAGTCCTCAAGACTGATAAAGAGAAAGAGGAGGCCAAACACGAAGAAGAAACGGCTGATTTAATGGAGAAAAACACCAAGGAATTACAAGACTTGGAATCGGCTAATAACCAGAAGTTAATGTCAGAATACGAAAAGTACCAGGAACTGCAGGCCAAGAGTCAAAAGATGCAGGAGGATTACGAACGACAGTTGACAGAAATGGAGGAAGCAAGGGAACAAGTGTTGGAGGAACTAACTGAGTATTATGAAAATAAGCTACAAGGGAAAACATCTTTACTTGAACAGGTAAATAATACTGCAAAAACAACTGAGTATTAGTGTTACTGAGTGAACCGATGCATTCACAGTTACTCACTGCAACAACGACTGAGTAGTGGTTACTCGAATAACTGAGTCAATCGATGTATCCACAGTTACTCACTGCAACAACGACGGAGTTATGGTTACTCGAATAACTGAGTCAATCGATGCATCCACAGTTACTCACTGCAACAACGATTGAGTAGTGGTTACTAAAATAATTAAGTAAATCGATGCATTCACAATTACTCATTGCAAAAACGACTGAGTAGTGGTTACTCAAATAACTGAGTAAATCGATGCATCCACAGTAACTGCTGCAAAAACGACTGAGTAGTGGTTATACTCTAACAACTGTGTCCATAGTTGTCCAGTAACTACAATATTATGAAACTCGTCTATGCTCTGAATTTATTAAACGCTTCTATTTTCTTTTGGTCTTCAGAGTCAAGAAGAAGCCAGGCAACAACTGCGAGAGTATGAAGAAACTAAAAAGCAGATCGAAGAAGACGCTGACCGTGAAATACTTGACATCAAAAACAAGTATGAGAGAAGGCTAAGAGAAGAGAAAGAAGCTAACTTAAGACTTAAAGGAGAAACAGGAATAATGAGGAAAAAAGTAAGTAACTTATAAACTTTCACATAACCGTAATGCCTTCTGTTTTAATTGGTGGTAGGTGAGCGTAGTGTTTACAAGTGTTGCTAGTTTGCCAACCATTTTCACAATAGATTGTTTAATTTTCTTTGTTCTAATAACAATGGTTGGTTGGCAAAACCATAACACAATACGTCACTGTACATCCACCTAATGGTTTGATTTGAATTACAATATCTACCCCCCAAAAAAATCTGCCATCCGTCATCCTTTGCAGGCTTCAGAGTGTGGACTGTAGCTTCGTCTGCAGCAACGATTTTTAAACCAGGTGTCTATGTTCTACCAATAAGTGATATATGTAATTTAATTCGTATTTATTTGTTTAGTTCACGAGCCTTCAAAAAGAGATAGACGATTACAAGACCGAGATACAGAGACAACACAATGAAAACAATAAACTACAAGGTGTGATTAAATCACTGGAAAAAGACATTTATGGTTTGAAGAAGGAGATCCAAGAGAGAGATGAAACCATCCAAGACAAGGTATTTATAGATAATTCAATTTAAATTTTAATGACATTATAAGATATTTTTACTATATCAAATGCATCACATCCATTTAAAGATTGATGGTCACTTACCAGCATGCTTTGCATTGTTCATTTTGATTTGAGTGTTATAATTTACTCGCTGTCAGTCGTAGTACGAGAGAAAAAAACGCTGAACGATTTATTTATAGCGTGATTACCCACTCACACCGAACAACAACCCCCCCACCCCCCTCATAAAATATATCTGTTAGAAAACACGTATTCTGTTCAGTTGAGGTGCATGCTTTAATTATTAAAGCACACAGCTAGCACGTTTGTATGTTGATCAAATATGTGAATTTGTAACTTGTAAAAGAAATAATAAGCTTCAATAAATTGATTCCCATTTGTTATTTATTCAGGAAAAAAGAATTTACGATCTCAAGAAAAAGAACCAGGAACTTGAGAAGTTTAAGTTTGTGTTGGACTATAAGATCAAAGAATTAAAGAAGCAAATTGAGCCCCGTGAAAACGATATCAAAGCCATGAAAGAACAAATACAAGAGGTATGTACTGATGTACTGCAAGCTAAAAAGTTGTTTTACACGAGAGGACGTCCGTAAATTTGTTCGTTTAAGATAAATTCAACAGAGTTAAACGACTTTTTCGTCTCAAAATGTGTTTGTCCCGTTTTCAAACCAGACGCCTTGTCCGTCTAGCTTCTGAGTGTAAAAACAGCTAATCAAACAACTGAAAAGTCAATTAGTATTTTGTGACATTTTATAACTCTGTCTCGAAAATGGTACCTTTTTTTTTAAAGAAAACCAACATCGCCATCATCATCCGTTTTGAGCTCTGTTTTTACTAGCGAAGGGTTAGACTTAGTACGGTAGTCGTGTAACTTCTTCTTGCAATTGTCTCGATTGCGGGCATCTGCAGCAGTGAGACAAACAAATAAACAAATCAATACACAAACGAACAAACAAACATAAGAACGAACAAACACACACACACACACACACACACAAACAAATAATCAAACAAATAAATAAATTATATAATTTTGTGGCTTACAATAGACAGTATAACAGTGCAAGACTTAGTTTCCCATTGGTTATTACTAAACAGTGCATTTGACATCTTTTTCTTCCAGATGGAAAGTGAATTGGAGCGATTCCATAAACAGAATACAAGCCTTGAGTTAAACATCACCGAACTACGCTTGAAGTTGAAAGCAACAGATAAAGAAATGCACCAAGAAAGACAACGAGTAAGTAGCCTGAGTAATTGTATTAAGGCATAACGCAAGCCCCATACAGTAAAGAAGAGCATAAAATTGATGAATCTGTGCTTAGCAATCCTGAAAAACATTAGGATATGTTGTATGCATAGCCACACTTCCTTTCGGTCGTGCAATCCCCGTTCACGCCGTCAACCTTTTGACAATTGTTTAAGATGCCGTGCTCTCTCATCTCAGAGTTGTGCATATACATGTGTTGTTCTGTATTTCTTCCTTTCCCTTCCCTTCCCTTTTCTTTTTTTTCCTTTTTTCTTCTAAGAATTTTTCAGTGCTAAATTGCTTCTTAAAATTTGTTTTGTAGGTTCGAGATGTTGAAGCTGTGGTGAAGAGATTTAAAACAGATCTTCACAATTGTGTTGGGTTTATTCAAGAACCCAAGAAACTCAAAGAGAATGTTAAGGGTCTTTACACTAAATATGTACAAGATGAAACGGTATGTACAACCATTACATGTGATTCACATTGTGACATAATCAAATGAGCAATAGCACAAACTTAAGGGTGTTAAATTGTGCAACGATGTAACATCAACATAAGCATATGTTATGTGTGGTTTTAAAGTTGTTTTCATTAACCCGTGCAACAAAGTGCATTAGTTAAAGTGTGACAGTCATATAACAACAAAATAACACAATGGAATAGCTGCATTAAAGAGTGGTACGCTAAAGTGTCTTTTACGAGTTAATGGAAACCACTGTATTTTGTTAGTATAGACCAGTCACTGAGGCTGGTCACGGCCAGGTTTTATTACATCCTCAGTCGTTCTTTTACGTATACTTATGCAAGTTAGTGAGTGAAGTCCTCAGTGGTTCTTTTATTTACACGTAATGCATGTTAGTGAGTGCATGTTAGTGAGTGTAGAATCTCCCCAATGCAGGCTAATGAGTGTGCTGTGTGTTAGTGTGAGTCTGTTACTGGGGATAAATGCAGAATTTGTGACCTTCAGTGGTTCTTTTGCATGCTTCCAATGCAGGTTTGAGTGTGAAGTGTGTTAGTATGAGTCAGTTACTGAGGGTGGTCATGACAAGCTGAGGGTTTGTTGCGTCCTCAGTGGTTCGTTTACATACCCACTATGCAGGCAAGTGAGATGTGTTGTGTGTTAGTATCAGCCAGTCATTGTGGGTGGTCACGTGGTTCGCTTAAAATAAACAGAGTTATTGATAAGTCTGTTGGTTTTGTTTTCAGCCCGAGTCTACAGGAGTTGATGCTGATATCCAGCGAGAATACGCAAGACAACGGGAACATCTCGAAAGAAGTGTTGCGTCTCTACGTAAAAAACTCACCAAAGATTCCGAGATTCACCGTGCTGATAACGTGAGAATAATGCAGGTAAGATCATGCTTATGTTGGTAGACTTAGAGTCACATACAATGTAACCAATACTACAAATGTATATCAAATCTTTTTTTATGCAAGAAATGATCATCCAATATTCTAGATGGTCATTTAGTTACTCACTGATGGAGTTGCGAATATCGGTGAATAATAAACGCATTTTTAGATAGACAGGAAGCTTAAGATGAGAGAACCAACGGGAAAAAATAGGGAGAAGGAAAAATAGAGAGGAAAGAGAAACAGCTTAAAATAGACAGGGAGATGGGAGAAACAATGGGAAAATATAGGGAAAAGGAAAAATAGAGAGGAGAGAGAAACAGCTTAAAATAGACAGAGGAATGGGAGAAACAATGGGAAAATATAGGGAGAAGGAAAAATAGAGAGGAGAGAGAAACAGCTTAAAATAGACAGAGGAATGGGAGAAACAATGGGAAAATATAGGGAGAAGGAAAAATAGAGAGGAGAGAGAAACAGCTTAAAATAGACAGGGAGATGGGAGGAACAACGGGAAAATATAGGGAAAAGGAAAAATAGAGAGGAGAGAGAAACAGGTTAAAATAGACAGGGAGATGGGAGGAACAACGGGAAAATATAGGGAAAAGGAAAAATAGAGAGGAGAGAGAAACAGCTTAAAATAGACAGGGAGATGGGAGAAACAACAGGAAAATATAGGGAGAAGGAAAAATAGAGAGGAGAGAGAAACAGCTTAAAATAGACAGGGAGATGGGAGAAACAACGGGAAAATATAGGGAGAAGGAAAAATAGAGAGGAGAGAGAAACAGCTTAAAATAGACAGGGAGATGGGAGAAACAACGGGAAAATATAGGGAGAAGGAAAAATAGAGAGGAGAGAGAAACAGCTTAAAATAGACAGGGAGATGGGAGAAACAACGGGAAAATATAGGGAGAAGGAAAAATAGAGAGGAGAGAGAAACAGCTTAAAATAGACAGGGAGATGGGAGAAACAACGGGAAAATATAGGGAGAAGGAAAAATAGAGAGGAGAGAGAAACAGCTTAAAATAGACAGGGAGATGGGAGAAACAACGGGAAAATATAGGGAGAAGGAAAAATAGAGAGGAGAGAGAAACAGCTTAAAATAGACAGGGAGATGGGAGAAACAGTGGGAAAATAAAAAAAATAAATTGATTGTAGAGTACAAACACTAAAAGTGTGCAACATAAATACCACAAAATACTGCTAAATTATGCAAATTCTATTGTTCTCTATTGTTTAATGAACACTATTTAGTGGTAAATACTACAAAGTATTGGACGTTTTTACTGTTTGTACTCTAATTAATTAATATAATGTTTATAAAAATATTAAAATCCTTTGACCTAAAGCTTCCGCTAGCTGTATCGCTGCTTTGAATTTCTTTGACAATATCCTTTTCAATATCCTAGGAAAATGTAACACTCATTAAAGAAATCAATGACCTTCGTCGAGAACTAAAGATATCAAGAACGACCGTGCACGATCTGGAAACCGCTTTAGGTGTCATGCGCAAACAGCAGGGCAATATCCTATTAGATGACGTCATCGGAAACGATAACCAGAAAACAGAAGAAATGAGCCAACTTGAAAAGATCATCGACATCCAGAAAGGAGAGATTAGAAAACTACGTGTACAAATCAAAGATCTTGAGCGTTTGACTGTTAGCAGACCGCCATCTGGAGGCAAATTACCTCCGGTTCCTGTAATATAAATATGTGTTTATTATATTGAATGTATTCACTTGATGTGTTGTATTGCAATTATGTACGGGATTTCGACTAGTGACTTCTACTTGTAAATATACATGAATGATTTTAACATAATAAAATGACTTTTTTAAAGAAATCTATGAGTTTTGTGCGAAGTTCAAAAACAGAAATGTCAGCGTTGGCAGATCATGCGCACAAATCGGGCCATGGCATTGCATGGGGTGGGGCTACGATTTTAAAATCAGAAGGCAGATGGCACCAGAGAACGGTGGGCAGAAGACTGTTACATGATAGGTAATATAATTAAAATTTGTAACACCGTAAAAAATGTTGACTTAACTAACACAGTCACTTGTTGCAACTTGTTGGATGTTGTTGGATGAAGTTTTAAACTGGTCAAACTTCACAGCCAACAAGTCCCAACATTTCTTTTGTTTCGCGGTCATCGAAGCGTAGCCCAACAATGTTGCGTTCGTTTGCACAGCACATCCAACTATGTTGCGCTGGCGCACGCGCACTACACTATGGTGGCCCATTGTTAACATAGGGAAATGTCAGCAAAATCAAACTAATATGGAATTTTTCCATAAAAAAATACAATGAAAAATTAAAAAATAATTAAAAAAAAAAAAATGAAAAGAAATTCAAAAGAAAAATATATATCGCTTAGAAAAAAATTTTAAAAAACCAACAACATTAAAAAACGACTTGAAATTCAACAGTGAGCAAGATAGTCAGCCATAATTCAACATGGCGCCCCAACAAGCAGTGGTTTGTAGGGAATTGTGGGTATTTGTGTCCCATAATTCTTTGTATTATCATCGGAGCTCCCAACATGTTGGGACTTGTTGCGAGCGTTTGCACACACCCGCCAACATCGCGCAAAAACTCACAACAATGTTGGCCTTACAATGTTGGATGTTGTTGCGTGCGTTTTAGGGTTGTTCTCAAAACTCAACGCGCTGTGATTGTTTGAGAAATTCACACTATTTCTCGATAATCACCTACAGCGTTTCGCGCGCTTTTAGACATTTGTATTGAAATTCATATTTTTTCTTACATTTTCCTTTTATTTCTATCTATATAACAGTTTTTTTCTGTACTAGTAATCTGTTTATAGTATTGACTAATTGTTTGTGTATATTTATATTAATTACAGATTGCATTTATTCAAGTGTATTTAATATTGTCTTTGGTTTCTTTATCGATTGAATTTTTGCTTTTTCATCAGTTACTAATTTACATATTTCTCTCTTTGCACCATCATTTACTTGATAATGTTATCGCGATGACAACGAAACGTTGTAATTTCTTTTCGCTAGTTTTCTTATTAAATTTACATATTTTTTTGTGTATTTTGCGATAATTGAGTGCTTTGCCTATAGCTACATTATTTTCTATATACTCTCTTTATAGAGTACAAACACTAAAAGTGTGCAACATAAATACCACTCAATACTGCTAAATTATGCAAATTCTTTTGTTCTCTATTGTTTAATCAACACTATTTAGTGGTAAATAGTACAAAGTATTGCACACTTTTAGTGTTTGTACTCTAGTGTTCAATGATTATCTATATATTACTAATTACCGATTGAATCCGAGTGTATTTAATGTTATCTTTTGTTTCTTCATCGATAAGCTTTTTTTACTTTTCATCAGTAACCTTCCATACATTTTCCTTTAATTGAGTGCTAGCTATACTACATTATTTTCTATATACTCTCTTTATAGTGTTCACTGATTGTTTATGTAATTATTAATTACAGATTGAACACGTTCAAGTGTATTTAATTTTGTCTTTAGTTTCTTCATTGATTGAAATGTTTGCTTTTTCGTCAGTAAATGTTCATAATTTTTCGTACAAATGTCCTTAAATGCGTTCTAGCGATATTACAGTCTTTTATCTATTCTAATTATTGTGTTCAGATTGTTTATGTAAATTATTAAGACTTTTTTCGTTCATTTTTTGTTTATCGTGTACAGTAATTAGTGATGTAAATTATTAATTACAGGTTGAATCCAAGTCTTTGTCTTTTATTTGCTTCATATCTGTTCAAAGACGTTATGTATTGCCCATAGCTTGGTCAACAACCGCTTACTGATAACATATTTATAGCAACAACAAAATCACAATACAGTATGTTCCCGAACCTATAGATCTTGATTTATTACCGAATTTGTGTCAAAAAACCTGTGGCCAACAATATGGGCTCTTTTCCAACATATTTACAACAAAAATGAATTCCGCATGAGCTTGCAAAAAAAATAAAGCAAATCTCAATCTTTTAATCTTCAGTTATTTTGGGAAGTCGTAATTCTGTCATTTTCGAAAAAATCGCTAAGGTATGGTATTACGTTTAGCGAATTTTTCAAAAATGACAGAATTACGACTTTCCAAATCGAACATGTTGGCCAGTGAATTTTCATTTTGGAAAAGTCATAAAAATGAGAAAAATGCACTTTGCCAATATCAAACTAACTTTTCAGTATTGCAAGTCAATTTAGCATTCTATCTAATCATATTATATTCTGTCTGATTATATATATTATATTGTTACCAACCTTGAGTCTTTAAAGCCTTTTTCTAAGATCTAACAGACTACATACATCGAACATTCGCGCGGAAAATGGCGCTAAAATTACCCTTGTGTATGAAGCCAGCTGATAATTCTTAAACAAGGAAATGAACCCTAGCTCTTTTAATTTTTTCAAACGTACAAAAAATCAAATGTTGAGCTATGTTAAAAATAGGAAATATTCGACCTAAAATCCATCGATTTATTTTAATTTCATGATCCCCTATATTATTTTAGTTCGTAATCTTTATTCATCGCTTACTATTTCACATCAGTGGGACACGGTCAGAGCCGTTTTAACAGCATCACGCAAATCCCAACAAAATTAGCATTTGAAAATAGATTTTGAACTGGATCTATTAAAAATCAATTGTTAGACCCCTTAGTTTGTAATCTTTATACATCGATTTGGGTTGTAATTAATTTGACCTCGGGATTCTAGATCTTTTACCATTTTTACAGCATGTAAGTAACTACAGAAGCAAGCATAATAAAATAAGACAAATCCCAATCTACAATTCAACAAAAATACCATTTGAAAATAGTTTTTAAGTTGATCTAAAATACAACGTTTTATTGCTGTATGCCGGTACTCGTATTAAAGTTTGTAATCTTTGTTCATCGCTTTGGGTAATTAATTTATTTGACATCGGGACCTTGTCAGGTCGGACTCAGTCAGAGCTTCGTGGGAATTTTTTAAGATTTGATATAGATATATGCTTTCTTGTATGCAATATTTGAAACTGAGGAAGACGAAAGATCTAGAAGGAATATAAAAATAGAAATATGTAATAATAATAATATAACAATTGAAATATAGAAATTAAAAAATACAAAAGAAAGAAAAGAAGGAAGTTACGAAAAAAGAATATGCCTTTATTGTGTCATTTTCTAGACATAATAATTTCCTTGCATGACTATTAGCATTTTTGTTATTTTGTAAAGCGCACCGAGACACAATATTGGGTGCCGGGTATTTATTATTAACAAAGCATGATTGAAAACTGAGTCGTTACACTTTTTCATGCAGTATGAAATAGTCTTTATTTGATTTGATTTATTTATTTGATTTTAAACAACGTTTATACAGGGTATCTAGGTTAGCAAAGTTAATTTGAATAGAAATATGCCCTAAATTAGCCTGAGAAAACAAACGTTCTGCAGTTCGCTCCTCAGACGTTAGTTTCGTGGGGAAAGAGGAGCGAAAGAACGTCTTTTTTTTTTCACGCTAACTCAACACATAAATATATAAATAATTAATTTTAATTTTAATTTTAATTTTTAAATATTGAGAGACAAATTTTTAAATATTGAGAGTTATATATATTTTATCTTTTTTAATATCGATGTATTTTGTAAATTTATTATTATTATTATTGCTATACTTTTAATTTTATACTGATGTAAAATAGGATATGCATTTTTATCTTATTAATAAAGACTTATTATTATTATTATTATTATTATTATTATTATTATTATTATTATTATTATTATTATTATTATTATTATTATTATTATTATTATTATTATTATTATTATTATTATTATAAAACATTAAGGATAATTCGGGATTTATCTGTTAGCCGAACAAAATGACAGCATCTCTGTGTTCAAAAGCATGACGTCAATTAAGGAACAGGTGTTAAGACAAAGGCAAACGGCTTCAACATTGAGCCCCTTCCAGGGGTTTTAAGGAACAAGGGAACAAGTGCATTTATTATAAGGGAACAAGGGATACTGCCAAATTACTTTCAAGGAACAAGGGAACAAATTATGACAAAACAATATTTTTGGGGGATAATGGGAAACATTTTAGAGAAACAGTTATTTTACTTATGGGGAACAAGGGAGAAAATGGAAAAAGATACGGGAACATGCGCCCCACCGGACCCTGGAAGGGTCTCAACATTTGCTTCAACATCCGTTCGATTTTGTTGAATGGCCGATGTTGAAGCCATTTGTCGGGCCTTTAAATTCTTTCAACATCAATTCACCATCGATTCAACACGTTTTAACAATGTTGAAAGGGTTGTCAAACGGCTTGCCATTCAACAAAATCGAACGGATGTTGAAGCCGTTTGCCCGGGGCCTTCAGTCTATTGTTTATTGGTATCTGTTGTCATGGGGATAAGTCGTAACATAGGTCGTTAATCTTAATTTCTTGCTTATATTATCCGTGATCATGCTGAGTCTGTATAAGACTTCTCAGTTGAAATGGCAAATCAAAATTTTAATTGATTTTTGATTTTTGGAGGCGGGGAAGTATGTGTCTGTTTTGGCTAAAAAAACTATGGCTAAAATTTGTATGCAATCTGTACAGAACCTGCCACGGACGTCGACATTCATGAATTTTATATTTATAAGTTCTCAAAATCGATGTTGTGGCCATCAGCATTTTTAAACGCATGGTCAGCAGCGAAGATATGTAGTATTGTTTGTTAGTCGTTGTTCTTTTATGTTCTTTGTTTCTACGCATTATTGACTGTAGAATTAAGAACACAAAACTGGCAATTAACAACAAACAATACTATGTCTGTGCCATAGTTGATCATGCGTTATATATAATATAATAATATCATATGCAAGGATTATATTCGAGCGTGAAGTCTGTCAGGAAAATATCAGACCGAGGTCTTGACAGTGAGGAACGAGCGCAGCGAGGTCTGTACAAAAAAGACCGAGGTCTGATTTTTTTTCGGACTGACCAACAAGCGAGGTTATTAAATCGTTTATTATATGGCTTTTTTTCTTAACGATGTGCGAAATTGCAAATATTTTATCGCTGAATCTCTCATTATTGAATGAATAAAATACATTAAACACACACTAAACTGGCTAAAAAACACTTTGCAGGTATGACAAAGCAAAACTTTATTTGTAATACTTTACAATTTTCAGTTTATTTTTCCTGTCTGCATGAAAAAAATAAGTGGACCGTTGTCATGGTAACGGTCTGAGATGGTAAAATATCAGACCGGAAATCAGCCAATCAGAGCGCGCGTAATATTTTCCACAGCAGATCCACATAGTGGTTATTCTTCTGCTGGCACACTCACACTCACCACCTCTACATTGTATATTTTCCATACATCACTTTGCACATGTTGATTTTGATAATGTTGATAATTATTATATTATATATTCTATTTGAAAATTGAACGGACGATCCCTTATGGGGAGTATCAATAAAGTTTATTGAAGGAATAGGAAACGTGCGCGCGTGCTGTGTGCAGTTATAAAGCTCGCGTGGTTGTCAGAACACGAGAGAAGTGTTAAGAGAAGCACGATGCGAAGCAGAGTGCTTCTCAACACTTCTCGAGTGTTCTGACAATCCCCAAGTGCTTTACTGATCTGCATACAGCAAAGAAAGCAAGTTTTCTATTTCTTTTATAAAATACAAATTGATCAACATGCAAACGCGCGTGCTGTGGGCTCTCATAAAGCACGCGCCTCAACCAACCAAAATACGTGATTTCAAATAGTTATTTTATAATGTATTGTATTGCGTTTAATAATCTTGACTCTTTGGGAACATACAATATTTTTATTAAGACTCAGCCGACCCATACTTCCTCCGCCATCATTTCAGTTTTTCGTTTTCTGCAAACTCGAATATTCCAATGTTCTTGACATTGGGAATATACAAGATTAAATAATTAGCCAAGACGGACATGTACACATACTTCCTCCGCCTTGTCACGGCTTTTTGCTTACTGCGAACTCGAACTTTCTAACATTTACTTCTGACTCAAAAATATAAACCGAGTAACTGTTAGCCAAAATGTATTTTGGGCCCGGTTGGGTGGGGGAGGGGGGGGAGGGGGGGGGGGGGGGGTAAGGGGGGGGGGGGGGGGTAGGTGGTAGGTACTTGACCCGGTTTCTGACGGGGACGTTCCGCTGGTACCTCTAAACCCTGACCCTATTTAAGACAGCAGAATCCTAAAAATACGTACCCTATTCAAGACAAATTGGTAAAAAGTAGATCCTATCCAAGACTCAAGGGGGAAATTGTATACCCTATGTAAGATATTCAATATAATAATGCTAGAAAAGACATTTAAATTTAGAAAGTGCAACCCTTTTTAAGACAAATTAGTCTAAATTGTATACCCTATTCAAGACGCCAAGGCAAAAAAACATACCCTATTTGGCGGAACGTCCCCGTATAGTAAATATAAGGTAGTACCCCCCCCTCCCCCCTGGATTTTGGGATGCCTGAGTTCGCAGAAAGTCGAAAACCGCAGAAGATTCTAGTGGAGCAATTTTACCCGTTTTTTACCCAAGTCCGATAAATACCAGTAACAACTCCCCTTCAGCCAATCAGAGCGCGCGTAATATTTTCCACAGCAGATCCACATAGTGGTTATTCTTCTGCTGGCACTCACACTCACCACCTCTACATTGTATATTTTCCATACATCACTCTGCACATGTTGATTTTGATAATGTTGATAATTATTATATTATATATTCTATTTGAAAATTGAACGGACGATCCCTTATGGGGAGTATCAATAAAGTTTATTGAAGGAATAGGAAACTGTGCGCGCGTGCTGTGTGCAGTTATAAAGCTCGCGTGGTTGTCAGAACACGAGAGAAGTGTTAAGAGAAGCACGATGCGAAGCAGAGTGCTTCTCAACACTTCTCGAGTGTTCTGACAATCCCCAAGTGCTTTACTGATCTGCATACAGCAAAGAAAGCAAGTTTTCTATTTCTTTTATAAAATACAAATTGATCAACATGCAAACGCGCGTGCTGTGGGCTCTCATAAAGCACGCGCCTCAACCAACCAAAATACGTGATTTCAAATAGTTATTTTATAATGTATTGTATTGCGTTTAATAATCTTGACTCTTTGGGAACATACAATATTTAATTAAGACTCAGCCGACACATACTTCCTCCGCCATCATTTCAGTTTTTCGTTTTCTGCAAACTCGAATATTCCAATGTTCTTGACATTGGGAATATACAAGATTAAATAATTAGCCAAGACGGACATGTACAC